>JAOYMR010000004.1:6349755-6374340 GCA_025802075.1 Tenebrosternarchus preto | reverse complement strand
TTAACTGGCAGCCTAACTTTCCAGTTTTCACTGACTTTGCAAAAATGGTGAGCCGTTCCAAAGTGACTAAAACCCTCTGGCAGCAGGCTGTCCAGATGAAGGCCAAAGGGGTGAGACTATCAGGGGTGACCTTTTATCGTTTTAGTGATAAAAGCAAGTTTAGTTTATTTGGGTCTGATGTGAAACATTATGTTCGTTAACAAACTGGGGTAAGATTGAACCCAAAGTGTTTAAAGAAGTCAGTAAAAGGTGGATGAGGAAGTGTCATGGTTTGGGGAATGTTTTTGGCAGCAGGATTTGGACCCCTCATACAACTACATGAAAGAGTGAATGCAATTGTGTATCAGAACCTTCAACAACATGTGGTTCCTTCCTTGCAGTCATCACACAATTAGCCAGCAATTTTCATGCAAGATAATACCCCCGTCACACAGCAAAACGAGTAAAGCCGTTCCTTGGAACTGAATACATTGAAACAGCCCAGAGTTCTGATCTAAACCCAATAGAAAATCTCTGGAAAATCCTTGGTGACAAAGTTATGGTCAAGAAACCCACAACAGTCACAGAACTGTGGAAGAGACTGGAAGAAGAGTGGACCAAAATCACACCAGAGCAGTGCGAGAGACTAGTGACGTTCTGTGGCCGCAGATATGCTGAAGTCAAAGTAAAGACCTGTACACTTCCTACTGATTACTGACTGTTGTAACTTTCAGAAAATTTTGTTGTAATCTTTCTCTGTGCTACAGTCATTGCTGTTCTCTAATTATGATCACATTTGCAAAATAAAGATTTCATGTTGATATACTTTGGTTATTTTGTAAAACACTGTTCTAGTGGCATGGTGTACCCCTTACAAAAAAATCCTTCAAATGTTGATCAATGTAGATTACATTATTTCTGAAAAAAAGAGTTACATTGTTTTCTAATTTTGATCTCCAGTGTTCATTCCTGCCAGCTTACGCATAGAGTAAAACCAGTGGACAATAAAGGACTGGATATCAACTACCAATTACAATACTACTCTTGACCTAGATCACAGGAATTATGCAATTGAATGTATAAATATACTAATGACGAACGTGTATTACCAGCACTTACAAAATGGGTTTAAAGATACTACAGTGCATATAAATTGTGTGCGTGTAAATATAATACATATACCTTTATGTTTATATAACAGTTTAAAGAATAATTTGTACACATTTCAAGCAGGCAGGCAGGCGATGTGTGTGGGTGTTACCTGAGCTAATGAATGGGAGTCTGTCTCGCATGTAGGCCTCAAACTGAGCAGCTTCTCCTCCAGTTCCTTCTTCTCCTGTTGAGCCTGCACCAGCCTACACCAAGCACACAGTCCAGCATTACAGCACCACACAGGACTGAACACGTTACAGGCCATCATGTCAAAACCAGACACGGCTCACACACACACTCAGGATGGAGAAATGTCTTTTTTTTGTGTGTGTACTTGTTTAACAAACGTACTCAGCGTTTTCAAAGAATAAAATACAATGCAAACATGCAAAACATATAAAAACATGTTGTTAATCAAGTACCCAGATTTATTTAGTGCACACATGCATGCGCACGCACAATTTTTGGCATTTTTTAATTAACCATGATGTGTGTAACCATTAGGTTAGCAACAGTCCCACTTCAGTGAAATACAATTTGTGTGTTAGTGTTAATCAATAATCATGTGATTTAGTTTTGATGATGAGAAATTTATGTAATTATAAATCCTGGCTTTAGTAATTCACTGTGATTTTAACTGATTCAGTTATTTTTGTGACAAAACTCACAATATTAAAAGATACGGGATTGTGAGAAGTATTTTTTAAAAATTGATTGATGCGTATTAAACACACAAAAAATAATCACAACCTTTAACTAATAAGATCAAAATACATCAATCTACTCAAAAGTAGCATTGCTAGATCTGTTAAAGGAGCAATACATAAGCATTTTCCTCATGAACAAATACATAAATTATATATAAACAAAAAATGTAAAAAAATAATTAAATAACTAGTTCCTTTTACAAAGAACATTATTCAGATCATGAGACTAATGTGACTCTGACTAGCAGTAAAGCAGCTTTTTGCACCAGCGCTGTGTGCTAGCAGCGCTGTGTGCTAGCAGCGCTGTGCGTTAGCAGCGCTGTGCAGCTGAGGAGGAGAATATTCTGTATTGCTCCTTTAATTCAGTCACGCCCTCCAGTGCGTATTCAGCTCTCTCTCACTTTTGAAATGCGCTGTGCTGCCTTTGCCTGGCAAATAGAAACCAGAGGTGCGTTAGTCATGCATTAGAAAACATGCCAAGGAATATTCAACACAAAACCGCGCGCGCGCACACACACACGCACGCACGCACGCACGCACGCACAATGACCAACTCAAGAGACATCTGAAATTACTGAACAGAAATTACAATAGGAAAATTAAGGACAACCTCTCACAGAGCCGAAACATTAGCTGAAAGGCTTATAGCTTCTGCACCTGGTCTAGTTCAAATCTGTACTAATGTTCTGGCTTGCTTGCTGTCAACCATTTTACACAACTGTGTACTGGGGCTTCCACATTATCTGTTGTGAAATATCTTATTAGGTTTTCTGGCCAGTTGCTTATTGGACTGCACTGTGTTCTTCTGCTCACAGGCAAAAAAAATTAAAATAAATAAATTTTGGAGTACAAAGATTTTAGAAAAGCTGCCTACTAATGAACTGAATTTTGTGGGCCACAAACTGCATTATTAACATTCACTACATTATTATAACTACACACCAATTGTAACTCACTCACTCACTGAGAGCTGCACCATACAAGGTCAGGCATTACAGAGACTTGTTTGATTAGAGAGAACAAACATAAAGCTCAAATATCACCGCCCATGAATTAAACTCATTATGTGACCGACTTGTGCGCTTGAAGTAGCTACGATGTAAGTCAAGGGAAAGTGATTGGATCTTTTTGTCTAGAAGATGATAGTTTGTCTCGAGTCCTTCCAGCCTACCGCTTGGTCCGTTTTCCCATATAACTTAATGGATTGTATCTCTTCAGAGTGTATAGACAGTGACTAACATACCGGATGAGCCCTATCAGTAAGTCACGTATACATATGATAACATTTAAACTTGATCCCAAGAGCCAAAACATACTGCTACACCTTGAATAAATGTTAAGGTTGAACTTTGGCTTCAAATACACAAACTATCCTCATTCAGACACTTGACAACAACACTTAAAACAAAGCACTATGAATTATGAATCATTATGAAACTCAATCTCTAAAATATCAGTGGACCACTGTGCCATTACAAATGACTTTACCGTATGGGAAATGGGTCCCATATACTGACGCATTACAAGTGAATGCGAAGCAAGTCAGGGAATTTGGTTCTTGAGCTTTGAATCAGGAACTGGCACAGATTTCAGGAGGTTTCGTGCGATGCCGTACCACAACGCAGCAGAAACCCCTCTTGGTGCTAAAAGGCCTTCTTAACCATTCCAAGATGCTGGTTAACACTGCAACACGTCACATCAATTTGGGCAATGCGGGGGCTCACTCTTGTTTGACCGAAGCCATCTGTTCCTGCCACTGGTCACCCTGTTCTTTGTAGCTGTCCAGCTCTAACTCCAGGGCCAGAATGGAGGCATTCACCTTCTGTCGCTCTTCCTCGATCTCCTGCTGTGACTGAGAGAGACGGGCAAGAAAACAAACTCAGTCCAGCTTAGATCCAGCCCGGCCTGCTGGACCAATCTCGTCCGAATAAAAAGTGCTATACATCTATACATCTATACCTGTGACACATGTTCCATGCTCTGTTGGAGGGCCTCCATGTCTTGGGTATACTGCTCTCTCAGCGCCTCCATCTCTTGGTCGTGAGAGGCCACCTCATCCTTCAGCGCCCCCTTCAGGGCGGTGAGCTCCCTCTCCCTCATCCGCAGGGTCTCCTCCTGTTTCTGGCGAAGCATCACTGCTTCGGACAATTCTGCCTGGATCGTCATCAAGTCCTGCCGAGATGTCCACTACAGTAAATGACTAAAGGACCGTGGCTTGTGTACAGGACTTTGGACATCAGTTTAAGCGCATGTCTATGTGCTTAATTATCTGCATACGGTGCACTTTAATCAGTTCAGGAAAAAACTGGCCCAAGTAAACACAAGCTACAAATATAACCCAACTGTTCAGCACGTCGTTTAAAGAATGATGTCCATGTGCTGTGTCGTGGGTGTGTGTACCGTGTGTAGAGAGTCTGTCTGAGTTGTGTTCTCCGAGACTCTGCGGAGCTGCTCCTGCAGTTGAGCCAGCTCATCTTCCTGCAGATGTAAGCGAGTCTCCACCCCCTCCTTCTCCATGCGCAGCTCCACGAGTCTGAACACAGCGAGTCAATACACCAGCACCAAACATCACAAACTTTGTTGTGTTGCATTTTTTAAAAGTCATTCATCCATTACAAATGGATTTATATGTATATTGTTCATATGAACGTTAATAAGTATTCCAAAATAAACAAACTTTTAACCTACTGAAATCTGAAATGTAAGCCATATGAACCTGGGAAACTAAATTATTTATATTTAAATCTAAGTAAATTTACATTCAAGTACACATCTGCAATTTCAGGTGCATGTACAATGATTTCTAAAATGCATGCACACACCCAGCTGCCCACCCACTTCTTTCGCTCAACCCAAACACCCACCTCCTCCTCCTCCACACCCACCCACAACCACCCACATGCCGTTCTTACTCGTCCAGGGCATGCTGCAGTTCTCTCTTGATCTGGTCCAGCTGCTGCTGTAGCTGCTTGATCTCTCTCTCCTTCTCCTCTGGCACAATCTTCAAACCACCGTCTCCCAGTGTGGTCTGAGCACACAAACACACACCTTTCTATTAAACATTCAGACCAAGTCTCCCAGTGTTACAGCTTAACACACAAACACACACCTTTATATTTAAATATTCATCAGTATCACAAAATTCTGCACTAAACAAAATATAAAAATGACATTCCGGACAAAATACGTTTGGCCAAATATGATTCCATGGACAAAACTGACCAAAATCTACACAACAAGGTTCTTAGAATGTTACTGTATAAAGTATACAGTGTATATAAAAGCTCCTTGAAATCACTCATTTTGAGGCATGATAATTGCTGTTACATCTGACATAATGATAAGCCACATGTGAAAGTCAAAGTCAAATTTATTTATATGGCACTTTTTTTTTTTACAACAAATGGCACAACGCAGCTTTACAAATACATGGGTCCAAGTCCTTAATGAGCAAAGCCAGGGGCGCCAGTGGCAAGGAAAAACTCCCTATGTGGGGATTAGGAAGAAACCTTGGGACGGCCAAAACTCAGAAGGGAACCCATCCTCCATTGAGCAGCCCAGTAGCAGTCCAGTACATACACAGTTTAGTCACCTGTCTCTTGATAGGCCCTGGTCATCTCTAGGGTTTCAGATGAATGGTCTGCTGCCATTGCTGTCATAGTAACCACATTTGACCACTGTGCACCTGTTTTGTAGTTGGATCATATGATGGTGACTGTAAATGTACATTTTACCTGATATTTTCTCACATTTGTAACTGATATTGAGATCTGTGCACAAGAAAATGA
Organism: Tenebrosternarchus preto; assembly: GCA_025802075.1. Taxonomy (NCBI): domain Eukaryota; kingdom Metazoa; phylum Chordata; class Actinopteri; order Gymnotiformes; family Apteronotidae; genus Tenebrosternarchus; species Tenebrosternarchus preto. Next base: position 6,368,714 of record JAOYMR010000004.1, on the reverse strand, counting down.
AACAGTAAAGTTATAAAAGAAGATCATTACACTCATGGAGGGTGGTTAAGCTATGCTAAAGAAGCCCTTACATAATCAGTTAACGTTAGCCATTATCAGCCAAGCAATATAGTACTAGAATGATGGCCCCCTGGGCCCAAACTGTCACTTGGGAATTTCATTATGCAAATAACAGTCAAAAACTATCATTCACTCATATGAGGGACAGGATAAATGGAAAATGTTTCGCATGTAAAACTTGATCTTCTGCAAGACTATAAGACTGCTGTAGTTGGTCGAATTATTCTATATTTCCATATCACAGAGCACATTTAAAGTGATAAATTGTGTCTTCACATCTTAAAAGGTAAAATATGTTACTTAAAAATTGTCCCAAAATGTATCGCTCATTAACAATAAAACTCAAACAACCAACCTCGATGCATTACTGTCTCTTGCACCACAAGGCAAATTTAACAAGGCATTGAGGGAAAGTTACACAACCGCTACATGTTTAAAAAAACATCAGTATGGGTCCTTGTTCATGAGTAAAACCATTGGTCCTCGAGTGCTCTCTGTACAGGGCCATCACTTTGGCCACACGCCCTATGACGCACCAGTATCCACAGTAGGTATGAACCTGAAGTCATCTCGAAGTACGTCCTGCTACAGGGCTTATGTCCCACAAAAACTGCCACAGGCTGTGCTATGGCCAAAGGACAAGGAGCCACATGCCAGAGCTTCAAGCAATGAGAAAGGCATGCATGCACTTCACCAAAGACCACAAGTACACATGGGAAAGCAACACATAAAGGAACACGCTCCTGCCAACCCTTGGTGCATATGACCCATGACCCATGATCCCACAGTCACTGTGCTCTTGGTTAGGTAAGCCATGTATATACGAAGAAACATCTATTTAGAAGGACAACTAAACTCATAACTCATTAGACAAAAGCCTGTCTCACAGCAACCACCCAAGTGCTGTGCCTTGTTTATGCTGTGCTAATTCACCTCATTATGAGTGGCCTTGGCAGATTTACTTTGCCTGAATGAACACCTGGTGCTTCAGAGCCAGAAAAGGACTGCTGTCACAAAGTCATTAATACTGCAAGATGGACACATGAGAGCAGTGGCACTGAAGATAATCCTCTCCGCAAAAGTTATTTGTTCCTGGTGTAACTCCATTATTGATGCAGCGCAAGGACTCTTAACCATGAGGCCCTCATCAGCTTTCCTCATTAGGGCAGCGGTTGCCAGGTTACCATAGAGGGATGATCCCTATACGGGAGAGTTTATGCAAACAAATAGTGAAGCAATACCACAAGAGCGTGCGTACACACACACACACACACACGCACGCACGCACTTCCATTCTTGGTGTAGCTTCCTCTACGCACGCTGACAAAAGTGACTCAGTCCCACTGAGCTGTGGTGGATGCAAATGGTGAATGTGAGCAAGCTAACCTTCAGCCTAGTGAAGCGCTCCTGAATAAGACTGGCTTTGTGCCTCAGGGATTCGTCGCTTTCAACAGATCTGATGGGGAGAGGTAGAAAAGGGAGAAATAAATAACATATTGAGTGAAAAAGCTTTCACAAAAGGATGAGGCATCTTTTAAAAATAGACCTTTTTTGAGAAAAAAAAGGACGTTATGGCTAAGCTAAATAATGGCCCCACTGAAAGTGGTAACTTAAGAGTGCTGGAAAGGTACACATAAAAAATGGTCATTTACTTAGGTTAGAGAGGCAAGCTTCCATGTTATATCTACTTATTCGTTCTAAATAATAACAAAACTAGTTTACCCCTCTTGTAGGATGTTATAAATGGCTTGTTTTAGTTGAGCATCCTCTCCATTCACGGAGTTTGTACTTTGGCTCTTCTGAGGTTCAGGGACCATCTAAAAACATGAGACCAGAAGCTTCAGAGATGCAGACACACCGCATATGTTCACTATATCAGTATCGAACAGAACACGTCTGCTATGTTTTCCATCTAATCCAGATCTTCCAGCCACAGATGGCATATGGCAAAAGTGGAACTCTGTTATTCAGAATTAAAACGCAGTTCCCTCTTGGGATGCCACCTACACCTGAATAGCTTATAAAGTAACCAAGGCAAGTCTAGCTAAAGGGTTAGCTGGCTATGAAGTTAATCTCTACTGTAGTAGCAGAGTAGTTTCATTCATGTGTTAACAGAATGTTGGCAGTGCAAACAAATGCTTGTTGTTAGTTGTCTAGTTACAGAGTGAACCCTTCATACAGAATGAGCATATTATGATAAAAAAATATACCAGCAGAAAAAAGAAAGGCAAGCTGTGTTGTGACCAAAAGGCAATGAGCCAAAGGTTGTGGGCTACGGCAGGCCCATACTGCCTGCCAGCCAAAGGCCATAGGATATGGCAGGAAAAGACTGCCTGCCAGTCAGACAATATGCAGGGTGATGCCCAGTGATGTAGTTACAGGAAATGCTTACAAAAAAATTCTCAAATGTTTCGCACTACAACCAACATAAACACTTACCTGCTTCTTTGATATGGAAGGTGGTGTTTCCATGGCAACAAACGTCTTTGGCAATTGATTGAATGTGGGAGGCTTTGATGCAGGAACAGCGGGTACCTTGGCCACAGATGCAGAACTCCGCCCGAAACTGCTGCAAGTTGTTGGTGTGGGGGAGCTGAGGGTGGAGGTCGAGATGGCTTCAGCAGTGGGAGCATACGGGTTTATAGTTGGTGATGGTGGAGGCTCTTCTCGCTGCTCTTTGCGAGCATCCAAGCTGCGAGAACGCCTTCGCTCACCAAACTGTAGCCGTGTTCGTGCTCCAGATCGCCCTCTACTAGTCTGGCTGGTCACAGCAGAAGTGGCATTGCTTGGACTACTGCTATTGAACTTACTGATGAGTTTATTAATGGGAGCTAAAGATTTGGTGTCAATGGCTTCACCTGGTTCTTCCTCAGTAACCACAGATGCTGTAGGCTCAGAAAGAGCCTCTGCTGATGGATGCTGACACTGTTTTCCACTCAAAAGCCCATTCAACCCTACCCCACTACCGCTATTCTGGCCAACCCGCCTGAGCCCTGCTTCGTTCAGTCCTCCAAGGTCTTTCTTCTCCAAACCACTCGATGGAGGAGTGGAGACACAGTGTTGCGCTGAGCTTCGCTCAACCTCCCCATGACTCCCTGCCTGTCCGTCACCTGGTGGTCTCCTCAAAGGACTCCCAAACTCAGCAGCGCTTTCTTCAGCTGGTGAACTCGGTCCATAAGGGTCCTTGGGAGACTGCACCCCATCTCTCTTTCCTCGGGGCAGGCTGCTGAACGGGGAAGAACGTCCAGGGGTTGGTATCTGGGCCTGGGGCTGCGTCTTGAGCTGTACCCCGTAAGAGTCCCCCTTCTCCCCATCCTTCAGCACCACGTATGGCTGCCCTGAGATGCCCTGAACTCTCACTGCTACTCCGTACTTGGACGACGGTGGAGTTCCGCCACCACCGGCACTTCCACCAATACCCCGGCTCCTCTCCACGTAACCTCCGCCCGTGTCGTCCAGGTCCCTGATGAAGCGGATCTGGACGCCATAGTCCAGGGGAGGCTTTCGGTCCGCTGAGAGGGAGGTCATTGTGGCTTGCTGCAAAGATGAAATTAAAAGAAAAGAAAGTTCAAAAAGGATGTACTTTTAGAATTCACTAATGGTGTAGAACAACTATGTGGCTGCAGGCTGTTCTACTTATTCGCTCTCAGATAACGCAGGCTAAATGCAAGACTGAGTCAGCTTCATGAGTCAGCTTCATGAGTCAGCTTCATGACACGTTTGTCTCAGGCCATGTTTTTGTGCGAACGGCCACCTTAAATACCCGAAGGACAAACAGAAAATTAAGGTAAACTGATCCCCTTGAAATACGAGACTGAACAGACAACTCTTTTCAGTTTCAAAATGTAGCACACAGGAACAGTGCAATGCAAACATTTTTTTTCTCCATCTCAGTAGTCAGCATAACACCATCACTCAGTGACTCAAAAAGGTGACACATAATGTCAATGATTTACTGCAATCAAGAAGCATAACTGATGCCACCAACCACAACTAAGGATAAGCTAAACCAACAGCATTGCAAAACAGGATACTTTTACATCCAGTTCTCAGTGGATCCTATCTTCTACACACGCCTGAGAGCTATGACTGTTCCTCCAGCGGGTGAAGAGGAGTCCTCTTTTCCTGTTGAGACAGCAATGCTAGCTAGTCAAAGATGCCGATTGGGCCACATTCAGTAGTTAGCACTTTTCTCTCCCATTGTTGTAAGCCTCCAGGACCCTGCACAGACAGCAATTCAAGAAGATTCACTGACTGGCTTCACAGGAAGTACAGGCAGCATCGAGCGTTAACCCTCACCCTGTCAGACTGCTCTCCATCGTGGAATAAAGCCAAAACAGAAGTTTCTGTGAAAGATAGAATTTGACAATTTTTTCAAAACATACAGTGCTGATATTACCATGGTCATTTTTAGGATGCCCTTTCTTTACTTCTCTATTTTTTGATGCTCAGATAAAACTTTAAAGTTTTTTTCTGAATCGGAAATGATGTATTGTCCATTACACAGGTGTGATGGTCTATAATGTGGGCACATGCAACATATCATATACATGCTACAGTGAAATAATACGGAGGCAAATACTCATTCCACTGTCCTTGGGGCAGAAATCACCAGCAGTTATGCAGTGTCTCTCTCTCGGCCGTCCCGTGAACTTGATTGACCTCATTGGGTATTTTTCCCCATAGTGCATATATATATGTAACCTCTGCCATTCATCTGTGTGTGTGTGTGCGCACCTGCCATCACTGGCTCTGAGACAATGGCCGCCAACGTGACCAAGGTATTTGCCGAAACACCTCACAGGTACGTATGAATCGGATCTCTTGGGCTGTTAATTAGTAACTAACTGTTAGTGGTGAGAGGAGCTACAGCATTTTACAAGAGGCACCCTGGTGAGGTGTTAGTGCTCATCAGCCTCACAAAGTCTGCATTGTCTCGCACACATATTCAGAATTCCAGACATTCTCAGTACATATGCCACTGCATGGGTTCAAGGAAGACAGCACAGTGGCACAGTAGTGTCCTAAAAGGGGACAGATGGCATGTGAACACACAGGACCCAGGAAAAGGGCAAAAGCCCAGAACCAAGTGAAGGTCACAACCATCAACCATTTACGCTGGTTAGGAGCAGTTTCCCAAATCTCCAAACACTGCAAACGCTAGACCAAGCAGTTCCCAGTAGGGAAAAGACAAAAGAAGTGTGGGTGGTCTTTGGAACCCCCTGCACCCACCCACCCACACACACAGCATATAAAACCATAAACATAATTTAAACACGGCTTCTTTAATCCCACACATTTGTTGGTTATGGACACTACAAAAACAATGCAACTAAATTGTCACAGTTGCATAAAAGCAATAGGTAGTAAAATAGGTAAAGCTGACTTGGCATATTTTCTCCAAGAAGATGAATTTGCCTTATATTGTGAATACACTACCTGGTGCCAGATTGGCTGTTCTGTGCCACCCTCATGTCTGTGGGAAAGAATCATACTACCTCCTGTAGCTGGTCCACTTGTGGTTTCATAAGATCTCTCTCTATTCTCTAAACATTACAAGCTCCTCTTCAGGATTCATTACTGTCATTGTCAGGTTGATATTTCTTTCACACAGACACTGATATGAGCTACAGAGTTTAGCTTATTTTATGAGTAACATTATCCTTCATCTGATATTCACCACCCTGGAGCCAGAAATGTCATCATCAAAAGGAATGTCACCAGACAGGAAGACCAAATGCTCAACCCCCAGCCTCCTGCCAGCCCTTACAAACACACACATATGCGTGCTGCGTCTGAAATAGCCAGTTTGCGTTTCTCCATGTCCTTTTAAGCTTCATGGCTTTGCCTAAGATTTAGCCTAACTTTAATCCTTTCGTTGTTCCCATGGTCATTTTTTTCCATTGGCAGCACTAGGGAACATCATATAATAAACCATCTTTACATTAAAAGCTACAAATGGAACCTTCTAGATCAGTGTCTGTGTGTTTACCTTAAATATATTCGACACTTACAATACGACACTGGGACTAAACATTTTACCAAGCTGAGAAGACTTTTATACTTTCCTGTCTAAATGTCTGACTCTGTGACGAGTGTAATATTTTAGCGTTCAGGTTTGACATAAGAAAGAAAAGCAGTATTGGGTTCAGGCCTGTGGACCCGAGTGGTCTGAACAAAGCATAGTCCCTTTTACCCTGACATTATACAAAGATGTAAACTACATAACCTTCTGACCATCTTTACAATGACTGGTTAGTGTTGCTCCACAGTATAAACATAAAACATGTTGCCAGAGGTTTGTGATGTCATAATATTGTGATATATTCAACATTGTACTTCGTGCTTTAATCCATTAGACCCTCTTTGCATTTTACACCTGCTAGAGCAATTCATTCTGAGAACATTCAATTTTTGTTTATATCAAATGCAACACAAAGGCATTTTCATTTCGTGAAAATCTTATTCTGCATATATAATGCTTGTTTGTAAAGTCAACACCACCACTTAAACAGTACTTTAAACATATTTAAACAGCTTCTTGTTGATATGTTATGCTGCACTGTGAATTTGTGTTTGCATTAGTGTCCTCACAAACACTGAGTAGTTTGGAGATGTTTTTTGCATTTCACATTTGGTACCCTAAAGTGGCATTTTCTGGCAACCACTGCCCACTGAAGAGAGACTATAGAGGGGAAAACACCATAACCATTACTCCTCGTCATCTCAGGCCAAGCAAAAGTGTTCTTAAGAGAGTCAAGATTTTTTTTTATTGGTTTGCCAATTGATTGGTAAATCTTAGCATTTGAACTAACTCAGATTATGTATGTGTTAAAAATGGTGTTTTAAAAAATGCATTCTGTGATCAACTCAATAAATGAGGCTACAAAATAACTACTTTCAGCAACAAACGTGAAAGCTGAAAATAATGTCCCTGAAGAACAGACATAACTATAGAGTTCCTATATATTTTAAGTCTTAGAAAAACTATAAGTCCTCGATGAAACTTGCGATTTTTCCACAACACTGTACAATTTAATTGCGTCATACCAAACCAGCAGGTCCGTCAGTATCGGTGGGAGCGAAACTCAATGCTTGTTCGAGTCTTGACCAAGCGAAAGACTGAAACCATAGCTTATTCAAAGCAGGACCATTATTTAAACATTAGCCTACTATTCTCACATCCGCGACAGCTGTGGTTGTATAAATACGTTATAAAATAAACTTAATTTTTATTCTAAGAGACTGTATGATTCAATACTTTGGTTAAAGATTAAACGGACAACTTTAAACACGTAATTGTCCGGGCCTAAACAAATTACAATGAATACTGTCATATGATCTAATTGCATGTTGTTGGGCTATTGTTTTCAAAACAGTTTACGTTGCACCTGTAGTTCAGGTTCAAATAAAAGGGCTCTTATGCGTTAAACACGAGAAAGTTACATTACTGTTGTAAACCCCAAAGCAGAGTATTTTCTTTGTCAGTCGAAAAAGCAGCACTTAGCAATCTCAAAAGCAAGACACCCTCAAAGCAACAGGTGGTCAGTTGATCAGCAAACACGCGCAAAGGCAGATGCAATGAAGGGTTAAAACGAGTTACGATATTACAATCTATCGATGGGGTATAAATGGTTTTTGATATGGACGTGCTGCCAGGTACAGACAAGACCAGACAAACCGTGCTGAGTAAACATTAGCGCTCCGTTTGCTTACCCGAAAAATAAGGCTATCCCAGTCTTGAAGTAATGGCGACCAGTGACGGAGTCAAGTTCCCCTTGAATGTTTCAACATGTCTATTGAAAACGTTCTTTTTGAAAGAGGATGGAGAGTTCATGCACCCCAATGTCAGTCCAAAAAAAAAATAAAAAAATAAAAAACTCCAGGACAACCTGTTGCATTTGCGTCAGCTATCCATTAACCCGCCTCACGAAATCCCCGATTGGCCATAAATGTTTCCAGACGGCGTGCAGGCACAAATTATTGGCTAATGTCAAGTGTCACTCTAATACAAAAAACTCAGTATTAATTAACTAAATGCTCTTTTCGTGTATCTGTTGTTTATTCCAAAATGCTGTAATGACAATTTACACTTAATCATTGTTATCTGGTTTAAAATATATGCTAAATGAAAGGTTACTAGAGACAAAACGCGCCTCCCCACTTCAGCTATAGCCTGAAGCAGTATGATAATGTCGCACCAGCATTTTATCTAGATGTAACTTAGGATAACAAGGTAGGCTATATCTTACTTAGAGAAAAAGACCTCAGGCATTCAATTATGAATACAGTGCTGGTTTGCAGACTACTGCAAAACTGATTTTGTTAATTATATTGAGTTAATAATCGTCAGGAATCATTACATTTACAACCACTTTAACTGCTTAGTATTTCAAAAGGGAAAGCTTTTAAAAATCCTTACTCTGTCCACTGTTAGATAACTCCTTACTTTGCCCTGTTAGATTAAAAATCCTTACTCTGTCCACTGTTAGATTTATATAAATGTTAAGAAAGTAATTTGCAACAAGCCAGACAATAATAACTACTTCAGCTGTGTATTGCAGTAGAAGCTTTTTAAATCTCTGATAGCTCAGTCAACCCAATTAAACTAGCTGACAGCATATATATTAGAGGCATCTATCTATCTATCTATCTATCTCTCTCTCTCTCTCTCTCTCTCTCTCTCTCTCTCTCTCTCTCTCTCTCTCTCTCTCTCTCTCTCTCTCTCTCTGTGATTGATTCACAATTATAAGATTAAATACACAGGAACATCAGCATTAATCAGTATCAGCATTTTCAGTCCCTGAAATAGTGGGTAATAGTTCAGTCCCCCAAATGCTGAAAAAACTATTCTAAAGGATTTATAACTTCTGTGCTTTTGTTGGAATATTTGTATTACTTTAGAAAAAAACAGTGATTGCCCTAACATTTGGCTGACAGTAGAGCAGAAAAAATGCATTTCTAAAAAAATCATATTATTAGCAATGTTGTTTTTTGTGAGCAAAAAAGACTTTACAATATCCTAATTGTGGCTTTAAAGAGTAAAAGGGGATCCACATAGCTGTAATATACATACAAGAACCACAAAAAAAAAAAAAACATTAAAATGCATGCAAGTCACAGTATAACTTCTGAAACTAAGATGCTCACAAGCATAATATGCCACTTACTCATATTCCACATACTCATTCCTACTGCATGTTAATTTATAATACCAATATGGAAACTCTAACAGAGGCTTTTCAAACAGTTGTCACTACTTTAATATGTTTCACAGTGCCATTTAGAAATATTTACTTTAGTTTAAAGGTACTTTTAAGAAAAATAAGAACAAAACAAGAAATATATAAAACAAGAACAAATCAAACCAATTTCAAGAAGAATTTTTCATCTTTATATTTGTAGTTTGATTCCCTTGATATGGACAAAAGCAGAAAATTATAGACCCCCCCCCCATCTTGGCATTCACTCCAACATCTTTACCATCAAATCAAAACATGCAAAGAAAACATGTATGGATACGTCACATCCTGCTTAAATAGCTTTTATAATGTATATCAGCAATAACTGTGATAATGCTAGGTGAACTAGAACAAGGCTCAGTGCTGGGCTAAATGGTGGTGTATCACCAGTTGAAACTTCACACAGAACTGGCAAAATGGACTGGGGAGGCAAAACAGCACGAGGATTTTAACCACAGCACAAAATGCATTTTAAATATTAAAGCGTTTTTATGCATCCATGAGCATAGTGCAGATGCTCATTGGACCAAATGTTAATGAGGCATTTTAATCCCTTAATGCTTCATGTTTGCCATCTGCACATTTTCACTACCACTCTGTTCTCACATGGGTTTTAGGGTACCATCTTGTGACATCACATCCTGTGTTTAGCACCTTTGGTCCATACCATGCTTGTAGTTCAAATGAGTGACAGGACGCATTATCTTGCTGAAAGAAGCCACTGCCATTAGGGAATACCAATTCCACGAAGGGTGCAACTTGGTCTGCAGTAATGTTTAGGTAAGGGACATATACCAAAGTAACTTTATATGAATGCCAGGACTCAATGGATTTCTAGCAGTGCACTGCCCTGAGCATCACACTGCCTCCGCAGGCTTGCCTTCTTCTCACAGAGCTTCCCCAGGTATGCAGCATACATACACACACCAAGCCATCCTCATGATGTAAAACAAACCATAATTCATCAGACCAGACCATTTTTCCACTACTCCATGGTACAGTTCTGATGCTTTTCCTTTCCACTGTTGCCTTTATACTGTATGTCCTTAGGCAGCAGTTGCAAACAGTGAAATTAAAATTTTAAATAGTCACCAATATGATTATTATGAATACACCTACCCTTAAACACTAATTGTGAAGCTCAAACCAGTCTAGCCATTCTCCTCTGACTTCTGGGATCAATAAGGCATTTTTACCCAGAGAACTGCAGTTTACTGGATATTTTCTCTTTTTAAGACTATTCTCTGTATATTTTAGAGATGGTTGTATGTGAAAACCCCAGTAGATTAGCAGTTTTACTCAGACCGGCCCTGCCAGCACCACGTGACATTCAGAGCCACTTAAATCACATTTCTTCCCCATTCTGATGCTCCATCTGCACAGGTTGTCTTTAACCATACCTACATGACTAAATGCACCAAGTTGTTGGCATGTGATTGGCTAATATATATAACTTTTTTTTTTTTTTTTTTACAAGTACTAGAGTCTGCTTTTCTCTCATAAAATCAAATCATTTGACTGTTCAGCAACCCTTTGATGATACTGATGCCTGTACAGTACAATTGAGTCCAATGGTGTAAATATGTTAAGAGAAACCATCTTAATTTAAGAAAAAACCCATATACATTTAATTCAAATATTTTGTTTTCTTGAAGATATATCACAAAGTCAGAATTCACAAAAGATAGATGTTTTGACAAGGATGCTGACATTTAGAATCTAACTGTGCTTTTCTTTACACAATACTGATTAACAATACCATCAATAATTACATTTGGGTGCTTTTGAGGGGCTACATGCACAGAACTCCAACTGTAATAGGACACCTCTTCCTTTCAATACAGGTGAGTCAGGACTTGCACTTCTTGATGTGCTGCTGGCTTGCCATACATCGCAGGTTCCTTCCGTCAACCTCCAGCCCTTCCCCACAGGACTCCATAGCACTAATCTTTGGTGACGGCTGTGGTTACCACATGGCTCTCAGTAAATGCATCCTCTGTTGGGGGTAGCAAACAGGCAGACATGCCTGAGGTGGAAACCACGACCCATCTAGAGTGGTACACTGTCTTTCTCATCTTCTTCTGGCCAGTTATCTTCCAGATTTCCACTGAACTCAAAGTGACTTACACTAGCCAACTCTCCCAAATACCTCTCTGGCTCAAACAGCTGTTATTTTTTCTATTCTGAAAGAAAAAAATGCTTGCGTCATATCCTGTCAGTACATGGCATGCTAGAAGGCACTGGCAGAAGTCTTTCCCCAGCTATGTCCACTGTACTGACAGGCACACACTTTTCTTTGTCACCATGTCCTTGTCCTGTAGCTGCAATTTGCATACTGAAGCAGACCCCCCAGGTCTGATAGGATGAGTTTAATCAGCTTGACCTGGGAAGCGGTGGATGAAATCATAAATGAAACCTCTTCCTGTGGCATTTGGAGAACTATAATACAGTAATATGTTGGTATTAATACCAACAATAATTATATACATACATTTATCATTATTTGTGTGCACTGTTGAGAAGTGCATGCGATATGACAACTTGTATTGCTTCCCATGTGTAACATGCCAACTGATTAACATTTAGACACAATTAAATTTGTTTAGACAATTCTATGAGTTCTATTTAGTAAGTGATTAGATATATTTTAGTGTGGTGATGTTCATGGTCAAAATACCATTGCAGCAGTCTTTAGTATCTAGAAAATCTGATATGATCTAGAAATACTTGCATTTGCAGTGAGACTGAGGTCTTAGTCCTGAAAAGTGTCAATATTTTTGTAACTGTAGAACTCTTAAGGAAGTAACAGACGATGCCTTTGTGTTTCACATGTTGAGAGAAGTGGATGCACTGACCTATTCTTTAATCTACTGTTATTTTGGGGGGCCTGACTGACCATAAAACAAATAACATGATGCCAGATCTATTTAAAAACTTCAGAATCCTCCAGTATGGTGCAAAGTTCTCATCCCTCTTAATGTCTCATTTGTAGGAACTACTAATCTACAAATGAGACAAAAACATTATTTATTCTCATCAAGAGCTAAATAATCAAATGTAGTCTTTCTTTAGTATCTCTTAATGCAATGCGAAAATTAACAGGTATACATAGGAGAAACCCAAAGAAGGCTTTCAGATTAAGAAGTGTTTAGTGGCAATGCATTGTAATGTTAACGGACATTGCAGTGCCAATTGTTGCTATGGCAGCAATGAAGTTAGGGACTTAAGCAGAAAAAAATTGATCTACTTTCACTTTTAGAACTCATGGGGTGTTACGATTAAGACTGTTATGAACATAAACTGGCTTCCTCTCCACCGTTTTTTGCACAACTCAAGGATTTCTGTCCAAAATGATGTTTGTTCATTCATGCAGGCCTCATCAATACATTAACAGCGTTTGGCTAATATTAATGGTTGACGTGTTGGAGGGGTAGCCAACTCTGGAGTCCTATCACTCTTCCAAGTTCCTACACACCGGACTCTACTCTGAAGATGAACTAGATCAGGTGTTAGAGATGGCATAAGCTCTGTCAGGTGGTAGAGCTCAGGAACCAGAATTGGCCACCCAATCCAATGTACATGTCTGCATGTTAATTAAATATAACCTTTGTAATTGAGAATTACTTTTCATGGCTTGGTTTAGTGGGTTGTCAAACCCAAGTTTAATGCAACAATAGGCTACAAATAAAAAAAAGCCAAGTTCACATACAAAAACATTTAGCTTTCGGAACATTACCTGACTTTTGCCCAACGCAAACATTACTGCACCATCCTGGCCAACAGAGGGCACTAGAGTAAGCACACTGGAAAGCACGGACATCAGTACCAAGAAGGGAGCTGGGTTAATTGCTAAGAAAAGGCAACTTGGACAGAAATGTGGAAACAAGAAAATAGCAAACATCTTGCTCAATGACAGCAATAGAAGCTGATATTTGATTTCATTGTTATTTGGTCTACTTCACAGCCCAGAAGGGGCCTTAAAAAAACAAAGTAAAAGAACATTAAAAACAGCTGACAAATTACTGCATTGATTCACATGCAATCCAAAGACTATTCACAATTGATATGGTTGACACCACTACTCCCTATAAAGCCAACCATCAACACTGAAATTGCAGTGTTTAATCTTGTATAAAAATGGTAAATGGATGTATATCAAGACAAAAGCTGGAAACTGAATGAGTAGAAATAGCAGGGGTGTTTGTGTCCACACAACTCCTCTGTATCCCAAGATGAACAGACAAAACAGTAACTAAATGTTCATTATCTACATGTGTCCATATCATCTCAGAGGTGAAGGAAGGTTCAACTTTCCTTTGGATACACTGAAATGGAAACAATGGAAGTGAGAGATGGGGTGGGGAAACCTCATTTTAGACTGGATATTAGTCAGTCAGCATTTGTACCAGTCAACTGTCAAATTTGTGAGGTAGTGAGTTGTTGTCAGTGCTTTGCTGGTATACAAGCTGCTTTTTTTCCCAGAAAAAACGACTGGCAAATCAAAAGGCAAATGTTATTGGTTTTAAATATGACAACATATATTCTTGTACACTTTCATGGTCACGTTTGCATGTGTTTGATTTGAGCAGTTTAAAGAGAAATCTTTTTTCCCTGAACTCTGGCCAAATTGTACCAGTGATATGACATGGCTGATGTCACAAATAAACTGGAGCAGACTAAAAACACTGTCAGAGCATTCTTGAAAAATTACATTGAAACTTTGTTTGCCTGATCATCCAGGAATAGGGGCCCTAAAAGTGCTCATGTGGTTTGTGAGAACAACTAAACACAGGAAGTAACATTGAATTAGAGGCAGTCCATGTCTTCCATTCACTTTCTCCATGGGTTTAATGTCTTTCCCTACAGTTCCTACCCTGTTCCATTTCTCTAGCTTACATGCCTCTCTTTCATTTCAAGGCTCAAAAGCATTGATCACAATGTTATTTGTATCTTCCTTTCCCTTCCCCTTTCAATCCCACCCCTTCAGCCCTCATTCGCAGCCACCAGCTGTCCAAGGCTCTGGCGTACATACACAGCTTGAATCTCCTTGGTCTTGAGGCAGAAATCACAGGCCCACACTGCTGCACTCTCCCTTGTCAGCAGCCCATAGGCTGGTTCAGTCAGGCCTGTGCAGTCTCTGTGGAACCAACGCTGACATGAAGCTTCACACAGAATGGCCTCCTGGTCGTCATGGACCTCCGACAGACAGAAGCCACAAGGGAACACCATGCCCCCTCCCAGCTTTGGGGGACCAGATCCTGGGCCAGCGGAGGGTGGAGCTTGGCCAGTGGGAAGTGGAGACTGTGTGTTGGGCGTGGAGGTCGAGTTGGATGGAGGGTTGGGGTTGTTACCTGGAGTGTTCCCCCCACTGTTGTTACTAAGGTTATTCTGGTTTGTGCTTGGTGGTTGATTAGACATGGGACCACCACCAGGAGCACTGTTCTGCTGACTGTAGGGCACAGAACCTGGGGTAGAATTGGGTGGTGTTGGCTGCTGCTGACTGGATGGAGTGTTAGGAGCAGGGCCACCAGCAGAGTTGGGTGGAGGGTGCTGATTAGGTGGCACTTGTTGAGGCTGGGGACCATTTAGAGGACCAGTTGGAGAGGAATTAGGGTTAGGTGGAGGAGGAGCAGAAGAGGGCTGCCCAGGTGTGTTGGGTGTTGACTGCTGAACATCAGGGTGACCAGGGAACCCTCCTCCAGACTGTGGAGGTCCTGAGGCTGGAGATGGACCTGGGGTAGCATTGTTGGAGGGAGGGCCAGAAGGGTTCAGGTTAGGTGGTGGCTGAGGGGGACCTGGTGGACCAGAACCTGGTCCACCAACAAAGTTCTTGCCTTCTTCACTACCAGGAGTACCAGGCCCAGGATAGGGTCCATCTTGTGACGGAGGAAACTGCCCCTGAGATGGTAAACCTGGGTGTCCTCCCACCATGTTACCTGCACCCATCCCACCTCCCATACCTCCCATCATATTCATTCCACCAGGCATGCCACCCATAGGATTCATTGGGCCATGTGGAGGGCCCCGAGGCCCCGGTCCTCCAGGCAATGGAGGGCTATTGAATGGATGACCCCCTTGTCCATGTTGAGCTTGCTGCATACCAAAACGTGGGTGAGGAGGACCACCACCTCCAGGACCACCACCCATTGCACCAGGTGATAACATAGGATTAAAGCCCTGTCCTGGGTGCATAGGAGGGCTGAAATTAGGTGACATGTTAAACTGAGATGGCCCACCTGGAGGAAAGCCACCTCCACCACCACCACCTCCAAATCCAGGCATCCCTCCAAATCCTAGTGCATGGTGTGGTCCAGTGTTGGGCGGTGGAGGTCCAAATGGAGGCCTTCGCCCAGGCTGTCCACCACCTGGTCCTCCAGGTCCACCAATGAAGCCCATGCTCCCTCCCATTCTTCCAGGCCCTCCATAGCCTCCACCTCCCCCACCGGCCCCTGGGCTTGACAGAAAAGGTGCACTTCCCGGACCCCCAGCTCCACCAGGGCGTGATGGATGGCTAAAATCATCATCAAATGGATTGGAGGCCACCAAGTGGTCTACCATAGGGGTTGGAGGAGGCGCAAACTCAGAGAGCTGGGAGAATGCAGCTCCCTACAAACACAAGAGAGGAGAAGGCTGAATGCCTCAATGAACAATTGTCAAGTTATTGCAACCTTTAAAACATTTTTTTTTCAAACTTGCTTTCGTGTACTACATTCACCTGAGTGCTGGATTTCCTCTTCTTTTTCTCTGGGCTTTTCATCTGGGAACCTAAACAGAAGAAACAAAATGAGGTAGAGAGAGAAAACAAAAAACAATACGTTAAGAAAGGACTCTACAAAAATATTTCTGGAACTAGGGTGTACACAATACACTTTGTCCTTAGTTTGCTTAGTCTAGCCTAGATTAACATGGACTGGATGTTCTGCACCAATGTCAAGATCTATATTGAACTTTAATGTATTTACTTCCAAAACAAAATATTAAAAACTCGTCAGCATGATTAGTCATTTATCATGTGCATACCCTTATAATGTATAGCATTATTTATAATATATGATTTGTGGGTTAGAGCAATTAAAAATACGCTAAACTGCATCCAGGTATAACAGCTACAGCGATTCCATCTTACTTTATAAGAAATCTTGAACTATCTAAACTGCTAGATGCGTAAGCTGAGAGTCGATCGTTTCAAACTGCTTAAAACGACCATTTATCGTGCTATGCAGTGGACAATTAAACTGAACAGCACAATGTTTATATTGATAGCAACGAATGAAAACCGATGTTGGAAACGAGCGACAGCTGCACACCCAACTGCGTCTTCATCCCAAACATTAACCCGGGCGAGAGGCTGGAGTTAAACTGCAAGTTGAAAAATAATTGTATACTAAATGTATAAGACAGAGTGGACATACGAATGCGCGGGTATAGCCAGTGAACACACAGGTAACGTCAAGTTGACATACAGCTAAGCCAAAGACAGATCCCACGAAAACAGGGCCACCGTACGTACAGGAATGTGCGGACAAGGAAAGGCAGCTGTGCAATAAGAGCCGTGGACTCCGCTTGGACACAGAGATGCGCTGATGGACATTTTGCCTACCTTTGCCTCGTTTTCCTTGACCTTGTCCCGCCAGTAGTCTCCCCGATTCGGCAGCCATTAAAATGACTGTCGTTGCGGTGCCATGTCACCGTTCACATAGAGAAAAAGTGTATAATTGACGAATATATCCTTAGGTCCAAGTAAAAACTATTCGGTGAACTAATAGGAGAACCCGACTAAAACTGGCCGTGTTCCAAATGTTAGTAACAGACTAATTAACAGTTAGCCCTCTTCATTCATTCATTCGCCACGTTTTTGTGGCTCTAGTCAGCAAACATTTTCACCTCCTCGGCACAGGGCAGACAGATGATCATGACCAGCTAATAGTGTTGGGATACTAACCGTCAGCTCTTTCCCGGGAAAGTGAACATCAACCCGAAGAAGTGACGAGTCCCGCGCAAAAAAATCTCTTAAATTAATAGCCTGTACCGAACTAATCTCCTTGCTGGCTATCGGCGATACACTTCCCTTCCTCGTTTATGATCACTTACAGATGTGTTGCTAGCGGGTTCATGTTAGCTAGCTAACATTAGATACCTGGAGAAATAACACGGAGCTCTAGTTAAAGCATGGTTAGAATTAACGTTAAAGCCTCCGTTTACATGCAGCGAAAATGAACCGCACACATGCAATATATAACATTGTCTTGTTTTGTAACAGGAACCGATTTACTCGCTATATAATTCAATGTGCCTTGTGCGAGAGAACTTGCAAGACTGCTAGCTAGCTTCGTTAATTAGCCTGCTTGCTAGCTATCTTCGTTCGCTAGCTAGCTATTTGGAACTGAACAGCTAGTAAACCTGCTAGCTCAGGCTTTGCAAGCGTTGCTTACACTACCCCTTAAAATGACCTAAAACGTCGCACTGGTTCATATTTACCAACTCTCTTAAGACAAATAATCAATATCAAATAAACTTACAATTAAAATTTATCCTCAAACGCGAAATTGGCCATGACTATTACGGCCTACAGTCGCTGCCGGACAAAGAGGGACAGCCGGGATAGACGCCTACACTGGATGTCGGAAAAGTAGGGGGGTGTCTAAGATTAATGTTTTTTACTTTATAAAATAAAGCAGCTTAATCTTTGTTTTAATGTTCTTTCCTGTACTCTAGTAAACCTTTGTAATAGTTTGACAAAATCTTAGGTAATGTTCATGAATATTGCGCCAACATTTAATTTATACATTTGCCATAACCCCACGTAAACTTTAGAATATGGAATCGTCGAGATCAAACCATGAAGAGCCATGGATCAGACTACTCAGGTGCAAGACAATGCTAAGGCGCGCAAACTTTTATCTGTTTATTTCGGTTGTTGCGTCTCCTTTTACATTATTTAAATAAAACTGTTGCCTTCTGTATTAGTTTTGCATATGTAGTCGTTTCGCAGTTTTATGATTATGAATAATCATAGCAACACATGGTCAAGTTTTTTTGCTTATTTTAAAGTACAGTAATGGCTTAAAGATTAGCCATATTTGAACTGGACAGCAATTCATAGCAAGTTTAAGTAAATAGAATGATTCAGTGTAAGTATAAGGACCCGCAGATTCAGAAGTCCAACCAACTTGTATAGGTCAGTCTGCCTGGAAGTGGGAAAGAAGTTCATAGACATGATTTATATAATATAACCTAGCATCCTGCTTTACTGTAGCACATGACATCACTGATTTGCACTGTTTAGACCCATGGCCACATACAGGTTAAAAATTTAAAGTCATTTTGGTCAAAATGTAACTTACTTTACATAAACTACACAGCAAAATATATGTAGGCCTGTTACTGCATACTCCAGTCACTTTGCAGTGCACTAATACAATGTTGCCTTGTTTACAACATAAATGTACAACCAATTCTTGAAATCATCCCTACTCTTTCAACTTTTAAACACTCAACATGACATTTTGTAGAACAGCCTATTATTTAGTCTACATATTTTTTGTTATTCTTCATCCTTTAGCCAACAGTTGATGGGTGAAAGTGCAGTCATTACACTACATTTGATGGGTGAAAGTGCAGCCATTACACTACAGTTGATGGGTGAAAGTGCAGCCA
>JAOYMR010000004.1:6314670-6329150 GCA_025802075.1 Tenebrosternarchus preto | reverse complement strand
TGTTTATGGGGATTTTTGACCATTCTTCCAGAAGCGCATTTGTGAGGTCACATACTGATGTTGGACAAGAAGGCCTGTGTCTCAGTTTCCGCTCTAATTCCAAAGGTGTTCTATCAGGTTGAGGTCTGTACAGGCCAGTCAAGTTCATCCACACCAGACTCTGCCATGCATATCTTTATGGACCTTGCTTTGTGCACTGGTGCACAGTCATTTGGATGGGTGAGCAAATACTTTTGGCAATATACTGTATATATTACATTTGAGTAGGAATGTAAAGTAAACAAATGATCATGTTACAATTATTCTGCTTGACAAAAGTAATTAATTATGATCCTAGATATACATCAAAGGATGTGGCTTGAACTGCTAGGATATGCTAAGGACTGATGCACTGTAATATTTCCCATGGTCACAACACAAATAACCCTTCCATTAAACTTAAAATTACCCCTTTCACCAGTTGTGATGTTGGTGCTGACAGCTGCTGTCTGAGGGAGCATCACCAGCCGATGCAACGCCTGACAGCACAACATCACCCATCATGACATGTAATCTCTTGCCTATGTTCTCTTTGATCTCCTCCCATTTTAATTATGCAACAGCATGTTTTGGTGAGATGTTTTTGTTTTGTTTTAAAATCTGATTTCATAGCCAACCATATTTATGGAGGTTACATTTCAGCACAAACAGTACAAGTAAATGTTTCCCTGGCATTGTTTTCTGCTAAATGCACTACTGATATGATTACATTTAATCTAAAAATTTTTACTTTTTTAACCGTTAAATTATTCGTGTTTTTACACGAAAGTCATTGATGACAATTTTATGAACTTACAAGCATTTGCCAAGTCGTACAAACTTTATGACAAACACATGACACATTTAAGTTTCAGAAGGTTTCTGTTATGAAATATTCAGCACAATTTCTTCACATTTTCCCCACCTTGCCCCAGGAAAAGGTAAAAGCCAATGGAATTGATATCAGCTGGGATTCTCTGTGTGTGTATTTTGCAGAGAATGGACAAAGTTCCTAACCGACAGTATGTTCTTCAGCTGGTTCTTCACTAGGGATTGGAAGTCCTTTTCTCCAAGGTTCTCCTTGCCTTTTGATGACTTCAAGAAGACTGACACCACGGTCTTGATTGCTGATTCCATGTTTACTCTTTATCTACACACAAGCACAAAGGGCAAATTTAAGACATTGAAATACATAACTTACATAAACTCTGACCAGATGTAACATACAAATTCCCTGTAGTTTATTCATGTTTTATTGACATGCTTCATTTTCTTGAGAATTAGATGCAAATATCTGTATTTGTGACATCTCTCATCTCGGAAACCATATATTATGGTACAAAATTCAAAAAGTCATCAAGTAAATTATGAATATTAGGTAACCCTGCTGGCTCTATTTGTAAAGGACAATGTGTCTTCTAAGTGTGTAGCCTGGAAATCTTAGGGCTAGAACTGACAGCTGATTGCAGATAAGGGAAGAGAGGAGAGGACAAGTTGCTACAATGGCTCTCCTGATCTTTGATAGGTCATCTGATCTCCTGAAGACCTAAACTGCACAGTGGGTTCCTGTTACCTGAGGGACTACCAACGCCCAAACTATTTTTTCCTTCTTTCTCCACAATCATATAAAATGGAGCTGCTGTTACATATGTAGTCCCTCTCCTTCCTCCATCACTGAACTGTTCACTAACTGTTCATGCTAACATCTGTTCACTGAACTGTTCACTAACTGTTCATGCTAACATCTGTCCCCCGGGCCTCTTCTACTACAAACTGTTGCTAGTAATCTGTAAATGCATCAATGCTACATATAATTCTGACTACACAAAACAAAAATACTTCCTATTTTACAATGTATTTTTGCCATAACATGAACAATCAACCAAATTCAATTCGTGTAGTTATCAATTCATGTGGAGCATGCCAGTAATGTATGAACAGCAGACCAGAAAGTGAACAGACAGATGCAAACAACAGAAAGTGTAGAACAGACAGATACAAACAACAGAAAGCAGCCAATGCCTTGTTAGTATTTAGATTCCATGCATTGCTGTCTGGGTGAGTCACTCACAATTGACTGGAATGTTAGTCTTGCGATTGCTAGTTTACTTCAAATTGTGGATCAAGCTCGAAGTGTCTTTTAGCACTTTCGAAACAGAACAGAACATGGTGTCGCTTTTTTAAGGAAAGAAAATCTTGACCGTTGTTTTATCTGAGATGCACGCTCATGAATAGGTGAATGTACCACACACACACAAAAGTACCCCGGTCGTCAACTACAAGCTAATGTACCTGTAGTGGCCATTAAGGAACACAGCTATTAGACTAATTAGTTAGAATAATTAGTAAGAACAGAGAAACAAGCCAAGGCAGTAGAAGCTTATTAAAGTATTTGGTTTCACTGGTTTCATAGGCTGTTTGACAGAGGAGTAACGGTATTACTGTGTAAATCTCTGTCATGTTGCACAGGAAGTTGTTCGCTAGGTCTTCTTATTCTCTTTAGTGCACTCAGTGACTCCACAAATAATAAAAAAATCTAACCATTTATTCGTATTATAAGGACGTTAATTAAAAGCATGAATATACATACACATACGAGTCGTACATGTATGTGTATGTATGTCTTTTAATTTATTTTCAACTAATATATTTTGCATACCAACCAAAGAAATAGAATTTGAAACGCCCAACTCTGCAAAAATGTGTAATGTGTCAGTGCTTGTCAACATATCTAAGTACTGCGATCCGGGTCAAAGGGGCGTGGTTCTGTCTGGAACAACGAAAATGTTGTCGCAAGTCTTACAACTATGTTACAGCTAAACTACGAACAACATTGTTTCCATGAGTCCATTTCTGGTGACTCTTGCACACCAAGGTCGCGACCTCGCAACTGCCATTTCAGTCGTAAAGTCAAATAAATAATTGAAAGCTTGGTCAATAACAGAGGGACGTCGTCAAAGGTGGGAGCGCCTCTGCACAACACGTGAATTGCCGCCAGTTTTTTTCACGCTTCCTAACGAGGACGTTCATCACCATTACTTCTTTCACGCGCTGTTCCAACGCACAACTAATTCACGTTATTACTTGCAAAAGACAAAACCGACGCATATAATTAATTATATAACCCTCAAGAGCTCCTGTTTCTCTCGAATGCGCAAAAGAGATTGAGGGTTTGCGTTTCCTAACCTGGTGAACGTGATACGAGTTCTATCTGAGTAATGACAATACCGCCGCTCGTATGCCATGAAAAATTAACAGAGGAACAAGCCGGTGCGTCTATAAAACCCCCCAGCGAATCCTTGAAGAGCGCCTGCCTTTTTTCTTTGTCGCGCGTCGTAAAAACCTAGGTTGATGCTAGTATATATCTATATTTTTAAGCCATTTTTTACAAACGTATCCGTACCGTTTTAACATGTACCTAATTCAGCATTATATATAAACGAATACACCCAAATGCCGCCATAAATGGTACGAGAGTGATAAACATAAATGTACTTGTACTTACGTTAATCATTTTACATAAATCCATTAATAATAATAACAATATTCAGTTAAACTCATTTTACTTTCCTTAGTACGTCTAATACAAGATAACTGAACCGTAACCGCCTATAGGCAAGGCGTGTAGCCTAATATAAAATTAATATGCAAAATACAGCATACAACACAAATCACGGAGGCCGGAAATGAATAATATTTATAGTAAAAGGTTTGGGGCAAAACTGTCAGATTCTTAACAAAAGCCCGACTATGCCGTATAACAACGCCAAACCATGATCATATGATAGAGACCCAACTTTTATTTGTGAAAAAACGATCACGTAAATTGTGACAAACGCGCAAGTTTAAGATCAAGAAAAATACTGAAAAAAGGATAAACTACGGGTGGCGACAGAGTGATTTCGTGGCTACCATCCATCAGTACGAGCTTTAGAGTAGTCCCGCGCTTGAAGGGTGTATCTAAAACGTGGCGTTGAAATGGCGATGAAACAATTCTAATAAAACCACATAAATCACTAAAGCAAAGTCGGGAATCTAAAGCAAAGCGGATCTGGTGTACTTACCATAAAACAGGGACAGAATCGACTGACAAACAGTACTTTATGCCTCTTTCCGTTTTCCTGTCTCTTCCCCCTCTTTGCAAGCCAAAAAAAAAAACTTGTCAAACTAGAAAGACCACAGATTCTCTTCCGTGATTTAGTTTTTTCTTTTAACTTTTTTTTCTTCGCTGACAAGTCAGAGGGCGTGTACGTGGGAGCAGGGACGTGGAAAAGATATGGGATGAGCGTAGGCTTGAGGACTGCAAAGTTTCAGGGAAACTTTTATGAATCTTTTATCTTTCGGTTGTAGATATAGTTGCTGCGTATTGCATGTGTGGGTCATGCGTAAAATGTAGTTTCATGCAGACTCGGAATTATGTTGGATTGAAATACATGGCAGACTGCGTAGCGTAGGAGGGATTTGTCTGGGGCTACAGTGGGGCAGGACAGTGCGTTAACCCTTACTCGGAATGATTGCGTCATAAGTTTTTTTGGAAACTACGCGTTGCCAGTCACACTTCAGGTGAAAGTAGAAATGCCATTGTTAGCGTTTAACAGTCAGATATTTTTCATGAAATAGCAGGAGAGGTTGGGGCATGATCGAATCTTTGTAAATGCCATTGTTGGCGTTTAACAGTAAGGGATTTTTCATCACGTAGTAGGAGAGGTTGGTGCACGATCAAATCTTTTTAAAGAAGGCCTTCTCTGAAATGTGAGGTAGCAGTATAACCACCATTTACTATCTACTCGAGTAAACGTTATCAGTCTCTCTCCGTGTATACCCACTCCGGAGAGTGGCACCGCCCTTGTAGCGTGTGACTGTACCTGACTCTGTCGGCGTGTGTAAACTGTAGTCAGCCCATTGTCACACCTCTTATTCTGTTTGAATAGGCTACAAAGTCCAGAGTAGTGAATAAATAAACCTCCTACCCTGGGCATCTAATCTCCCGCTCATAAGTTAAAAGTAAAATAAAGCCAAAATCATAAAATCCATTATTAATGAAATGATCTAAACACTAAATATGTAAATTGGTCATTAAGGGTAAATTAATAAAGATTAGATTTTCTAGTACAAATTTTCTGCTTCTGCATTTCCTAGTACTAAAAGGGAAGTATACAATCAAAAACAAACCAACGGCAACAAACTTCCATTTACCTACTGTATAAGTAAATGTAGAACAGCAAAGTAAGTTTGTTGATAAATCAAAAGGCTACTAATATCCAGTGCGATTTGAAAAGAGTACATACCATATATCTTGGGTTATACATTAATTATAATTTAGCATTACAATTGGATCTTTTATATAACTGAGCAGTTTTTCACCCCAAATTAAACACAAACTTTAGTTATTTATATTCACATTTTCATGTGATGTAATAACTGCTTTAACCATTCTTTTTTTTGTTGTTAAATCTACAAAATCATTTGGCGTCTTTTGTATGCCCTATTGAGCTGAATTCACTAGACCAGGCGCCATGTGTCATCTTAAATACTTATGGTTGTTGATGCAGGCAAGTCAAACTTTCACAGGAGTAAAACACATGGATTTCAGTGCATAGAATCTGGTTTTCATTTCTAAAGAGGTGCTTACAATCTTGTAAATGAACCTTTGTAGCACCTTACAGGAATGCTACAGTTACTTTTTTACACCTGCAGAGGAACCGTTGAGTAGAAAACACCAATAAAGGTGTCTGGGAAAGCCGTTGAGAGATAGAGGTTTTTAATGACAACAGTGAGCAATATAAAAGTTCTTTCTCCATGATGTTAAGAGCTTCAACTATACCACTATGCAACAGGACCAGTGTATATGAGGACTTGGTGGTGTACAGTTACAATATAATGACACTACTAAATCAAGGACATACAGCTGTGTAACAACTCAGGAAGGCAGAGACTGGGAATGGGCACAGTGCAATCTGAAAGTACCTCAGACCTCAGTCTAATCTGCAGCTGTCAGATGTGTAGATAATCTTATATTAGAAGGTCCACAAGGAAAAGGGCAAGACAGTCTTGGAAATAAAACAATAGCTTCCTTTATTTCACATTGCCTGCCTTGGTCAATGAATAACTACAATTGGTGTTAAAGCTCCCAGAAAGGTACAAGGTTGACCTGAATACTTGAACACGTATTTAGGATAAGTTTAAATTTCCCCCCCTGTAACTTTATTGGCTGAAGCCACCATGCTTGCTTGCCAGCTTGCCAATCAGCTGCCAGAATTCTTGAAATGTCAGTTCTCCATCATTGTTTTCATCCAATGAGCCCATAAGCTGGTCAATCACAGCTGGGTCAGCAGCGTTCTGCAGGTAATGAGATAGGACAGACAGAAGGATTTACATACAGTTCAAGATGGGCAAAAAAGAAACTGTTACAATGACAGTAGCACCACCCAGTGACAATGTAAGGTACTGCACATTACATTAGAGCTCATCTTTCATAAAAAAATCTCTTATGACATTAATTTTTCTAGATATATGGCACTCATCACCATAATAACTCCAGAAAGAAGCTATATCCACACATCACTACTGCAACAAATTTCACAGACATAAGGTTTAAATAAAAGAAATAAATTACAGGATGCATTTCCAAGTACGCATCCTGTAATCCTGTAGCAGCCAGAAAAATACCCAAAATAATACTTCAGTGCACATCGAGTTTAGTTAAGGAGCACATTAACTAGGAGACCATCTGACCTTGACCAAGTTTGGTAGCTGGGATGCTACTAGACTTTTAAATTCTTCTTTGCTCAAGGTGTTTGAGGAGCCATCTTTTCCAGCAAAAGTCTTGAACTGGGAAACCAGCACATTAATGGCAGACTCCATTCTGACAAAACCAGGTGTTTAGGAACAGACTGCAAACCCATCACAATGGAAAATATTATTGTTAATTAACAAGTACTGCACAAAACAAATGCAAAGTATTTGAATTATTTGCAAAACAATATTTGGTTTAAATAATCCATTGGCCTAGTTTTCACCGTATTTTTCCAACTACTGTTTGAATACGTATAATAATTTCTTTAGTTTATTAATAGTAACAAAGTTACAGTGAAGGGAAAACAAATGTGTTTAATAACATCTGTTTAGCACAGCGGTGTATAGTTACTAATTATTTATTGTGGTCTCTTTCAACAAATTACATTTTAGTTAAATAAAAAGCAGAAAACAACCAAAAAGGTTTTAGTGCAACTATACAGGTTGAGCGTAAAGAAGAGAAAATTTAAGATGATGAATGTATTGTTTTCACTGTACCTGAGCAGTGTTGTATGCACAGCAGAAGTAGGCAGAGTCACGTTTCGTCTCCTTCCACGTCCTCTTTTATTCCATTCATCCCAAAGCACAGCTCAGCGGAAAACAAAAATTTTCCTCAACAAAATATCACACACACGCACACGATTCTAAACCATCAGAAGCTCAAATCTGCTTTGCTGATCTTTCCATTACAAATAAGACAACACACTCAATCTGCATTGACGGTGCTAAGCTTACTGAACCTTTATAAGCAAATACTAGTGGTATACATCTCATAAAATACACTTGCAAACACTGTCTACAAAGCTTTGCATTTGCATCATCAAATTGCCTACTTTTAAAGTGAGACATGTTTTAATCAGGAGTTCAGTTCAAAATAATGCAACATTTTTATGATGGTACCTCACAAATTTTATTAATATTCCAAAAGTTTTCATACTTTCGTTTGTCTGAATCCAGGCCAGCCATTGGATTAACTTAATTTTGAAAAGAAAAACATTAGCAATAAATAAATGTTTTTGTAAACTCTAGAAGTGCCAAATTTGTATTAACTTACTTTAGTTAAATTACTTTCTCATATTTACAGAATGGCTTATAAAAGCCAGACTCTTGGATAATGACCCCTTACAGCGGCTTAAAAAAACTGTGTCAATTATTTAATAAAATGGCCATTTTCCTCAGGTAAAAGAACAGAAAAACCTGCAAGTCCTCTCGATATATACCAACTACCAGCTTCTCTTCCAGACAAACAAAGGCACATTAGCAAACAAAACATTTCAATTAAAGAGTTACTTTTCTTCAAATGATTATTTTTGTAACTTAGAATGCACAAAAACGTCAATTGAAATCTGATGAAATTGGTACCATGTTCCCTCCGTTAACAAACCTTTGCAGATTGTAGCAATGTTACTGTTTCTCATTTACCAAATCAAATCAGAATCCGTCAGCTTTCCTCACAAGTAAAAATTAAAAAACAAATTTCACAATGCTCTGAATGCTTACTGAAGGGGTCATATCTACACAGGGCACTAAACCAGTGTGACACTCACGCAGTCAGCAATATTATGGTGCGAGTGTAAACAGGTACATACAGGCTGTCCAAAGCAGCAGGGACAAACACACATACATGCCTTGGCTGGCTTACTTCTTCCATTATGACCCACAGCAACCTTAATTCTATTCTCTAAAGGAATAAGAGAATCATTCCTTCATTAAACGTCATTTAACTTGACACTAAGAGGCAACAGTAAACTCTTAAAGCAACTGATGAACAGCAAGCACAAACCAAGGGCTTGGCACTACAGGGGTAGTTCACGACAGGGACCCCAATGCACTGGTACTTCACTAAATGACGAGACTCCAGAAAACACTCCTTTCACAGAGTACAGGCACACTACAGTTAGCCCACATAGCCTGGGGAAAAATAACCAATGTCTATTAATCTCATTTTGGTGTGGTATTCATTTTTTCCTTCATATGGCTCATTTTCAATCCATCTTAGTTCTGCAAAGCTTTACTGCTCTAACCAAAAGAGGCAGCAAATTTCCACAGGGCTTCTCTCTCAAACTCCTCCATCTGCTCCTCAAGGATGTCATCATCGCTGCCCTGCTGCTCATCTTTCAGAACATCTGCCAGGTCCTCCAAGATGTCTGCCACATCTTCAACAAACTCACTGAAGAGCATGCCATCATGAGTGAAGACGCCACCTTGAAAGAACTGGGCCACAAGACGATGAAGAGCTTCTATGTTCTCCTCAGAGACGCCTTCCAATTTGCTCAAGTAGTGTTCCAGGAGGGCCTGGAACTCAGAGAGCTGCACAGGAATGAGCCCCTCTGCATCAGCACAGTTTGCCACACCCTGGCAGCGTTTAGGAGGCTTCTGGTTCCTTTTGAGCTTCTCCTCTTGGAGTTTCCAGAACCCTACAGATTCATGGTGGAGATGGCGCTGTTTATGGTGATCAAGCTTGATCTGCCATGGCCTTTCCTGCTTTCTTCGCTCTCTTTCCAGCCTCCTCTCGCCTTTCTTATAGTCCCACTCCTCTTGGTACTTCCTGAAGTGGTCTTTGGGTCTCCTGTCGCCATCATATTTGTCTTTGCCAGGCGTCCATTCCTTTCTCTTCCCGGTGTCTTCCATCTTCCAGTGGTTACTCTTCTTTTCACCCCATTCCTTTTTTCCTTCTTTGTGCTTGTGATTCCTTCTCCTCTCATCCCTCTTACCCAGGTGATCCACCTGTTGTGAGAGCCTCTGCTGCATCTCAACCAAACTCTCCCTCAGCCCTTTCT
The DNA here is from genome assembly GCA_025802075.1 of Tenebrosternarchus preto. Lineage (NCBI taxonomy): Eukaryota > Metazoa > Chordata > Actinopteri > Gymnotiformes > Apteronotidae > Tenebrosternarchus > Tenebrosternarchus preto. Next base: position 6,319,557 of record JAOYMR010000004.1, on the reverse strand, counting down.
TGTGCCAGCCCTGTTTCTTCATTCCTTCCAGCCTCTTTCTGCTCTCTTCCAAAAGAGTCCTTTGTCTCTTGAGCTCCCGTTTCTTATCCCACCGTGCCTCAGAGCCAGATGAACCTTCTCCATCTACAGGAGCCCCAGGTGAAGATGGGACAGAGCTGGCTGAAGGTGCAGAGGCTTCATCAGCTAAAAGGGCCAAAATAGGCATCATTAGATTTCCATATGCAATGCTCATAATCACCATGAGGCAATATTCACAAAAAATCATTAGGATGTATGTAAGGAATATCACTAATGTCACAATTATGTTAGCATTCCTTAAATGTGCATCATTAAGGTAGAGAGTAAGTTAAGAAACACAAGACTCATTCTTCATTGTCTGAAAGGTAGAAATACCATGTTTTTTCCCTAAGCAGCTTAATGATTTATGTTGTATATTTAAAATTTCTTATTCACCTCATCAATTATACAACTTCAGTTTAACCAGGACTATACTGAAAATTAATAACTGATAAGATCATCATTTCAAAGATGGCTAGGTTGCTTAGACTGTTCAGCAATTTCTTTTCAAAGTTAATTGATTTGATATTAGCTTGTATAACAGGGTTACTACTTTTAAAAGTCTAAAAAAGATTTTTGGAGGATACATTATTTGTCATGTACACAATCTGTAAGGTGTTGAATTTGTTTCCTACACCTATAAATAAATCTAATGATATAAACTGTATTTAAGTAGATTGGTTGAGTCTTGGATCAAATCTACTGAATGATAGAATACACAGTTTCTGATTCCAACCCTCAAGGAAAAGCGTTGATGTAAACATGTGCAATAACATCATAACTACTGGTTGCACGAGACTTGTCGGTTTGTCCCACACATGATTTGACATGTTAGGAGAGATTTTGGAATTGATCTGGTTCACAATATTCAGCGCCAATGTGGACTTTTATGGAAGACCAAGAATGTCCAGTTGTTACAGTTCTGACACCAAAGTTAAAAAAAAATACTCAGAATTTGTAGTCAACAAAGAAATACCAAAACAGCCTCTACAATATAATTTAATGCTTGCATTTCTGCTGTGGTTCCTTGTCTTTAGATTTCAAGTTTCTTTTATCAAACGATAGTTTCCTTTTAAATAAGATGTTCAAAAGAAAAAGTACCAAACTAACGTAACAAAGAAAAGTCATAAGGTATAGAGATGTGCATTTGGAAAATATAAATATAAACTGTTGCTATAAACTATAAACAAACTGTTGCTGCATAACTCCAGATACTTTAGAAATTAATTTAAGCATTGAGCCTACACAACTTTTCAGACCAAGCAACTGTATTTACATTTTCAAGCATTTCACAGGTGTCAGACTGAACGGCTGTATAAATATTTTACAGAGTGCGGACATGGATTTGATTATGTTGCTTACATGTTTTACTGGCATTTTTTCATGCTCATGGAAGGGTTGGTCAGATTCAGAAATATTCAGCTGCAAGTGCATTTCTACTTATTCCATGCATACATACGATTATAGACATGTTTTAAAGCATTTGGCCCACAGATAAACTTACTGCTTGTACAGATAATCAACTTTTTGACGCAATACTAAATTTAGTAGCATGTGTGTCATAAGCCAAATAAATTTGATAGACAGGTTAAGCTTGAAAACAGGCTTTTCTTGCCACACTACACGCATGGTACACCATCCAACAAAAACAACAAACATGATGGTCTATCTGTAGAAGCATACTAATGTCTTTTGCTATGCTAATTCTTTCTCCTTACCTGTGAGCTGGGTGAGCTCAGTAACCCTCGCTTTGAGTGTCTCCAATTCTTGTTTCAGACCAGGCAATGCGGACAGTTCTTCTTTCATCCTAGCATTTTCTTCATCGGTGGTACCTTTATCTGCAGCCAACCTCAGTGCCTTGTGCAACTCCTCTTTCTGGGACTGAGGAAAGTTCCCCACAGTTTAGTTCAACCTCAGACTACCAGTAGCATACAATGTATTCACAAGCATTTCTTTATAATAAACGTATAGTACATGTAACGTAGAGCAGTATAAACTAGACGGCAAAGCATGATTATTTGTATTTACCATTTCCCTTATTAAATTCATAAACCAGGATGAGTCTCTGTCCATGGGGAAGAGAAGCCTAAAAATGCTTTTACAGATTATTATATAGTTTTTGTATGTGTTGATGGCCAGTAACTGCCAATCATCATTCACTAGTTCCAAGTTGTTCATCACCAACATTCATCATCCAGAAATACTGGTACATTTACAATTTATGAAATGTTTTTATGGTTAAAAAGTTTCTAGTTTTATGTCATCTTTAATGTTGCACTAGGTAAGATCTGTTAGTTAAAATGAAAAGAAGTCGCATTACTGCTGCGAGCGTCCCAGTAAAGAATGACATTCATTCAAATGTCAGAACTGTCAGGTTTGGCAGCAGTTTTTTTGGAACACATCCGATGTCTTTACATACTTATGTGACATGCACGGACTCAAACAGATGGTCTTTCTCAATGGGCTGATTATCAGAGTAATGTTAGTGAGGGCGTGGTTCACAGTGTAATATCTCTGTACAGCACTGAAAGTTAGTGAATGGAAGGAGAGAAAGAGATAGATCAAACCCAATCAGCCTCTGGGATTTCACCAAAGAAACCGAAGAGTTGGCAAGCTGAAAGGGAGAGCGACAGAGCTCCAGCTCAAAGGGAGAGCGACAGAGCTCCAGCTCTAGGCCCCCCAATGGAGGGTTTTTTTTTGCTTGCCACTGGCGCCCCTGGCTTGCTCATTAGGGATTTGGACCATTGTATTTGTAAAGCTGCTTTGTGACAATATTTGTGGTAAAATGCGCCATATAAATCAAATTGACTTTGACTCAAAGGGAGAGACAGAGTGTAACCTAAGAACATAATATACATGGGCTTGAGTCTGGTGACAGCTCCGTGAGTCTGAGTCTGGTGACAGCTCCGTGAGTCTGAGTCTGGTGACAGCTCCGTGACTTGAAGGGATTCAGAAGTGATGCTGAGTTGGCCTTTTGTTATTGATGAATAATCAAATGTAATGTTTATGGTTTGCTAGGCAGCTACCACAAATAGAAAGGCCTATAACCCTCTGTTTTGGAAAATAATGTTGTTATCTTTGTAATATAATGCAACATACCCTTGTGAAGTGACTCCAGGTAATTGTGAAGTTCTTTTAGCTATATAGCGAACGGTGTCTGGCTTTTTGACAACACTGGCCAATTATTGTGCTTTGTTGTTTGACAAACCTTGGAAGCTGTTATTATTGTTGTTATTATTATTGTCAGATCACCTCTAGTGCCATCATTCGACTTTTATTGTTTAAAAAATTATATTTACTATCCACTTATGATTTAGCTACATTTTCATCTTGTTGTCAAGTCTACATCTTTATCCAAATATTTTAATTTAGGATAATGTGTTTATTTTGTTTGGCCAAATTTCAACAGCTATAAAACCAATAACTATAAATGGCCAGATGAGAAGCAAGCAAAAAACAAAAAAAGCAATCATTATAATACCTGTATCTCAGCCTCCAGTATGGAAATCTGTTTGTTTTCTTGAGCAAGTTTTTCAAGCAGTTCCTAGGATTGAACAGATTTAGAAAACTTATTAGATAAAATGGAAAAAGGAAAAAAAAAGTTTACAATAGCATACAAAATCAAATAATTTTTACAAATGTGTCAAATGCAGCTAACCTGGTCACTTATGTCAGAGCCATCAAAGTCTTCTGGGTTGAGATGGAATGGGAGGTAGAGAGAGATAAAGGAAAATAAATTCACCCATGCACTGTTAGAAGAAACAGGGCTGCAATGCAGACATGCATAGCAAAGGATGCAACTAAAAGCACGGCTATAGCATTTATTTGCTGCTTCCTCCTGTTTCCAAGGAAGTACACATCTGAAAAAAGGATACATGTTCATCAAGACTGAAATTCTAAACAACAAATGTGATTAGTGTATTTTTGCTATGTGAATAACACAAGCATGCCGTCAGAACTGTCCCAGCTTTCTACCTAAAGCCACATCACCCTTGAATAGGATTAGCACGTTATTTCATGTGAATTCACCGGCACAAAATTGGACTGTGAGAAAGTGAATACTAGGAGACTGCATTAACCAAACTGTGAGTGGCAGGCATCTGGGTACTGGTTAGAAGGAGTTAGCAGCACACAGGTGTAAGTAGAAGTGACCCTCAGCATGTGATGTAGGAACAACTTTGTTTTTTCAGGTTTTTATTTATTTAATTTATTTATTTAATTTATTTTAAATGGCATCATCTGCAGCCAGATGGAGGCAGTGCTAAAGGGAAACTCCTACCCATCAACATTACATAAGCTTTTACTGCCATCTAGCACTCCCTCTGTACCTACCGCCAGACTGGTCAACCATGGAACCTGGAGGCACAACACAATTTAGTACCAAAACTGAAGTACTGAAACCCTTCAAACTAGCTGGAAATTAAATAATGGCTCCAGGCCCTTGCAGATTATAGAGTCTCTCACTGATCCCAGATTAACCGTTTGTGATGCGTTTTCATTTTAGCCTTTATCATATTCTAGATAAAGACTTGAAGGCCTGTGTTCCTTTTAATCAACTCACCTGAGAAGAAAAGTGAGCCAAGGCACAAGAGCACCAGAGCTCCACCAATCAGATGATTTAGTGAGAAGCCTGCTTTTTCCGCTTTCCTTTCTGGTAGCTTAAATTGGTCTTCTTCCTCTTCATTCTCATCCGAACTCTGCCTCTCCACCTCAGTGTGCAACACATGTCGGAATCGCAGTCCACCCTCCTCGGCAGGAGTATTCACAGGAGTATCCACAGAGACATCCACACCAGCAGGTTCTACACACAACAGAACCGAACGAGGGAAA
>JAOYMR010000004.1:6304003-6314570 GCA_025802075.1 Tenebrosternarchus preto | reverse complement strand
CAGGAGTATTCACAGGAGTATCCACAGAGACATCCACACCAGCAGGTTCTACACACAACAGAACCGAACGAGGGAAAACATGACTAATAAAGTGAGAGTGTCGGAAGTAAGCGCATTTGTTGTTGGGTTTTGAATTCCTACCACACCGTACCCGTCTCTCTCATCACATCCATTAATTCATCTGCCGGCTTGAGGTCTTCGTCCTGCATTTCGTACTCCTCCTCTTCCTTGTCCAAGGCAGATGAAGTGATGGTTTCTGTATAATGGCTCTCAGGTTGTGGGCTTTCTGCTACCGAGGCAAAATCAACTTCAGAGAGCAGACCTGGAGACGAGTTTTCATGACCAGGAACTGCCTCAATGTTAATATCTACTACAGGAACTGCCTCAATGTTAATATCTACTGCAGGGACTGCAGAAGTATGACTGACATTAGAGAGGAGGCCTGCAGAGACACCCAGAGAAGGAGCCTCAGGAACCACAGGAGAGGGGCTTATTTCTCTTGGCTCAGAAGTAGTGGCAATTTCAGGTATAGGTTCACAGGCAGGGCTTTCTTTGGAAGGAAGTTCAAAGGTGTGCTGTACATCAGGAAAGGTCTCTCCATAAGCCTGTACATCAGGAAAGGTCTCCCCATAAGCTTGTACATCAGGAAAGGTCTCCCCATAAGCCTGTACATCAGGAAAGGTCTCCCCATAAGCCTGTACATCAGGAAAGGTCTCCTCATAAGCCTGTACATCAGGAAAGGTCTCTCCATAAGGTTCTTCAAGGGTTGGCTCCTCTGAAAGCAAGAGGGCCGACTCTGTAGCTATGGTAAATGGAACCGCACCAAGAAGATCATTGTCAGGAGGGGAGCTAGTGATAGTATCATGGATGACAGGGGCACAAATCTCAGGATCAGCTTCGACAGCTGCAAGGCCAGAGGCTGTACCCTCATCAAAGAAGTCCGGGGAAGTTTCCTGGCAAATCTGCAAATCAGATAGTCATCTATATTACCGATGAGCTATTAAATAATGTCAGTAACTTTCCCTATCACAGATATTAGGTTTTACATTTGAAAGTGTATTAATAAGAATTTAATAGGAATTCCTTGTTTTCTCTCTTAGAATTTAAAAATGATATTTTATATGCACAATGGTCAAAAACTCACGCACCTATACAAAATATTATTATTATTATAATTATTATTATTATAATAAGCACATTCAAACATATTTTACAATTCAAATTTGAACCATAAACATATGTAAACTAGTGCACAAAAGAAGCAAACAATTATTTTGTATTTTAGTTTTGTTCCAAGGTTATGGCTAGATCTCAGTCATATTTACAGATCAAATAAATATGCGATTTGGTAAAACTGAAGAGAGGACATCAGTTAATTGTTAGGACTACTTTTCTGAATGACAGATTGATTGACAGATTAATCGGGAGGATTATTAGTGATAAGTAAAGATCATGAATACCCCACATTATAGCGCACTGACCTGTTGTCCCTCTTCCGACAAGATGGTCTCCAGTGGAATTTCACTCCCACTTGACTTCACATCCAAAGAACTTGCTGTGGGAGAATTGAGAAGTAGAGCTACAACATGGTATAAACATCATTTGTTTTTTTTTATTTGAGATTTCTTCTCAATACATTCAACCTTAACTGAGAAGCACATATAAAGGGACAGAGACTGAAGAGGTAACCTGCAACTTCCTCTGAAAGACTTGGTGCATCACCAATACTCTCAGTTCCATCATCTACTGGTCCAGGAGTGTCAATAGCCTCCTGAAATAAATAAATAAAAAGAACAAAAAGGTCTACACCACACCAAGAAAAAACTACTTATCTTGATTTAACAGCTACCATAATTGTTCTTTGAAGAAAGACCACATCATGTTAAGTTATTCTTCTTTCTACATATGCACTGTTTAGCAGGTTCCCAAGTTTAAGAAAATTATTGTGACCATCATTCAAGAGTGTCAGTAACTGCTACCAACATCTTGAAATAATGATGAATGTGATACTTCAACAGAGTATGGCTGCTGGAAACAAGAAAATCCCATTCCATTTTGATGAAAAGAAATCCCATGAAAGTTGCAAAAAACAGAAAAACTGTGGTGGAGAGCTGGACAAAAAGAGACCAGCTTTAGCTGCAGCACTGTTACAAACTGAGAGATGCTGCAGCACTGTTACAAACTGCCTTTTGAAAATTCTGCCCTTGAAATTCTTGTGGATGATTCAAGCCTTGTCCACACTGTCACAGGTAAACTGGAAAACGTATCTGTCACACATCTTGACCATTCACACCAAAAAGGCATTTTCTACCATTTTCAAATCCATTCTCCAAAGTGACTATTTCAGAAATGGCAGCTTTACTGTAATGTGGATAAAAGCAACTTTTAGACATTTTTTGTTTTCTCATGCCGTTTACTGCAGTGGGTAATTTCTTGTTGTGCATTCATTATCTGTTAACTGCAGCACCTAAACATTGTCCCAAGTGGAAATAACATAGTAGTCAGACAGCGCATGCTCAACATTCACCTCTGCCATCAATTTAAAGTAAGTCACGTAATTGGTGTGCAATGCTCAACTTGAATAAGAGGTAAATAAATCACTTAAAATCATCAACTTTTCCCTCCCCAGACAAGTTAAAAGCCATAGAGTTACTATAGGGTGTTACATTTTGTGATTTACTAGATATTAATTCTGCAACTCACGTAGGTATATTGTTGTTATTAGGACACACATAGAAAACAATAAATGTTCATTTTCAGTTAAGGAAAGGCTGACGATGACGAATGCATCACTTGCTGAATAATTGAGACAATATGCGAACTGTAGAGGGTCCAGTGAGGGGGGGCAGCTGTGTCCTGACAAGTCTTTTGAAGCACTACATGATGTTGGGCAGGAGTGTGACAGGACAGTAGTCATCGAGGCAGGACACTGACAACTTCTACAGCACAGGGATAAAGGTGGTGACCTTGAAGAAGTGGTCTGAGCATTCAGCCAGCAGTCTTGTGTGGGTTGTGACTCTTGCGTGGGTTGTGACTCTGGACAGTCTTGCTTACATGAGTCATAGTCAAGAACAGCACCTAATTGTTGGGAGGAGGGTTGGTCTTTCTTGCTGCGACATTGTTCACAGAAGTCATTCAGCACATCTGAAAAGGAAGCAGGAGAGAATATCCTCGAATAATTGGGCCCTTGCCGTTAACAGGGCCACTTTGGCTCCTGCGCTGAAGGCAGCATCATGGGTCTTCAGTAGTGAAGTCATCTCAGCAGTCATCCATGGCATCTGGTTGGGACTTGTGGTTTTGGAGACAGTAAGGTTACTGATCCAGCCAAGTCAATGATGCTGGATACACACCCAGGTTTATGGCATCACCATCTGCTGCAGCTCCCCCAGGAACTAATGCTCACAACAGTTCAGAAGAGCATGGCCAGGCTTTCACCTGTCTCAGAGCTGTCTTGGAGCATGATCTGACGAGCAGTCCATGCTGGTATAACAGAAACTGCCCTGGTCCAAGTGCCAAAGGTGGGGGAGGGTGGGGGTGGGCAGGGCTCTGCCTGGTATGGGGATGTTTATGTAAACATGATACCATGTCTTCATTCCTCTTGTGGCAAAGTCTACATGCTAATGGATTTAAGGAACACAGTCTTAAGATTTACATGAAACCTCTGGTGATATTAAACAGTCCATTTGGGTACATGTTCTGCTGTTTGCATTGAGCACCTGTATAGGCTATTGTAGAATTCTCACATTATACAAAATGGTGTACATTTAACAAGGACAAGCTCCACCAGTGGTGAGCAGTGCTTGGAGACTAAGCACAGAGTTCTTGCACCATTCCTTGCTAATGGAACTGGACATGCCTATATTTCTGTCAGGATGAAATGAAGTGAGCCAATTCAGGAACTTGTTGAGCCACGTTTCTGGGCAGACAAAATTACAGCAGTCTCTAAAGTCTCTTAGTGGCTCATATTTATATCAGTAAGATTTTCAAACTGAATCTTTCATTCATAAAGAGCTGATGTGTGATTTAAGTGTCCGCTTTTTTTGAGCAGTGACAGTGATGGACTCGCAAAAGAGCCAGTAAACTTTGTTGAAGCATCACGTCATTACGTCATTATCATGACGCATCATACTTGCATGATAAAAATGCATGTTCACCTACTTTGTCATTTCAGAATTGTCTCGAGTTCTGTTAAGACAGTGTTTCTACCACAATATACAGTACATTGTTTGCTTTTTACATAATAACTACCAATGATCAGGAAAGAAGACTCGAAATTCCAAGAATAGTTACAAGTAGTGCAACTTGTCGTAATAATAATAATAATAATTATTATTATTATTATTATTGTTATTGTTAATAATAATAATAATACTACCCACTGGAAATGGTACTTTTGAGAATAAATAAGTAGCAACACACTGCATCTGATGTGATGAAGACAAACACTGGGATGGAGCAGGGATGTCTATAGACATCAGGTAAAAAGGTCAAAAATCACTATTCTCATCTGGCACCGACACCTCCTGGACATGGTGTGAACTGAATGACTTCAAGATATGCAATTTCCCAATAAATGTCAAGTAAAGAGAACAGAAGAAGTTAAATTATTATTACAAAGTACCCGAGTCTAAACATGTGCTGTAAATTTAGGTTGAATGTGACTAGTGTAAAAACTAGAATTATTATTTTAGATTATACAATTGTTTGCATCTTTTAAAAATGTCATTTTAAATAGTAAGGACACTTGATACTTTGTTGATGATCTGCATGTTCCTTTATGCAGGCTGCAATAGATTACACTGCCCGTCCCCCACGGTTTCTAATGCAGCAGAAGAATTGTTTTAACTGTGAGGATGTCTGCAAGACATATGACATAGAATGGCTGGAGTCCAGCAGCTGGTCAGCCAGTCCAAAATCCCTCCCTAATCCTGCAAAATGCCAGTCTAATGAGGACAATGTGCCAAACAAACAGTAATCTGAGATTTTTCAACAAGGTTTGCGATCTTAAATTGCCTTCTAAAAGTCCCTGAAAATTCAAATCGTTACTGCAGCTGTCAGACTGAGACTGTGGAAAAACAAATTCTCACAGAGAACATGTAGCCTGAAATGCTCTTTTTTTGGTGAAAATAAGACTTACATTACCTACATTACCTCTCTGGTCAGTCAGCAAAAGCCAAAGTAATCACCCCCCCCCCCCATTTCTAAAGTCTCATTTAACAAACTAAACAGGGAAGGTGAAGGTCTATCCTATCCTGCACCCAAGTGCATTAAGCCCATTCTCATGTATCTTTTCAAAGAAATGTTCAACATCTGGCTTACATTGAGTGAGTGAACACCTTTTTGAGGAACACCTGTTGAACAGCTAGACGTAGAAGACACACCACCAGTTCTTTTTCAATCAGATCAATGTACTCCTAAATGAACTGACTGGTGGTAAACTTTTGTTCTCTGCACAGTTGTGCCATATTTCCAGTAATCTCTCACATAAATGCATATTTTAGTTTATGCTGCATTATCAAGTATTTACATCAACATATACTTGCAAGTGTATCTGCAGTTTAAATTTATATAAAAGGCATTTAGCCAACACATGACCTTTGTGTCATGAAATTACCATGAGTCTCACTACAAGCATTTCAAAGTATTATGTCTCTGACATGCTGTGCATGTAACAAATAAGAAGACTTTCATCACTGACTTTAGTCAAAACCAAGTCAGGTCATGAAAGGCTGACAATTGAGTACAGATTGGCAGCACTGGTGGATAACAATTTATAACTGACTAAATGCATGCCAGACTATAAAGTACAGCTAGAGAGTATGTTTACCTGGAATTTGATTACTTAGTATTTACACATTTGGGAAGAGGAAATTATACATGTACATAGAACTATGAACAGATTGAGCCTTGCAGAGCAATTCTTAAGAGTAAATATCTATAAAGTCACTATCTATAGCAGTACACAACTAACAATTTCCTATTTTCGATAATTACCTCAGGAGAGAGGAGAGTCCAGCTATTACTGGAAGACCCACTACTGCCGGTGCTGTTATCAGACATCACAGTCCTGTGGTGTAGCACCTGCATAAAAACACACAAAAATTTTGTAGAGCTCCCGGTGAAACGTACAGAACATCACAACACAACAACCTAGACCTAACCTGTTTTGTGTGGGCAGCGTTCTGGGATGACAGATTAAATCTTAACGAAACGTTAACGAAAGCGAATTTGGCCGCTAGCTAATTTAGCTACATATAGCCTACATACATATACACATACACACATATATGTATATGTGTGTGTGTGTGTGGGTGTGTGTAATATATATGTATATATATGGATTATAATCCATATATATGGATTATAATTTCATATATGAAATCGCGCGATAATACAAACCTTCGCAAACCTTGGAATAAGCCTCGCTGAAGATTATCTTATTTTATCGACTATACAGTCAAAACACCAAGGGAGGCGTTAGTCTTGTAACACAAAATACAGTACAACCTTCAGAAACCATAATACAGATTAAGGTTTGTAAATCATCACGTTGTTCCACTGCTTTTGAGAAAATCTTGCTTTTGATAATCGCACAACAGAAACTGGATGTTACGTAACAGACAACACGAAGACAACAGACATAACACAGATATTTCGACTAAATATTGAAAATTAGATAGCCGAGTAATAATCACAATGTCTTGTGAATTACAGGTTACATGGACTTCGCCCGGCTCTGTAAGGCGACCCTAAAATGTGCCCAAAAATGGTAAGACTGCAGATAGCTAAATCTGTGTGCTAGCAACCCCACACAATAACGTCATTTAACTGCCTGCTGTAGGCTATCTACGATTTTATGAAAGGTTCAGACTACTGCCTGACACAGAGCTGAAAACTACCAGCTAGCTAATTAACAAGGCTAACTTAACGATACATAGCCCATTATTTTCACAATGGCATGCAGGAAAGCAAGCACTGTCCCATCTGTACCACCAGATACGACACACAACATGAGGCCTCGGGAGGGAGCGTCCATGCGAAGAACTGGCCCATTATTTGGACTTAGCAGCCATACCGTGTCTGGAACCCACAATGTTAACGATCCACCTCGTTTCTCTTTGATTCCTCAATTTGATGATGCGTTCGTGCCTCCAACTTCTTGACGAATTCTAAATCTAGCTACGTTCTCCCTTCCTCTCCAATAGGATGACGACGTGGATGTGTTATTGTCCTCCCTCAAACAGTAGATAGCCAATCGAGTCGTGTCGACCGAGCGGCTCGTTTCCACAGTGAGTGACAATGCCAGGTGAAAGCGACAATTTGTGCAGCTCTTGTCTTATCACAGACTTGAGAGACACGTAGGTCTTGTGATATCTCAACATGCATGTAGACTATATATAGTGAGCAGGAGAGACATGTTCTCCAGCAGTATACTGACACGTTTGCATAGCAAGGACTAAATTTGTTGGGGTTTCCCAATGGACTTCCCCATCCAAACAATATTCCCCCTGCATTGCATTGCTCTTCTTTTTCATTAATTCACTGTGAGTTGCTTTATAACCAGCCATCCCTGATTTTCCAGAAATCTAATGACATTATAAAGATTAAAAGTAAAAATAATAACCTAATGACTGAACCTGAGTGGGAATAGTGAAGGAGAAAAACAGCTGATGAACCTGACCCATGGAGGCCTGGACATGTGTGGGTTCACTGTGGGTTTGCTGGCACCAGTGTCATATGTAGTTTACTAAGAACCCCTAAGAATATTCCTCTCAGTACATTACACCAGAAATGGAGTAGAGACATGAAATGCAACAGATAATCTAATTTCCAGAGAAACTACTTTTTGTACTAACATAACATTGTATGTTTACAAAATTCATATCATCATCAAATATTCACAACAAATGAGAAAATAAGCCGAAATTAAAACAAGAAAGGGTTAGTCGGGACCCCAAATTATGAGGTCTCTGACTAATCCTTAATAGACTTAATCCACCATTTACACCAACAGTTAAAAAGAATAGCTGAAATGTTGTTTTATTTTAACAGATTTGCACGAAATATGCCATAACATATAGGAAAGAAACAACTAACAGTGTTTATCAGTATTTTGTAGGGCTTTCCCTTAATGACCAATTCAAACTGTTTTGATATACTTTTATAAGCTTTTTAATGATTAAAAGGAACTTTTTTCCCATACCACTGATTCTCTTCAGCTACACCTGCAAACTGTAACAAACTAATTGTAACAAACTGTAATTGTAACATGCATCTAATTCCACTTGTCTAATCAATAATCAGTCTTCAAATATCTAATGGGTTATAACAGAAGTACTCTAACTTGGCTGAAAAAAAAATAAACAGAAAACTGATCATGTATAATCCATATAAAGTCTCTATGAACAACACCACAGGCTTCAAACAAAAAGACAGTGGAAAGACCCCTTCAAACACATCATAGCGCTTGCTAAGCATCTGACCAATTCTTTTTTAATGACAGTATATCAGAAGTAGGTTATGGAACTTGGACGCCATCTAGTGGTTAATCAAGTGATCTAATTCTAGATATAAAATTTGGTAAATTTGAGGATTAGTGAAACAACGGATCTTGAGAACAAATACGCGAAATAAATAAATACACCCAGATCAGATCATGGTAGCTTCCTGCTCTTAAGATATTTTCCTAATCCACACACATGATCCAGTTAATTACTTTTTAAACCTTTTCCTGAGCTGGAGTGTGTTAAAGCTACAGGACAGGATGCCTCCAGGATGAAGGAAACACACACATTAGACACATTATTTATGATTATTTTTATTTAGACTATACAATGTTTTTTGTAATTATTGCTTTATTTCCAGGATGTGAATATTATGATGAAATGTTAACTTTAAAATCACATAATAGTAATCTTTGTCATGGTATAAGTATACTATAAAATTCGGGTATATTCTAATAGCAGTTCAGTAAAAGAATAGTGAATGTGAAAAGATTGCACATAGTTATTAAAATGTATAATTATCAATAAAATCTAAAACTGCATAATAAAGTGCTCATGTGTTATGAAAGATTATTACAGTATAAAGTATAGAGAAAATTATACAATTACATCTTGCTATTGCAGAATCAGGCTCACAATATGTTGTGAAGGTGATTGTTACACAAATTAAAACTCACATGATTATCCCTCATGAGTATATGCCCCTTTTGTTTTCAGACATAGTTCAATATGTTGATAGCTTTAGGGTAAAGACTGTTCATAAATTTGGTAGTGCATAGCTACAAAAATAAATGCCATTCTTAAATAAATAAGCATTCTGCTCATTTTACGATGCACCGCAGGGCCCCTTGCCGACTCTCCTGCACATCCGCAGGGCTCCTTTGCTAACCAGGCGACTGGCACCAGCTTCCACCTGCCAAGACAGAACTCTCACCCACACACCTCCCCACCCACACACACCCACCTTCCCCCCCCCCGCCCCCGCACATCTCTCTTTTGCAGACTCTTGTATTGTGTGTAACAGACATCCAGGAGAGTTCTCTCGTATAATAAAGAACTTTGCTTTTTACATTTCATTCCGTGTCCTAGTAGTTTACTTTTCCCACAACATGACATGGAGCTTCAGGGGGTCTTGAGTGCACAGAGCCCTGAAAGGCTTCACTACATCCAGCTGACGACAAAAAACATCGAAAGGACTTGTGCTCGACTGCTGCTTCAACACCAGTACAAAAAGCTAAGAAGAAGCAAAACCACATTACCAGCCTCGTTGTTAACACATGCTCAGAGTGTGCAAGTCGCTTTGCCAGGTTGACATATGGGTTTACTGGAAAAAGGAAGTAAACTCGACACAGCTGAAGAGCTGCTTAAGTTGAAGGATTTAGAAAAAAATGTAACCAAGATTGTTGGCTTTTGATATGTGGATGAGGGAGGCTAAAGAGAGACAAAGAAAATCCGAACAGAAACGTCTCTCTCATAACTCCAGTGTGCAGTGTCCTAAGTCTGTTATAGATCCTGACAGTCCACGACGAGCTCCACCTCCACCGGCAAGAGTCAGTCCTCAACCCACTCCAGAGCAAACTGACCTGACATCTCTGCTTGAAGGACCGCCCAGTTATTGTGACAACAGGTGAGAGCCAGACTTCTGTGAGGAATTCAGACCAACATCCCATGACATCTCCTGGGAGAAAAGGAGACGGAGACTCATCAGGCCCAGCTCACTACACTCCAGACGTCCTATGACCACAGAGGAAGAGGCTGGGGATGAGGAGGGTGCAGCAGAGAACATGGCAAAGGTAAAGGAAGATGATGGGAAGAAGATGATGCCTGTTTCATCTGCAAGAAAATGGGCCACTGGTCAAGAGAATATCCTGATTGGACCAATGAACAGAGAGATTAAAGTGTCTGATGGGGTGGAGCTCCTTAGGAAGATCACACCGAAGGGCAAGACAGTTTTCCTATGCTTTGCAATGAAGAAATGCTTAAGCTAACAACTTCAATATATGATAAAGCTATAAAATAATAATAATAATAATAATAATAATAATAATAATAATAATAATAAT
>JAOYMR010000004.1:6282472-6293325 GCA_025802075.1 Tenebrosternarchus preto | reverse complement strand
CCCCCCCCCCCCCCCCCCCCCCCCCCCCCCCCCCCCCCCCCCCCCCCCCCCCCCCCCCCCCCCCCCCCCCCAAAGGTTTACATCCAACCTGGAGCAGGTGTGTTGGGTTGCGTGTCGGCAGGCGTGCCGGTGGAAGGAGTTTTGCCTGGCGAGTCTGGGTGGCCGGCAGCAGCAGCCGCTGCCTTTTTGTTCTCCTCCAGCTCCATCATCCAGGGCATGGACCACTGACCGTTGACGTGCTCAAACTCCTGAACCTGGCCACAGACAGCACAAAGGAGCATGAGCCACAACACTCACGAAGCAAACTGATCAAAAGCGTCGTTCCCATGGCAAAACGAGCAGCCCGGCACAGCTAGGCAGCTACGTCAGCTCCCGTGATGCTACTTACCTTCTTGCGAATCAGCGACATCACCCCAATGCGAGTGAGGACATGTTGCCTTGACAACCCTTCACGCGGCACTCCATCAGCGAAGGTTTCAGCACCGTCAGCGCCAGGCTCACACAGGTGCCTCATAAAAAGTGAGACATATGCCCTATGACAGAGTGCGGGGGGAGAAGAGAAAAACTTTACCAACAGACAACCAAATGGACCATGTGTAGATCCCTGTGGCACACCATGAAAAGATAAATAAGGTCAGCTCTCACTTGAACTCCTTTTCAGATTTGCCCCGCAGGTCTCTGACCAGCCACTGAGTGGTGAAAGCATCTTGTGGTGGCATCCCATAACGCATCACTGCATTTAAGAATGCCTTCCGCTGGCGAGCATTGAACCCCAGCACCTAAAACAAAAAATGTCATTATAATTTGTTTCCTTTGTTCCTACATTACATACCTCAGTTCTTAAGTACAAATAATATTACATGCCCAATTTTACAGAGAAGCCTTCAAAACTTTAAGGAGGGGAGGAAACAAAGTCACTTAAGCATCTTAAAAGTAATCTGCAAAAGATAACTGGAAAACATCTAATAAATCACATTTTTAAAATTCAGCAAATACATGTTATGGGCCATTTCATGCAAGTGACCTCTCCAAGTGCTGTCTTCGGCCTCATCTCAATAAGAACTGTTACTAAAGTGGTCAACCCATCATCTCTCTCACTCTCTCCCTCACACACACAGAGAAAACACTGGAGGCAAAGCCTTCACTTTGTTTTATTTTGTCAAATGAACACTTGCAACTACTGCACACACCCTCCATCCAATTGCAGCCCGTTTAAAATGGCGCAGATGCACAACTGCTCATCGAGTTCATCATCTTGCAACAGGCTTATCTTGTGCAACATGGGAATTTTTTTTTACTACAGATGTTTGCAGTCTCAACCAGAAGGATCCCCCTGAAGACCATCCACGCTCACCAGAGTCCTGCGCATGAGCTTGTCTGTTTTGCTGAGGAATAAAGCTACTGAAAATTTCAATGAAGTGAAAAAGGTCTTGTACAACCTTTTTGATTTGAGTGGAGAAAAAAAAAATCCAGATAGGAAGTATAGATGTTTCTGATGCCCCAAGTGTAGATTGTAGTGTTTGACTGGCAGGAGGAATGGGAATGTAATATTCCATATACTTGGTTACATTTTCATTCCTCTGGTAATGGTCACCTGCACAGATCTTGTACAAAATGCTGGCACCTTCTTCATGGTTATCCACTTTACAAACAGTACCTTCCTACATCTCTACCAGCAGATGATTCTTTTTGTTAGAAGAGTATTCCTTGTTTGTGGGGTGCCTTGCTGGTTTGTATAGACAGCACAGTATGCAAAACTGTGTTCCTGCAGCTGGAAATAAAAAAAGAAAAAGGCTGGAGCTGTAGAAGCTCTCCACATGAACCTTGAAGCAACTACCCACCAGTGAATTATCCACTATGACTAAAGCCAAGTCACTTTCCTGTATCCACGGTTCCTTTAGAGACATTCCACTGATCCACTGGCTGAATCGGCAAAAACAGTTTGGTGAGCTTGGCTTTCACCTCACTGTAGTCCACATCTTCTACTGTCAGTGCTGCTGGTGTTGAAAAGAACGCGACATGTCGAGTCATGGTTTTTTTTGGCTTTTTTTGCACGATGGGAAGGAGTAAATTTTATTAACAGAAGAAAGTCTCTCGACTCAAGTTGGTGCAACTATCTTTGCAAACTGTGTGCTGCTCACAGTTAGGTTCAACAGTGGAAGTGCTGAAAACGGCAGAATCAACTGCAGTGGAGTGTACATCATTGCTCAGATGAGTTGTAGCCCTTAAATGTTTCTTTGGATGGTAATAGGAAAAACTGGATTCTTTATAAATCAGCAGTGAAGTCATGCCACATTTTCCTCGTCCTGTCCTGAAACCTGAGCTGGAGCACTGACTTGTACTCCTGTCTTCTGTGGGACAAAAACACCACAAAAAGTAGGACCTTCCTCTTGCTTGCGTCCTTGCTACTAAAAGTACAGATGACCTCATCCCCTTTGAGAGACTGCTCTTTGGTGTACAGGACCTGGACCCAGCCTTGGGGTCACACAAATGGCTCCCTGAAGATGCACTTTAGAATCACTCCTATTAGAATATAGAAGAAACAAAAATTATAGTGGTCATAAAGGCAAAATTATAACTTTTACAAAATGTTTCAAAATCTTAGAAAATTAGATATTTAGCCAACTACGACATGATTTAACTTTTGTAAACATTCCACCAGTAATTACTTCAGCCCTCACATCTATACACAGTCAAAACTATAAAATTTTTACCTACCCGTTAAGAATTGGGTCCTCCATGACAAAACGCATCCTTCTCATTGGAGCTCTCTCAGTCATCGGATATGAGCAACTTGAACACAAAACCTCATTGACAATTTCTCCTTTTCTGACTTTGCTTTTAGACCATTTGTATAATCATTGTTAGAGAACAAGCCACCCATTGCCTTTTGTTCAACTCCTTGAACTTCTTTTGACAACTGTTTGAACGCGTAGTTTCTTGGTGGATATAGTATACGAGGAGTGTAATATTTGTGTTCTGAATTAATTAGTTGGCATGCACATTTCAAACAAAAATCACATTGACTAACCGAATAACACCAAGATGACCTAGAGGGTGGTCATCTTGGTGTGACCTAAGGATGGATGAGGAGAGGATCACCTAAAGTAAACCACAGTAAAGAGAAAAAACAAATAGTGTGGAAGTCGTACGTGTCCGTTGTGTCAAGATAACACACAAGTGCCATCATGCAGACAAACCGTTTTGAACGTTTTATTCTTTTTTCCATTTGATCTTCGCTGACTATGACAATCTTAATATCAACACACAGCCCTATAGTTTTATTGGGGGGGGGGGGGGAGGCGGCTCCATATTGGTCTGTGTTTTTATAACTTCCATGGCAAGACATTTTTGTGGTCTAGTTTATGAATATATTGAAGGATATGATGGAATATTATAAAGATTAAAAATGTATCATATCCCCAATACATTACCTCAAATGTCTATATTTTATTTATAATGCTCTGAGAATTTTAAGACATTCATGAAAAACAAAAAGGGCGGTTGAAGACTGAAAAAGCCCACCTCAATGTTGCCTCCCACTCTGGCCAGCAGGGGGGGCAATGGTTTGTCCTTGTCATTTCTGAGGCCTTTCCTGTTGGGTCTGCGGGAATTGGCTAGATTGGGGACAAAACACAACATTGTAGATGAGTCTCAAATACCATCATTTCCAAATTAATGCGACTGAGTGATCAGTATACCTTCTGTGCGTTCATCGAAGTCCTCGTCTCCTTCTTCGGAGGCAACAGAGTAGTCTGACTGACCATCAGACTGGTCATCCTGCCAGTCTGTGGAAGGAAAAAAAGAATAAACAAAATGGTTGATACCCCTGTAACCAACTGAATTAAGGGTTTCAGTGTAGGATATAAATCTGTTACATGGATGTGACTCCTCCCTCCGTCCACTCTTCCTGCTCTAAAACACTGCTTCAAACACAGCATCTTAACAAATAAGATGGTGTGTAATACCATCATTCACTGAAACTAATGTGAACAAAAGCTCACCACATCTTGAGCATCTTCAAAAGACAGTGAATGGGATGCAATTAAAAAATAAATAATAAATAAATAAAAACAGACCTCGGCATTAAAAGCATGAATGCTTACAAACAACATCTCTCTTTACGAACGACACATCAGATCTACACATTCCCAAGCACCAGCATGTGGAAGTCTCAGAGTAATTGTGTAGTTGGTGGGTGAGAGCAGTACCTCTGTCCTCCTGGGAGCCATCGTTGTAGTTGACCTGTTTGCGGATGCGTTTGCCCTTGCCCAGGTTGCGGGCCAGATCCTCCTGCTGCTGCTCATAGTGGTGCCTGAGCAGCTTCTCCCAGTAATCTGGGTCCACGCTCTCCTCCTGCTTGATGATCTCCCTCTGCACCTCCTCTTCCTGGGACAGACCAAAACAGGGGGCAGGGCCAGACGTTACAGCCTCAGAATGCTATTGCGGCTAGGGCTGCAACACAAAAGGAGGACGTCTGTTCTGCGGGATTTGCTTGGAGACCCTGCCTTGCGCTCACCTCGTCTTCCTCGTCCTTGACCACGTACTGAGCCACTTTGAAGGAACTGAGGTACTCATTCATGCTCTGGAGCTCCGTGTCCTCAGTAGCGTCCTGGTTGCGGTCAAGCAGCCGATCTATGGCCTTGTCGTCATAGTGAATCACGCTGCTGTCCTCCTCTTTGTTCTCCCCTGCTGGAAAGCCAAGAGAAAGCAATTCACTTCTCGCTGTGTGCCAAGCTTTAGGTTTGATCAAGAAACAAATATGTAGTTAATCAGACAACTTCTTTAGTTGCTAACAAACACGCCAACTGTTTTAGATTTACCATCTCCCTCATCCTTAAAGAGCTCCTCTGTTCCAAATTTGAGAATGTCATCCAGCTCTTGCTTGGACATGGAGCCTGTTTTGGAGCCAAGGCCAGGTCGTACCACCAAGTGGGTCAACATCATCTTCTTCTTAGCCACCTGCAGAGAAGGTCAGGAGGTAAGCATCAGTCAGTGGAACATAAAGAAGGCAGAACAGCGCTCTTACATTAGATGCGTCTAAAAGGTCTTCTGAAGAGTACCTGAGTAATTCTCTCCTCCACAGAGGCTTTGGTGACGAAGCGGTAGATCATCACCTTCTTGTTCTGGCCAATTCTGTGTGCTCTGCTGAAGGCCTAGATGAGGGACAAAGCCAAATGCTCACAATACTGATACTACAAGTTACTATATACCATTTTAGAGTACTCGTCATCCCTTTTAGAGTACTGTACATACTGAACTTTGAGATGGCACCCAAGGGCTTACCTGGATGTCATTGTGAGGATTCCAGTCAGAGTCATAGATGATGACCGTGTCGGCTGTGGCCAGGTTGATGCCCAGACCACCAGCTCTGGTAGACAGAAGGAAAACAAACTGCACGGCACCCGGAGCTGGAGAAGAACAAGTCAACCCTCCATCAGCGAAACCAGTTTAGTTCTTAAGACCGTCAATCCTTCTAATGCACTAGAATAATGGAGTGTACCAACATGCTTAAGATCTAGTTAATGTATTGGTTCTTGTAGTTAACGGAATGATTGTTAAAACCAAATAAACAAGCTTCACCATTAAAGCGGTCAATGGCCTCCTGTCTCATTGCACCAGTGATGCCACCGTCAATACGCTCGTACTTGTAGCCCTCGTTCTCCAGAAAGTCCTCCAGCAGGTCCAGCATTTTTGTCATCTGCAACACGATAAAGGACGAGCTTTTATGTTTGTCTGCACTAGCTGGCGCTTGCAGGAATGCGCTTGTGCTCGCATATATACCTGGGAGAAGATTAGCACTCTGTGGCCTCCCTCCTTCAGCCTACGCAGCATCTTCTGGAGCAGCAGCAGTTTGCCAGAAGACTTGGTGAGGGCGCTACCGTCATACATCCCATTGGGCATCTTGGGTGCTTCCTGTTTTAAGCAACCACCAAGAGGTCACTCTACCACCACCCAAGCAGACCATTTGGATTTCTTCACATGCTATGGGAAACATGGACGCTGTGGGCCTCGTTTAGGGGGCTCTTACCATGGCAGCAACAGGGAAAAGGTAGGGGTGATTGCAGCATTTCTTCAGGTCCATCACCACGTTAAGCAGGGACACTTGGTTTCCACCTCCTCGGGTGTTCAGAGCCTCGAAGTTGCGGGTCAGGATGAACTTGTAATATTTTCTACAAAGAATAAAAAAGGGTCTCCTTACATTTGTAAATTCTTTAAAACTAAAGGTTTGGTTCAAGCTCAAAAGGAAGCTCAGATACAATTTACAGAGGCGACATGGAATTGGAATTTGAAAACCTCTTATTCCAGAAATACAAACAAACCAGTTACTTAAAATGCAGTTCTTAACCAGCCCAAGAATTACAGTAAGATTCCAGATTGTCTACAGGTAACTTCCGTCTTGAGCATCCCAAGTGACGCTGGCTGGTCCCTTCCTGCCTCCCCCCTTTCCTCCACTGCCTTCTCCACTCACTTCTGCATCTGGCTGAGCTCTACCCGGACGATGAGCTCGGTCTTTGAGGGCATGTGCTTGAACACGTCGGCCTTGAGTCTCCTGAGCATGTGGGGCCCCAGCATGTCGTGCAGCTTTTTAATCTGGTCCTCTTTAGCAATGTCAGCAAACTCTTCCAAAAAGCCCTCAAGGTTACTGAGGGAGACAAGGAGCAAAGTCAAGTCCGAGTTACACTACAGTGGATGTACGGGGAACGGGACACACTAGTCCCTCTCTTTCCTGTTCAGACACACATGCTCACAAGCCCACAACCCCATAGCCAGATCTACCTGAATCTCTCTGGGGTAAGGAAATTGAGCAGATGGAAGAGTTCCTCCAGATTGTTCTGAAGAGGAGTTCCAGTAAGCAGAAGTTTGTGCTGAAGGGAGTAGTTATTCAGTACTCTGAAAAACTGCACAGCATACACAGGGAAAAAAAATGACAGGATTAGAACAGCAGCCTACAACCACAGTCAGGAAAGTTGTTTCATGGCCACACCTAGAAAACTATTTTTCCAAATTCCAGAGTACAAAGGTCAGCTAACTCTTTAAAGATCTATTTCAGACTGGATAAACAGGCACACATTTACTGTAAACTTGAAAGCTTCAGCTCATTTAAAAAAGTTAAACAAATAAATCTGTCTTCACGTCTTTGGACTCACCTTTGATTGGTTGTTTTTGAGTCTATGGGCTTCATCCACCACCAGACAGGCCCAATCAATGGAGCCCAGAATGGCCATGTCAATAGTGATGAGCTCATAGGAAGTCAGCAGAACATGAAACTTCACCGAAGCTTCTTTCTACATGGAGAATGAAAAGGGGGAAGCATTTATGTGCAACACCTACATACTATAGAAGTGGACGACAACTGTTAACCTTTTTTCTAACTTGCATGATGGAAATGGTAAACTTATACAGGAACAATGGAGAACTATGGATCTACTGAATCCAGTTTGCCACTTCAGCCTTCAAAGTGTAAATAAATTTATCTTGGAGAAATGTCTGATACTTTTGTGTAGTATTTATAACCATAACCAAGTAAGGCAAACAACTTTTTACGCTCCACTGTTCTTTGTCTTGGAGACTAAACTCACCTTCATCCTGGAAGCCTTCTTGCCTCCACGGATTGCGTTATCCTCGAATGAGAATTCGTTCTCCCGGATGACGGCCCTGCTATCCTTGTCACCTACGTAGGTTACCACGTACATGTCTGGAGCCCACATCTCAAACTCTCGCTCCCAGTTAATGATGGTTGAGAGAGGTGCACTGACCAAGAATGGACCCTTAGAGTGACCCTATTAAAGCAAGAGAAAACCAAAACTAAACACCAAACAAACATCCAAAGTATCACCACAGAACAAAGTTATTTGTGCCAGCACTAACTAACCAGAGAAAACTGTATTCAGTTCCAAAGAAAACTATTCCAATAACTAAATGTTTTTATTTTATTATATTAAATGTTTTTTTTTGTTTCTAAATGTGCCAACTAACAAAACTATATCTATATAAAGCAAAACCCTGTAGGTTTTCCTATAGACTATAACCAACACTTACATTCTGCACCTTGGCCAGCAGGTGGCAGACATACTATGTTCTAAAGCCATCTACAGCCAATGATGTCCATCCATGTTGATTAAATCTGCAGTTCATGATATACTCTCAATTCAAAATGGCAACCTTGTTCCCTAAAGCAATACCCCCCCTCCCCCCTCAACACACACACCATGTGTGTGCCCAGACAAATCCACGTATACATATACACAAACATGTGTGTGCGTGCACCCACACCCCCGCACTCCAGACAAGCACACCCACGACAAGTGCATACTACTACGCAAACGTGCACACACACACCCAGACACAAGATCTGAAGGAAAACTCATTCAGACTCAATGTCATTTGTTTCGGCAACAGCAGCAAATCCAAAAGGAGTTTTTTTTTTTTTTTCAAAACTAGGTCCACTTAAGCAACAAAAACTAGAAATCAGCAAAGACTGAACGAATCCAGGACAACTTCTGTATCGCACAGAGCATTTAATATGTCTGTAGAATACCAGATCTTGATGGGAAAAGACAGTGTTGAGTCATTACTGACCACAACCTCTGTGATGTTTTCAGTCTGCACAACACAGTTAATGTGCAACTGGTCTTGCACTCTTGCTGAAGACAACTTCCCCAACCAAGTCACATGACCATGTAGGATTTCTGGTATTTCAGGAACATGACACACCAATAGCTAACTCAGATTTCATACACAGCAGATCACATTTCAGCAGAAAGCGTCCCCAAGAAGTGGCAACAATGTTTTATTTTGTTAGACCTGCATTTGTTCAATCACTGCACTCCAACAGGTGGAGCCCTGTAAAGTGCTGCTTTACACGCAATGAGCCAACGGCCACATCACGAGAAAACGGCTTTGTGATATTTCGATTGGGACACACAGAGTGGCATTTCAAACCAAACGTGGCGGCTACACAAACTGCTAAGCAAACGTCAGCAAGGCAGTGGAATAGAAATGAGAATAATCGGTTCAAATATGCAAAAAAACGCGCAGCTTTGCACAACCTGTCCAACTGCTGATGAAGCATTTGGCCAAACTTTACACTGATGAAAATGTTTAAAATCAGCCCAGATGTAAGGAACTTAAAAAAAAAAAAGTTTAAAAAGGCCAATGCTAAACTTTTTAAAGTTTCATCCGTGTCCCGATGCTGTATACCTGCTGTACTTGATACTAGATAAAAATATTTTAAAAAGAAAAATCAAATAATTCACACAAGAATTACCTCATACCAGGGTAGATTGAGAAGTGTAATGAAAATGGAATATGAAGCTTCAAGTATACATTTCTTCTACTGATGCAATTAAAATATCTACACAATCAAACTATATCTGTGTAGCTGAACACCCCATAAAACAACACACTTAAAGTTTATAATGTTTAAACAGTAACTGCTTCTTGCCACATCTCACATCTTGAGGGACTTATAATAAATAACTCAAGTTACATTTAATAATAAATAACCCGCTTCATCTCTGCATAGTTCACCATTTTCCTGTGGTATTAATTCTCAGACCTGGCGAAACCCGTTTCCACTAATCAACCCTGCTTAGTTTAACTCATAAACCACGCATCAAACCTTTCAAGAGTCGATGCTGACGTCCAAAACATGCCTCCCCGGTGCTGCCTGCTGTCCATTACTGGAAGGGGTTCACTCTGGCAATGAAATCCTCATAATACAGGGGTGATATGGACCAGGTACCTCAGACTCCTGCGTTATTGCACAACCCTGGGTGATCCGTGACCAGGCGCACTCTTGAACGCCAGCACTTAATTGCACCTTATTAGTACATAATAGAGGACAGGTCAGCTGAGGACATTTATCAGATCCATCACTGAAGCGCCGCTCCACCGAGTGCCCTGGTGCGGGTAAAGCTGCCTGACCTGCTTTGTATTTTGTCTTTGGTATATGGGGCCAGAAGCTGGATGAGATCACTGCACTTAGAACAGCACAAAGAAAACAGGCCATTGCACAGATAATCACCATTTCTCCTGACTGGGCATTGGGCATGAGCTGCAGAAACCGTGGCAACGGCATCTAAACAAAGACGACCAATGCAAGGATGCTGCTAATCGGCAGAAACAGTAGACATTTAACAGGGTTAGAAAGGTCTACCAAACATGAATATACAGCATGTGCCAAAATATTTACACTGTTATACAACAAATTTACCATATGAAATTACAGAAAATGTGATTTATACAGTGGGGAATATCAATCTGCTCAGATCAACATTTTCACCCTTTGAAAATATTTTAAAAACATTATTAGCCAATTTAATGATGAGACGAGCCATTTTGCACAGATTATCTCAGCCTGTCTTGTTTATTAAAAGGCATCAATGTTTAAGATTCTTTTTACACATTTATTTGTAGGTCATGATTTTCTGAAACCCTTCAGTAAAGAAAGCAAGCCATGGTGGGATAATTCAGTAAACCAGCTCAAACATCAAACATCGGCTTCTGAAAGCAGTTTTTCATTCAGTCATTCCCCCTGCAATATGTACTGAATTTCAACAGTTTTCCCCGCAACAGTTCTCGTGGTTTCCTGTGAAAATCAGCACATGAACACTAGACATGCAGAATGTTGGGCAAGTTACACATTTTGTGCACAAAGTTACATTTTGTACGAAGTGAACTTTCAGCAGAGGGTGGTTGGGGGGGGGGGGGGGGGGGGGCGGGCCGCGCCGCCCCACACCAACCCCCCACACAACGCAACTGAGGGAGGTGTTGTTTGTTTGGTTTATGAAGCAAACACACCCCCCCACCACACCAACAAAAGAAAAGACGTAAAAAAACACAACCAA
>JAOYMR010000004.1:6261272-6275119 GCA_025802075.1 Tenebrosternarchus preto | reverse complement strand
CAGCTCTCAGAACCACGTAGTCCCACATAGTCAGCTCTCAGAACCACGTAGTCCCACATAGTCAGCTCTCAGAACCACGTAGTCCCACATAGTCAGCTCTCAGAACCAAGCTGCCAGCTCTCAGAACCAAGCTGCCAGCTCTCAGAACCAAGCTGCCAGCTCTCAGAACCAAGCTGCCAGCTCTAAATGCATTATTTCAAAACTATCTAAATGCACATTATACTTCATGAATTACAACTATCATTGTTTTCTACGTTGTGATTATGCAAGGAGTTTTGTGCATTACACAAGACATGTATGCAAGTTATGTTTGTTTGAACTGCTCCCCATTTTTGTAAAACCAATCCAAACTTTTGACAAATATTAGCCGGCCAGTTTACACAAACTGTTCAAGACTGTGAAACAATGTAGCAAAGCTTGTAAAAAAGAAAGAAAGAAAAAAAAAAAGCCACACAGCCCCCAGGGAAACTTTTTTTTTTTTACACCCATAAACCATAAAACGGCAGGAAGCAGTACAAGCCACAAACTGCTCAAGCCCACTGGTCACTTCATCTGCTTTATCTAGTTCTAGTTTATGTTTACTACCAATGATTCTTTAGGCTAACTAGTCCCAAATTATTAGTTTTAAGCACAGTGGATATTTTGTTCCTTTGAGCAGAGCACTCTGGATCTGGTGGTGGGGACTCACATCCACGACAGGGTTCTCTGGAGGTCTGTCCAGTCTCTTTATTTTGCCTTTGAGCTTCAGTTTCCTACTTGGTCTCCCATCCTCTCCCATCATGAGCTCCCTAGGAGAGAGAACAATCGTGAACGCAGGCAGGCACGTGCTGTGCTGTCTCCGCACGTGTGGTGTGAAGCAGGTATCGGGTGGGAGAGTGTGGTGTACCTGTGGTTCCAGTACTGTATTTTGTAAGCGTCGTATTCTGGGATCTCCATGTCTTCCGACTCCCAGGTCGCCTGGTCATAAGGCAGGTCTCTCCACTTGATGAGGTAGTGACAGTTGTTTTTCTTATCCAAACTGGAAAGTTTACATTTACAATGTCAGCATTTGATGGACATTCCCAAGACAGGTGCATATAGTTATCGGCATGAAGGTATGTGCGCTCCCTGGGACTCGAACTGACGACCGCTGGCACCACTGAGAAAGCAGAGTTCAGCGTCAACAGTGGTCGCTGTTCTAGAGCCCCACAGGATGAATTATATCCAACTGTTGAATAGATCCAGGGTATTCCTACACGTAAAGCCAGCCAGCCACAGAAAGCTGCCCTCGGCCCGGAGCGGCTACGACCCACGACTGACCTGTGGTTGAGGATCCGGTGGATCATCATCCACTCCATCTTGATCCCGAAGCGGTAATACTTCTCCTCCATCTGGGCGTAGATGGGGTCTTTGTTCTTCCTCTTGTCACTCTTGTCGTCGTCACCGTCGGCTCCGAAGTCTATTGGCGGCGGCTCGTCCATGTCGTTCTTGCGCTGGTAGTTTCTGAACATCACCTGGCAATGCAGTTCCAGCTGGGGAGGAGAGAGAGAACTTTATTTCCCCAATTAGAGTTAGTCTTACTGTATTTGCACAGCTCACCACAACCACAGTAGCTAGACAGCATCGCTCTGAACTCATCACTGCTACTTTTTTTTTTTTGGAAGAGGAGGTACCAGGCACGTGTGCACACAGACCTGCAGCTCGGACACCCAGGAGCAGTGCCAGTAGGACATGTTCTGCCACTTGGCAAAGAATTCCCTCTCGGGCCGGCCCGCCAGAGGCGGAGGGTCAGGGCTGTCAGCCGGGAGGTCGTGAGGTCGAGGGACAGGGGTGGGGGGAGGGGGGTCGCCCCAGCGCCACGTCAGGATCTTCTGCACCTTCCCCTTCATTGGAGGACACTAAGACAAGGAACAGAGGTGGGTGAGGAAGCTCCAATCAATGAGCTGCAGTAAATAATCGGCAAGATGACCATTTTCCATATCAACCAATAATAAAGCAATTAATAAATGGGTTCGTGCAAAATCTGCAATTTTGGCACTGTACGTTACACTATAAACACCGATTAGTAAACACCGATAACCCGGCTCGCCAGACAACCCCGTCTATATGTGGCACTCACAGTGCAGCGGGGGCAGATCCACTCTCCATTGGGGATCTCGGGCAGGGGCGGGTTGAGGCAGTGGATGTGGTAGGAGGAAGGGCAGGAGTCGCAGCACAGCAGCTCCCCGCCGTCCTTGCACACCCGGCAGAACTCCATGTGGTGATCGTCCTCCTCGGCTTCGCCTCCAGCCACGTCATTGTCGTCCTCTCCGTCGGAGCCCTCCTCGCGCGCCTCCCACTGAATACCCTCCTTCTCCTGAAAGGCAACACCAAACTTAGAGTCGGCACGATGATTACAGAGACGTCAGTACGTGTTGGGTAAGGATGCACAGTATACCGTTTTGTTAACCGATACTGTAATACTGGCTGCAGAAGTACCGATATCGCAGAAGCCCTGCAATATGCAAATGATGCTTCCAACACATCACACGTGTGCCGTTAGCATCCTGAGCAGTCTCAGACTGTGCAGATAAGCACTCACTGGGTGCTTCAATAGATGATGGCAGTCAAATGATCCAACAAGAGTAAATAACAACAATCACAAATCATCCTTCAATGACAACATGCAGACACATCTCAATATACCAATTTCTCTACCATCATGCAGCCCAAATATTAAGTAATGGCGAAAATCCCTTAAGATTGAGCCTAACATCATTATGAAAAATGACAGTAAAACTGATAAGTCGAAGTGGGACAAAGCGTCAAAGCAAAAGTAGGTCATTCAAATCAGGCGTCCTAAAGCCATAAAGACTGGGAACACGAAGCTTCTTTTTAGGTTATGCTGAATACCAGTGTCGCATCACCTGGCAACAGAGCAGCTTCAACTGCTCCATTTGTCCAACTTAAAACCCAACAAGTAATGGCGGCAAGGAGAAACATTTCGAGCTGATCACGTACACAGTGTGGGCAGCTCCAGGTGCCTTCTGGGGCTTTCTCCATGTCAGGGTCCAGGCAGACCATGTGGTATGCTCTGGGACAGGTGTCACACAGGATTATCTCTCCTCCCTGCTGACACACCTCACAGTAGTCCTGGTGGTCTGTCTCATAGCCATCAGCATCGTCATCCACTGAAATCAGAGAGGAGCTCAAGTCAAAAGTCTAGACAGAGTCGTTAATCTGGAGCAGATGTACACCAGGGGTCAGAAAACAAAGACTAGCTAGTTCTGATCTGTTTAGGGCTGAATGGAAGAACAAAAGCATTCCGATAAGGATTCCATGGAAAATCTTAAAGCACACACCAGTATTAAAACTCAAAATCCCTGGAATTATGCCCTGTTGATGTCAACAGAAGTACTTTTCTGGACCCATTTGTAACTGTAAATCCAAGAATTGAGGGACCTCCCTAAATAATTTTAAAACAACTAGAATTGCTAAACAAAATGTGTTTAAAAGGTTACAATCTGGAGTACTCTTAATGCAAGTTATTGAAACCTCTGGCATCTGATTTGCCTTCATGTGTGAGGAGTGGAGGACAATTTGTTTCTACTTCAGGTGAGAAATCCAGCAAGGGCTCATCTGAATCCCAGCAGACAACCTGCAGAAGCCGTCGAAAGTGCTGGAGATGCCCTCACCTTTCTTCTTCTTCTTGGGCTTGGGCTTCTTCTTCGAGCGGCTGCTGCGGCTGTTGGAGCCATCAGACACAGAGACGCTGTTCATGCTGCCGTCATCGAAGTCACTGTCTACGTCCATGTCGTCGTCTTCACTCTACACAAGCAAGCGTGAAATTGAATAAACTACAAACTAGCCACAAGGAAAGACAGGAAGGCTGAAGGTTTATTTGTGGAGCTTGCAGAGGGTTCATGAGCCTTTATGAAGCAATTAGGAATCAGACAACACATCAAGATGTTGCTTAAGGAAACTTCTAGAGAATCAAAAAAGTGAATGGCAGACATACAGAGGAGCGCTTTCTCTTGCTGTTGAAGCCTCCTAGTTTGATCTTCAGAGGGGCAACCTTTTTGGTTTTGACCTTCTTCTCCTGAGGTTTGGGGGCAGGCTTGGACTTCTTACGTGCATTAGGACCTGAAAGTGTGTTGCCAGAAAGTTCCAAAATATAAAATCAGACTACCCAACCAGCCAGGGTCGGCAGACAACACTTCTACAAAACACAGTGAAACTTCAAAACAAATGAATAAATAAAAATCCCACACATGCACAAACATTATTGTTAAATGAGTGCCTTAATCTATTGCAGGATCTATCAGATTTAAGAAATTCTTTTGTTGACCAAGCTGTGAAAGGTCAATTAACTTTTCTTTTAAACAAACAGTGCAGCATTTTTAGACAACCAAGCTCCCAGGGGAACTCAGTCAGCTTTCTCTCTACGTGCCTACGCCCACTCAGACGCTATCACTGTGGCATCAGTTATCTAGGGCAGCCATTTTGTGCCCAGATGTACTCATCAGCAGTAAGCTTTCTTTAGGGAACCAACATAATACCAAGACGCAGTTAATGGCACTGGTTGTATCGCTTAAAGAGAGGCTGTAGATTAGGGAAGCAAACAGATGATTCTCTCAAAACAAATTAAAAAAAAAATTCATCATGTTGACAAAAACTTATTTCAGCCTCTGCAAACAATTAGTTGTAAAATGCTGGAATTCAGAAACCTACATTTTATTAGCACACACACTGCCTCACAACCACCCATTTCTGGTAAGGCCACCCTCAGGCATGGAAAACACAGGAGGCTCTGCTCACCTTTGCCCTCTTTGGTCTTAGCCTTGCGGAGCGGAGGGGCAGGAGGAGGCTGGGGCTCGGCCGGAGGGGGAGCAGCAGGGGTGGCTGCCGGGGTCTCGGCCGCCACCATGCTCTCCACGGCTGCGGCCACGTTAGCCGCCGCCAGGGCGGCGTTAGCGGTGGCTGAGCCGCGCAGTGGGTTGTTGGTGCTGAACTCTCGCCACTTTGCGCCCAGCACCATCATCATCTTGGAGACGGCAATCTTGGGGTTCTTGGCAGCAATCAGAGGTCTGGGAGGGATATGAAGGAGAAGACTGGGAATGAGGGATACGGTGAAACTTTTCTCCTTCCCCCACCTCTCTCTCTTTAAAAGGCACTGGAGACGTTTCCATTCATCTATAGCAAAGGTGTCAACGTCTGGTACTGGAGACCAGAAAATGGTTCGTCAATGCTCTGCTCAGACACGCCTACTAAACCTGACAATTGATCGAGTTGAATCAGATACATTTAAGCAGGTCACTCGGCCAACCACACCGGATTCTGGCCCTCGCAGACCAGGACATTGACCAATATTAAATGCACCCAATTCAACTTAATTGATTCAACTCAATTGCTAGGTTTAGTAGGCGTGTCTGAGCAGAGCAATGACCATGCTGGACTTCAGCCCTCTAGGACCCTGATCTAGGGAGTATTGCAGTAGAAGTAGAAAGTACATAGTAATTTTGGAGACTGCATTTCCAAGACCTGATCAAAAATACAGCAGCCTACTACTGGGATTCTTTTTTTTTTATTTTTTTTTTTATTTTTTTTTTAAACATTTAGAATTGAACGCACAGGCATGAAAAATCTCCAACTTGAAAGAGGACAATTTCTTGGTTCATTTTATGAATAGCAGTTAAACTTCTACTCTGGGAATGTTTTTAGAAAAATTTGAAAATTTAGAAAAACTAGAAGTTTACATTTAAGAGAACATTATATATATTTTTTATTTATGCATCTCATCAGTTACAAAAAAAGCTTTACGATCTCTTTGGCAAACTGAACATAACCATGCCCTCCTGTGGCCACAAATATCCCCTAATTACAGTAAGTATAGGTATTGTTCTTATTTTTATTTTATGTACTGCAAATGGTGCTTTAAAACAGAAACTGGAATCTCAGATGGGTCTATTTAAAAGGAACTCTATGGTGCACATAACTGCTTAACACAACAACAAAAACACCTGGTGAAACTTGCAATGAAATGTGTTGTATACAGTTTTGAGAATAGTGCTGTATACAGTGTTGTGAACAGTTAGTCCATGTATCATGAGTGATGTTTCCAAAGTGGAACTCATTAAGAAGCAAATTTCTCTGCAAAGTACGCATACCTGACAAACTGACTGAAGGCCTTATAGTTGGTGAGAGATCTGTAGTCCTCCTCAGTGAAGACATGGTCAATGTCCTCCATGCCCCAGGCATCCAACAACTGTGAGGAAGTCTTCGGCTCCTGGAAAATGATTTTAAAAACATTGCTTTAGTAAATATTACAGCAGTGTGTTTGTGTTTACATCGATTGGACAAACCCTGGCACAAGTAAGTCCCCATAGTTCACTCCAACTGCTTCACATACTAACCGAGCTATCGTCGTCGTCTTCATCATCATCATCTTCAAGATCTTTCCTCTTGGAGGCAGCTGAGCTCGAGTTCCTTTCAGCTACACAGCTGTTCCTTTTCTTCTCTCTGGAGGTGCTGCCTCTCTTCTTCTTCTTCCTGCCAGGAGTGTAGTCACTGCCCTCACTGTCAGAGCGGACCACAGCCCCATCCTCCTCCACCTCGTCTACGTCGCCACCATCCACGGGCTCCGGAGAGCTGATCGGGATGTCCTGGAGCACACAGGTATGGGATTAAAGTGACATTAACAGCAAAAAGGGAAAAGGATAAATAAATAAATAAATAAATAGAATTCTGCCAGCTTTCACTTCCAAAACATAGCATCCCTTACCATGTCTTGACATAACATGCCTCACCTACAACTAAAATATATAACAATAACTAAGCTATAACTCAAAACTAAAGCTTTTCGGCCATGTGTGAGAGGGATGACTTTATGCCTACCTCCCTGCGAGAGCGCTGTCTCTTGCTGCTTTTACTTTCCCGACTGCTCTTCTTGGCCTTCTTTTTCTTTTTCACCTTAGGAACTTCGTTTTCAGACAGGTCTTCCTCCAGGTCATCATCTGTAGGATAAACGGATTATGCCCGCATGTTCATTCATTCAAAACAAACAACAGGTTTACACAAGCACATTCAGCCAGTTGGTCTACACTCATAAAGCAGATGCATTATGAAACTGACATGTGACCACCAGTCACTGCTCTGGGTGAATGAGCTTTAACAATTTAGTCTGGCAAACACAGCAAAACACTGATGCCTTGCATTGCATTGAATTTGTTGATAAACCACCACAATCTGGCTGTAAAAGTGTGGAAAAGTCCATTATCCCATTAAATTATAGTCCCAATATGCATGACTACATTTAAATGACAAATATCAAATCTCTCCGAAATAACACACACGCACACACACTATAAATCAAATTTGCAGGGTAAAAGTGTTCAGTGTCATTTTAACTTGTGTGGCACACAAACTTCAATATCTATACAACAGTAGTACCCGTAAGGTCATGAAAGCCTTTAAATTAAATGGTGAGCGTATGCAAATGGAGCTGTAAGCCACATTCTTTTTCAGATAATAAGAGAGACATGGAACTAGTCACGTGGATTTGTATTATTCCCCGGTCAAGCTCTCACCTTCTCACTAAATATTTCAGTAGCATACATAAAACCTGAAGCATCATGGAGGAAAGTGATTTGAATAGGATATGATAGCCTCACTAAGACAATACGGTGTTGTTCTGCTTAACTGAATCATAACAATAATTTTGGAGTTTCAACAAAGTCATTTTTACTAGTTATGCAAAATAAAACGCGGCAGTTGAACACTGATGTTTATTTGAAAGCAATAGTGATGTTACCGAGTTGGATCGTTAAACGTGAACTACTACGATTTAGACCCATACACCAACACCAAAAATAATCGTGTTCGAAAGAATAATACGTGACTAACGTTACTCCACACAATACAAACATTTTATACATGTCGCGATTCATGCACTGCGGCACTCTTTGCTCACATGCTGACACAGAGTTACCGGGAGATATTTTGATGCTTCACACGAGAGCTTAACATAATTTTATCAAGTTATAAATGAAAATCACAAACGATTGATCAAATTCTGTAAAGGGAAATAATAATAAAAAATCAATAACTTCAGTATTGAAATAGCTCTAACAAAACCAAAAAGTAAAATAAATTGCAAAAAGTTGTCTGTCGGCTCACATCATAAATTTGCGTATACTGCTCACTGCAATAACCTTTGAAACCATCCGCCTGCCAGCAAGTAAAATAAACAGACTAGCAACCTCGCCAAGAAGCTTGCTAAATGAACCAGCTAGCCTGACACCCCATATTATGAGACACGTCAAGTCTAAAGGGAAACCCCCCCTTTTCTCTCAGCAGTATTTTTAAATCGGTGTTGTCTCAAAAACCTTATGTAATTGAGGCCGACAAGACAAAACCACGAACATAATTTATTAGCATTGTTTTTTTGGATACAGCTCGGCAACCAGGTATATTGTCTGCGAGTTAGCCGGCTAGCTAAGTGTTCAGATTATGCATCTGCGAAACGCGTGGATTCGTCATGTTAAACAAACGTCATCAGCTAACCGGCTAACCGCTAGCGCGGGGTCTCACCCGCACGAGAAAATACCGGTAGGCCGCAAAACAGTGATGCCGGGAAAGTACACACACATTACAGGTATCAAAAGGCAAAACTAAAGTTGACAAGTCCACAAAGTTATAGTTACACAAAGTAATAATCGACAGAATACTGCGTTTGCTCGACTTTAAAGGCAGTCTCAGTTTTTGGACAGTTCGTTTGAGACTAATGACGGAGCTTGTATTCATAGCTGGCTAAAGAAGCTAGCGAGCTACCGATTAGCTAAGTAGCTAGCTAATAGAGGTTGGCACAATACCAGCAAAAAGGTTGAGTAGGTTGGTAATCTATTAAAGTGTGCATAGCGAGATAAATTAGGATTTACGGTTATTTTTAGGTTTAAAACGAAAACAAGAAGCTAGCTAGGCAAGTTAATTGAAGTAGGTTGATTTTGTCGAGTTTTAAGTCAAAAGTGGCTGTAGTTTTACAGTTTCATTCAATGGATAAAAAGAGTTTATTTGTAAACTACTTCTAAAAGCTTGGTAACATTAGCTAGTACGTGTATGGAAAACATAGCGGATTCAAAGTCGCCCAATGCGCGTTGGTAAACTGTGTTTAAAAAAATAATAAATTTAAACAACTAGCTTG
This sequence comes from Tenebrosternarchus preto, assembly GCA_025802075.1. Classification (NCBI taxonomy): domain Eukaryota; kingdom Metazoa; phylum Chordata; class Actinopteri; order Gymnotiformes; family Apteronotidae; genus Tenebrosternarchus; species Tenebrosternarchus preto. The sequence goes on along the minus strand of JAOYMR010000004.1, from coordinate 6,265,962 downwards.
CTAACTACTCAAGCTAGCTATGTATCCCCGCTACATACCTTGCATCATGGACCGGTCTTCTGTTGGTCCAAAATCATCTCTATCATCATCGCTTCCAGACATAATATCTGTGTATTTTCACCGTTTTGGTTAGGCTGAAAAACACAGTCCTTCCTTTCACCCAATCTTGTGTCTTCCCGTAGCAAGGCGGGAGGAGGGAGAGCCGGTTTCGAAGAGGTGGAAATTAGCTTAAAGAACAGTAAGAAAACGGAAGTTAGTAGCTATTGATAGTCAGTGTTTGTCACATCATTTAAAAGAATGCTCATTTCCAATTTTTATATTTGTGTTTTCCTTCTACCCCAAAACAGACGCACGTTGGTAACTTAAGCAAAGGCAAAAAGCGGTAGATAAAAGTTAGACCAAAGCAGACAGCCACATGAATGTTCCACAACATTGACTAGCTAACCATCAAACTAGCTTGCATTGCTAGCTAGCGCTTTTACCAACCAGAAAGCTATGCTAGCTAACAAGTAAGTGTGGTTGTTAGCAGTACCGGCCAAATTCGGAGGCACGGTGGAATCATTCTGTTATGTTAGCTGCATGCTCTGTGTGCGAAAGAAACATACAAAACTTCGCTTTTGTTTAGTATTCGAACGATTTACAAATGTCCACAGGATGATTTCCCTCGAGAAGCATAAATAGACAATGTAACGCTGATGTACTCACATAACTTGAATATTCCCGTTGTTTGAAAAAGATGAAAAAATATGAAGGAGCCTTGAAGTACACAGTTTCCACCTTTAATTATGTCCTCTCTGAGCAGCTGTTAAACGCAGGTTAAATATTACGTCTTTGTTAATTAAGTAGCTAAAGCAATAGAATTTTCTCCGGTGTGGGATAACGTACGACGTCGCCGTCTCTCCCTCTCCCACTAACACCCCTTGCATACACACAAAGAGATCAGGGGGCAGACATCCCATAATAACCCCCCCACATACACTTACCCCTCCCCCCACTCTGCATAGTTACCTTGCAACATACAGACCATAATAATCCACCCCCCCCACACGCACTTTCTTCCCCATTCCACCATGCCCCTTAGCAACCGTTACTATGGAGACATTCACCCCTCCCACCCGCGTTAACATCCCATAATAATAATGAGCTAGTCACTGACATCCCACAATAAGCATAACTCCAAAAAGAGAGAGCAAGCAGGAGAGAGAAAAAACACGTCACATGGCAACTCCACGCCACATGACTACATCCTTTCAGTCCTGCTCAAACCTACTGTACTTGGATGTATACCCAATGTATAGGATCACATGTAGGCCTAGCTCTGATTCTGTGAACATAGCATAGGACCTCTTTAATTAAACAGACACATCCAAAGTCATATAAGTAGTACATCATAACTTGGAGGGTACATATAAGTTTAAATAAAATATTAATAATGTATGAATTCAAATCCAAAACTTCAAGAAGTTCCTATAGGTCTCTTAATCAGCTTGCAGTGCATGTGTGTGTAACCACAACTTGGTGTTCACAGACAGTAAAAGAACAATGGCAGAAGACATGTAATGCATGGATGAAGAAGTTGAGTAGCAAACATCAAGCACTATTCAGATTTGATCCCATTCAGATACATATACAAATACAGATACACATCATATTTGCTATAACCATACGAGGGCCTCCAACTCCACTGAACAGTTAGCTGTATATATTGGTTATGAAAACAAGAGGCTTATGCCATAATGTTACAAAGAACACTCATAGGCCTACTATGTAAATGGATGGGAAACATGCCCACAGCTGCTCAAGAGTTCCAGCTATGGTGGAAAGGCCAACAACGGCAAAGTGTGTTTGCACTTTCGAGAATAAGCATCTTAATATCATATAAGCAAATGCTAATGTCTATCTATGCTTGTACTTCCACAGAACATATGATAAGGCTGACAGTGTGGAATTCCAATTGAGACCCAAGAATACATCCTTTTGTAGTGATTCAGGTTTAAGCTCATTTAAACAAAACTCTAGTGTTTCATTGTGAATTAAATGTCTCTCTCTAGTTAGACTGGCCTTCATCTTTGAGTGTGCCCCCCTCCCTCCAACCCCTTTGCCTGGCGGTCGGATTGACCCAAACCCGACTGGCGTCTAAACATCTTCTTTGTGGAGGCCACTTTTTGGAATTTTACACCCCATTCCCCAAGACCAATCATTTACTTGTTGAGGGGGCATCTGACTCGACCTTAGGCCAATCATTTTATCCCACACCATCACTCTTTTACTCCACGTCATCATTTTTTTCTATTTAAACTTACTGTGTTGTTAATCAACTTCAGAGCATCTTCCTGACACCTGAGTGTTGTGAATTTGTTCTCCAGGATCCCACAATGAGGCACCCTGAGGACTGATTTCCAGTCAAACCCTGAGGGTACTCTGTGTCAGTCTGACTGAACAGAGGCTATCCTAACATACTCCATTGTCATTATTGTGCTAATGCTAAGGGCACTCACAGCTTGGTGATATTCTTCCTTGGGAAAATCTAAATGCAATTGATGATGTTGCAAAAGTTGTACTTTCATGGGTATCAGCAAAGCCTTTAAAATCTTTCAAATCTTTCAAATATTCCCATTCATTGTCTACACTCCATTCTTTTATTCGTCTCTTCTTTTTCCCTTACACCATGTACTGTTTTCTCTGACTCAGCAAACTGCTTCTCTGATGCTACTTTACCTTGTCCCCTGCCCATCTGTATTTTTCCTCCCTCCAGCCCTCTCTTTGTTGTATTTATTCCCTCCTTCTCCTTCTCCGTTCTTCCTGATTTTCACTGGCATTCACCCAAAGAGGCCAAACACAGACACAAAGAGCAGGCGGATTGAGGCACATGTACGTTTCAAAGTTCTCTAACACACATCCACACAAACACACACACACAAACAAATATGTTCATGTTTTTATAGTGAGGAGTGGGTATACAATAACATCCCATAATTGTAGCTAGAAAAAAGGGTATGGAGGTAGTTGTCGTGGCAACCTGCTCTGATGCACCCCTCCCCCACACTCCAGTGGCGCTGAACATCCCATAATATAATTTCTGAGTCAAAAGAAAGTACAGACCATAATATTCTTCCTGTGCCGACAGTTGCCATGGAGATAAGCAGGCGAGAGGGGGTGGGGGTTGGGGGGTCAGATTACCACGCATGCCAAAATGCAGACCATAATACTTCTACTGCTAGCGCCCCCCACCCCCACCCCCCCTACATATACACCTCCATCCCCCTTACCAATCTACACACATCCCTTAATGTTACCCTGTCACTAGGCAAAAGAACTACATGCGGACTTTGTCATAGAGCCTCACTGATAGACAGGCAGGAAGCCACAAGGGAAGCTGGAGAGAGACAGCTGAAGATGTGGACTCATTGGTAGATGATTAGACAGATAAATGGGCCAATAGGCCACAGAACAGACAAGCAAGATAGACTCAGAGACAGTAGGAAAAGGCAGTAGAAGGAAAAACCCAACAGAGCAGCATTTTACAGTGACTTTCATACTGTTCAGCGGATGCTGAAGGGCTCTTGGAACAGTCTTGTCATCTTATGTTAATTCTAGGTATCAGTCCAATGTTTTGGTTTGTCTATCACTCTTTGTAGCTGCTATGCCCTTGACAAAGGTCAGATGTCTTGTAAAGAGTATTGATTTTACTGAGCTAAATATTACAGGTTCTGGTGTTGCTCTCTGCAAGGAACATTTGAAGAACATTTGAAGAACATTCCTAAACGGAAAGTACTTCTAACACTGGCTTTTGTTTCTTACTGTCTTTCCTGATAGATTCTCAACTTCACGTCTCTAAGCTCATGCCTTCTGTCTTCTTTCAAAAGCTGCACCTGAAAACAAACATCCCATAATACACACGCACACACACATACACGAAGGCCTGATCTTTGTGCTAGATCAGGGAGCCATGGCACAGAAGCATTCTCTTACAAGCTAGAGTTTAAGCTAAATAAAAGGCAAGAAAGAAAAAAGAAACAGGCCTGCCCATAATATTGCACTCCCCTTTCCTACCACTCCCTCTCTCTCACCCCTCCCCCCACCTAACAACGCAGACATCCAATAATATGCTGGGCGACAAGAACAACCCCTCCCTCCCCCATCTCGCTGCCACTCCATAATAATCAAAGAGCAGGCGTACTAATTCATCCACCACTTGGACTGTATTGTACTCTCTCATTCTGCTGAGACTATATAGGTGTCCATGGAAGGCTGGCTGTAACAGTTTCCTTTACTTTTTTCCAGTGTTAGTGTGCTGTGAAAAGTCATTGGGACTATATTTGTGCACCTAATTCCAGCCTCCACTACGAATGTTAAAGAGAACGTCACTGATTTAGTTTTGAAGTAAAATGTCTACCTGAGGGGAGAAGAACTTGGGTTTGTTTATAAGGTGTTTCTTTGAAGGTTATGGACTACCTGTATAGTCAACAATGTGTATCTTGTGAGTTTCAGTGTCATGGCCATAAAGAAAATATGTTTATTTAACATTAAATTCTATCTTTCTTCATGCCTACAGTGTATATGAGAGGCACCCACACTTTAACATTTATCTCCACACTCCACCCCCTCTCACACCCCTTCTGGGGGGGGGGGGGGGGGGGGGGGGGGGGGGGGGGGGGGGGGGGGGGGGGGGGGGGGGGGGGGGGGGGGG
>JAOYMR010000004.1:6237324-6255329 GCA_025802075.1 Tenebrosternarchus preto | reverse complement strand
CCCGCCTCCCCCCCCCCCCCCCCCCCCCCCCCCCCCGACCCCCCCCCCCCCCCCCCCCCCCCCCCCCCAGAAACGAAAAAAATACGAAAAAGTCAAAAAACAGAAAATAAATATCAATAATAATAATAAAAATTTATAATTATATTAGACACAAACACACTTTCCTCTACAAACACTACATGGTGAGAACAATCTTCCCAGGGTGTTCTCATCTGAAATATCAGATCTACATCCACAACAACACTAGAGTAGGTGTACCAACTACTACTAGACAGAGATTATAGACCTGTTTCTCAGAGCAAGGCATGTAAACACATGTATTCACAGCTGGAACAAAATATACTGCTGTATTGTTGGAGAAACAAACAAACAAAAACACTTTCCTTAAATGCAAAGCCTAAAATGATTCTGCAAAACATGCCTAGATGCAACAATAAATGTGCAAGAATAAGTAAAGATCAAATCAGCTTTGCTCTCTGTGCATTCTTATTAACATCACTCAGCTACCCCACATAACGATACTTCATGAAGGACATGTAAAACAATTCTAACAAAACTGCGCTTTTGAGTCACAAAATGAAATCACGTAGGCATTTCATTTCACACTGACCTTTTCTCTGACATTCTCGAATGAGGAAGGCGAGACAACGGAGAAGCACACGAGGAACACATCCGTCTGGGGGTAACTAAGTGGGCGGAGCCGGTCATAGTCTTCCTGACCTAGACAGGAAACGGTGAAAGAGGGAGCCATAAATTAAACGCTTCAAAGACGACAAAACTTTTCTTGCCTCCTTCTCTTATGTTGGAAGTGGCAAATGTGTAAAGCTTATCTGGTGAACAAATACACGGTGATGAAGCAACTCCATTAACACCCAGCTACCAATCCTGCTTTTTATAGATTTTGTTTGATAAATATTTACAGTACATCTTGGTCACCTTGGTAATTCCAAGAAACTTCCCCAAGGGGCTTGGGCCCACCAACATGTCTTCAAGGACTTTCTCTTCAGTGTCCTTCTCTTTTTTGGGGGGGTACCAGAATGTTGATTAAGACCAACATGTCTTTTTATACATACCACCATGCAGACTAGATAGGATAGGGCCTGTCCTAAGATACCAGACACCCAACAAACCATAGGGGAAGTTGCTAGAAAATTCAGCACTGACTTGACTCGAGTTACAAATAATGAAACCGAAGCACTGAAGTTGGAGTGTTTACCCAGAGGAAACCGCTGGAAAGAAGGATTATCATAACAGTAAATTCTCACTGTTGAAAGACTAAATGGTCATGTCTTCCTTATACCATGCATTCCTGCCAGTCAAATCTCTTCAGGGAAAATGCTCCTTCATTCAAGGAGCTAAAATTTGGAATTAGGTGTGTGTCCAAAAAACATATTCATTAATATGACCAGATAGCCAGATGTCTGGCTATAAAACCTGCAAAACAAGAAATCTAGAAAAAAAATATTTCGAAGCCAACAGTCTACTGCACTTTTTGCTATATAAAGAAATTAAGAATTGATTTTCCCCTCCCCATCAAATGTAAAAAATAAAGTTCATAATAAGATCAGATTTCAAGCTATTCGAAATAATGAAACTCAGATCATTCAATAACAGAAATGCTTCAGTGTACCACGTCCTACATTGGAGAATGTGATGTGAGAACTTCAGAAGGGGATCATTATCTTTAGTTCCTCAACAAACCAAACCCACAGCACAAAAAAAAGCGTTCTTTGCCCTTTCAGGTAGGTGTTAATTTTTAACGAAGCCATTAAAATGTTATGAATAATTAGTCCTCATTTTAAGCATCTAACAGAATATTTGCAAAGGAAGAACAAAATCTATCAAATTCCTGTTATCAACATTTATCTCTGTGGATTACATCATCTGTCCTGGTACTTTAACAGCACTTAAAAAGTAAAGATTGCATTACTATATACAAGATACAAAATGTATAATAAAAAATAGATAATATGCTACATTTTGAGCAAGGACCTATGGGAAAAAAGTGTCTACAGATTGTTTAAAATAGACACAAAGCACTTCATGATGCAATGTAGCATTTCAACACCTGATAACACTTAAGATTTTGGCAGGTCATTATTGATGTTGAACTCCAATAATTAGGCACCATGTGAATTCTACCTTCCTAGGCTCATCTATCCCCTACACTGGGCTTTCTCTCCAAGCCCTATGGATGCTCTCCATCATCTTTACGAAGCTCAAAACACACCACCAGAGGGCTTTCTCCTCTCGCCCTTTGTTGTGTCCAACTGGCGCTTCACTAGCTAGCACAGGCACGTCAACATTTAAACAAACAGACAATCAGTATGGTCTAAACTTTCATTTGCATAAATATCCAATTATTAAAACCTATAAGCATAAAAAGGCCTAGTTCACATACCTATATATTAAAAAACAGCTTTATTTTTTATTTCACACTGATAAAAATGACCCCTTTCAAATAAATGTGTTCAAATAAATAATATAGTTCTTAAGAGAAGAACAGCACAGAACTACAGTGAAAGAACACCAAAAAAAACTACACTAAATTAATTTCCAGTTGGAGGAAAAAAAGATAAACACATTATAAAAATGCATTAAATCATACCTGCTGTATCAAAAAGTCCAAGTGTATACGGCTCTCCTCCAATCATGACGGTGACCGCATAATTATCAAATACCTAAGAGAAAGAGAGACGGGGGAGAGATTGATAAACAGTGAATACGATTCCCTCTGGCCTGTGGTATGATTCCCTCTGGTCTCAACTGCATTTCCTTTGTTTTCTTTCTGCTCTATTTCATCACCCATTCCACATGTTCTGTAAGAACAGAACCGGCCACATGATTTTGAACATTTCACAGCTTATATTTACATGTTATGTGCAAAGTTATGTGCCCAAATATTAGTGTTTCCTATTTCATATCCAAATGTGAGAACTGAAGGTAAGGTACATTGTAACATCCGAAATAAAGTGGAGTCAAGAGTCTAAGTCTGAATCTACTAAGATGTTGTAAAGCCTGTTTTTAAATGTTTGTGACTGATATACAAACAAAGGTATCCGACATGGCTGCCTGGGAGTGGTCGTCTCAATTGAAGGCAATAGTAAAAGCCCCCCCCCCTCACATTTAACCATTTTATCAGTAACTAAATCAGTGATAAAACCATATGGAATTAGTCAGAGGCCTTTTAGACTTATACCACAGCATATGTACTTTTCGTCTGTCAGTACCCTGACATCATGTACAGTCTTTTTTTATTTTTTGCATCTCGTCTTTCACGCTGATGTTAAATTCAGCATGAGTATACAGCGAGCCTTTAACAATCACCTTCGGGTGCAACATTTTTAAGTCAGAAAAACACTGCTGAAGTGCTACATTCAACGCCATAGTAAAGAACACTGGTAAAATAACAAAAGGAATTTTAGAAGCCCTTTTACAACACACCAAAAAGTTCGTATGGATAGCAACGCCAACTCGCCTGTAGCTAATATATAATTTTTGTAGTAAGTGCCATCATTTTAAGCAGTTTCTATGTTTTCCAACCTACATGCTCTCTTGCCCTACTGATATTTCCTTGTTAACTTACGTTAACTTGCAGCGTAAATTTAATATTACAGTTCCAACATGTGAAATGCACATTAGTAAGCTCGTAAATAAATGAGACTAAACAAAGATGTTTCTAAGTAGACTTGAAACTCGACTCGAACACGTACAAAGTGATTTGTGAACATCTGTGCCTTGGAGTAACGTAGACCATTCACTATGGTGAACATTATTCAAACCTAATTATACAGTACAGTGCTTCTTACAAATAGGGGACAGTGATATGGATAAGTATTTTGCAGATGTTTTAAATGTAGATGTTACTTTAGAGAATCAGTTCTTTAGCAATGGTGGACTTTTGTAATCTGTCTTCCCCCCAAGTTCAGACAGCATATAAGGTTACAGTCTCCTAACCCTACCCAAGCAGCACCACTATAATTATGTAAACTAAAAATGTCTTGAATCAAGTTATTGCAGCATCAGAAAAGTCCATTTTAATTAAAACCCAAAAATCATGATGATTTTGTGGCCATGTCACCCAGCAGCTCTGTGTGTGCACACAACGTTACTAAAATGATTGGTTAAAATGACTGACACACAGCACAGTGAAAGCACAGAAATTGGATTGCCTTGCAGATTGACCTTTTGGGGTGATTTCAAGCATTACTGCACTGTGGATATTCAAACCATCCACTCCTTTAAAGCAATGATGACTATTAACTGAATACCATTTTGGACATTTGGCCTAATTCTGGATTCTGTTCTTTACTACTTTGGTTTTCCACTTCAAGATGACTGATTTTAGAATTAACATTTACACTGCAGTGGCATGTCCTGCCTTTTATTCTAAAGGGCAACTTGGAATCATCTCTCTCTGAAAGGCTGTTAGCTCTTTACCTGGCAAAACTTTCCACTGTTAAGACAAAGAACACTCCCCAGTGAACTCATCAGTTCTTTTTTTAAAGCACATTTTAAGGGAGGTGCTAGAAAAATGAGCTTACTACATTTTACTGCTCAGATTCCCATCCAAAAGCTTTACTCCTCCATTTATGAAGTTGCTGCCTGACTGGAGAAATGCCCGGCAGAGCTGATCTCTGGTCAGCATGAGGGAGGCACCGACATGGCTCCTTTATGTGACAAATACAGAATATCCTTTCCCCTGTTCCCAACACTCACTGTGCACACTGGCAATCACACTTCCCCAGCAGAGCACAGTTATGTTTTGTATCAGCAGGGCCAGTTCTCTTGCTCTCCTCAGAGGCCTTTTCCTCATCTTCAGAGAGTGGTGGAGAGAATGAATGTCATTAATGACAATTACCTTTTGTGTTCTCAGGAAGCAAACAGCATGCCAACTGACCGCATGAGGTCAAACAGGTGATGAGACAGATTTGATGATAAGGGCGGATATGATCTTAGCTCACAGATTGTGTTTTGGACAAACAGTGTTTGAATGAACAGACACTGGAGAGAACAGGTACACCAATTAGATGCGTCAAGTCTGCTTACTGCACTACACGAACGGTGGGTCACGATTTATGTCTATGGAAGCGTTTCCATATTACACATGCCTACAGCAGCATGCACATACTTGAATTTTAGTTCATCAAACATGCCGTCTGTCCCATTGCTAAATGCTAAAAGAAACGTAATTCAGAACATGATTTAATTTTTCTGCATAAAAACACTTCAAAAACTACAACTGCTTTCATTGGTGCTATGGCTCACGTCTACTTAACTGTTGCATTTGTTAGGCGAACACCCCTTAGTCTGCCTTACAAATTCACCTTAAGAACTGCCATTATAGTATTTTGCAAGTCGCAGCATATAGTTTTATGAAAACTTTATTCCGTTTTGTAATGAAAGAAATTTTGCTAATAATATGTCTGCTAAGACTTCAAATTTAGCACAGTAATTAAATTCCACCAAGTCACTAACAAGTTTTGGGTTAACTATAACAGTGTTGGTGAAAATCCTAATGGCACAAATCCTTTTGGTGATATATCCACATCTCCAGATCACAGCTTTGAGACCATGTTCCATGTTTAATGGTAACATTTCACATTATTTACGCTGTTCAAAGCATAATAAATGGTTTCTTACAAAGGGCAAGATATCCAGTTTGGCTTTTGGTTCTGAAATAATGTCAAATTAACTTCTAATTGTTTGTTCTACTCCTAAGCATTGACTTTTCAAGCCTCTGGTTCAAGCAAAATTTAGACTAAATGGAAGACAGTCAAAAAAATCCAGTTACACAATATATAAACATTGACACTTTGTCACACATGAAGAAGGGAATTACAACTGTGTACAAGTGAGGTGTTCACTAGTATACATGAACAGAATGACATGTCACAACACGACGAAAGGCAGGGCTCACAGACCAAGTACCTGTGGTACGTGTGGAAACTCACTGCTTTGTCATTACAACTACAGTCTATAGATGATGATGATGATACCACCTAAGGTGTTGCTGCTGCAATAAAGTAGACTCAAGCCTAAAGCCCAGCTTGTGACTGTCAGTGGCCATACTTGATTCTACTCCCTTTTAATACCTGTATTTCAAACACTCACCGTAGGCACATACTCTGAAGGGAATTTGTTCGTCGTGTAGGAGATCAATAAGCAGGTCTTCCCCACTGCACCATCGCCTACAACAACACACTTTATGGTCTGCATCTGGGCAAAGAGTGGGTAAAGCATAAAATATATAATGAAAGTAAAACAAGAAAGAGCAAATGTGTAAGAACAAGATTACCAAATGACCTTTACACTCCTAAGACATTTTGATGCATAACAGCAAGAGGTTACAATGCTACGCATGCTAATAGTTTAAGAGGTTAGAATGTGCAGTCAGATGGTCTAAACAGATGTGACACTGTCATGGAGTTCTCACAAGCCCTGTGACCACTCAGGCCATTAACAACACATGCCCAACAAATCAATCATACAATGGGGCCTAAAGTTGACCAAACTTGTTGTTGAAAATGTTTTTACAGGAGAAATGTGTGCAGTAGTCGTGGCAAACTGAAAAGCCAGCAACTCCTTGGTCACTAGCCATATTTCTTCTTTCATTTGTACTCTACTGCACGGTATAGATATACCGTTGTATAAAAGGTCTAAAACACAAAGTTTCACTTCTATCCCGCATGCACAGCCCGTTATTACTGTACACTTCCTCTCCGTCACTCTCTCAGTGGCACAGTAAGAAACGACACAAGCAAAAATAATCCAGTATGGATAGCTGACAGCTTCACGACACAAGGACACTTTCAGGAATGTAGCTAGGTAGCTATATAACATGGTCCTCCATAACCAAATGCTACAAACCTGTTCTGCACTTCCGCATAGCAAGCTATAGGCATCTTGATATTCAACAAACAGAAGAGGTCAAGGGTTATGGAAGTATCGGGGATATGAACTAAACAGACATTTAGCTCAAACTGAATTTCTGTTTTGCCATTCGTGCATGCGGCTAGCTGGCTAGCTTACTTATAGTTACATATTTGACGAAACTCAGTTCCGACATACTGAATGTGCTCCCTGGTGGCATCTGATATTCAAACAACTTATTTTCTCCTTTTTAAGAAGCGAACTAGCAAGCTACATTTGAAAAACGATTTATTTAATTTACAAAGGAAGACAATTAGATACACCGAAGATGACGATTGTAATCGATCTTTCATTACTCGAGTGAGCTAGCTACTTAGCCAAACTATGCTAGCTAGCAAGTAGGACAAAATTGATAACCAAACAAGGAGTAAAGTAGCTAGCGAGCTAACAAGCCAAATACTCAAACTTTTTTAGATTTCCCAAACCCCACTGATCTGCATGTATAAGTGATTAACTACCAGAGCAAATTAGTTGGCTCTTGTTAACAAGTAGAAGAAACTTGAGCAACTTTAGACTTTCAGCGTTCCAGAGAAGCTAGATCGCTAACTTAGCCAAGATGCTACCTAGCTACATAGCCAGCTAACTCGAAATCTAACTAGCGGTGACAGCAAAACTATTTCACTAAGAGAAGTTGACAGATTCAACAATAGCTAGCTAGCTATATCTTAGCTAGTTGGTCCGCTAGCTAAGTAGCTAGCTAGCTTGAAAGGGAACGAAAACCAAGCCAACTAGCTAGCTAAACTGTCTAGATGGTTCTATGAAATGAATGAATGCACTATGTTAAGTAAAACAAATAACTGTATAGCAAAACTCCTACAATTATCTTCAAACAAAGTAAGGATGATGTGTTATTAACTAATTTAAATGAAGCAATTCAATCTCAGCAACTCACCTTTCCCTCTCCGATTATTGGCGTTGTAGCTAATATCCGGGTGTGGTTGTGGAGAGAGAACTTTGCTGAGTAGGCGTGTTGATCTAAAAATCCAACCCCTTCAGTACCACACAACACATTCAGAAACATTAGATTTTAAATGGATCATGAATTCAGATTAGAAAAAACATGAAATTATTAAATAAATAGATGTATATAATTCTCTTAAAATTCGATTTAGCTTAGGGTAATTCTTCTTTGGTTTTGTTAGCGGTTTTGTGAATTGGCGCTTGAATTAGCGCAAAATATAGTTTATGATAATGACGCATGTTGAAAACTGTACAGATGAAAGCTTGAAAATGTACAATTGTTTTACTGTTGTTCCTTTTGTCTTTTCACTATATACAGTGAAAAGTACACTGGGGGCATCATTTGTTGTCACCCAGTTTGTAATACAAAATGTCGCCACTGTGGGTCATTCTTCAGCAGTAAATGCTGTGACAATACGGCGCATGCAGTGGAGAGTCAGGTGCTAAGGACCGCTCTTCTCTACACTGCTGAAACATTCTGTAACATGCATTTCATTGATGCTTCATTTATAACCATGCATAATAGCTTGCCTCTAGGATTAGTATTAAGAAAACTTTCGGTCCTCTTCAGCTATTCATTGGACTTAAATCCAGATACAACTTTGTTTTTGAAAATGGGAATAGTCACTTGTGGTTGTACAGTTTATGTATAAAATATATTCAGAACATCATGAGTATTAGTAATATCACACAATATTTTTGGAAAGCCATCTGCCATGATACAATATAAAATGTACAAAACAAACAAACAAAAAAACAAGCAAACAAAGAAAACAAAACTGTAAGCATGGTCAGTGACATTTGTGACAGCTTTATATTCAGAGCTTTCCCAAATTCCTCGATTGGACCTTGTCCACCTTTGCCTCCATGGTGTCTCTATTCCTGACCACTAGAAGGCACTGTTTTATGCATGGATTAATTCCTAACAGGTCAAGGTCATATACTACTAACCTGGTGCGATGCCTCAGGCCATGTCAGGGTTAGCCTCACCCTCATTCCCTCAGACCTTAGTTCTCTAAGACCTTTTTTAAGAAGTATTTGTATCACATATTCTATATACAACATAGAAGAAAACAGCTTAGACAAACATGGAAAAAAATAGTTCTTAAATAAAAAAAACTTTAATAAAGAGGACAAAAAGAGAATAAAGAAAACATAAATAGTAGGCGTTATCACCATCCCCAGCCCTGACTGTATCCTTTGAGGAGTGAAGTATGCATGAAATGTATACTGTTATAATATTGTTGGTTTCTTTGATAGAACGACGTTCTTCATCCAAAAAGGTGCAAAATGTACTTCCTATTTGCAAAGGTCAATAAATCGAATAGTGTATTGTGTTCATTATTTACAATATGGCCATCTGGAAGACCAAGGAAGAGGTACATAGGTTTCAGCTCTAATAGAACAACAAAGATTATCCACAGTTCATTCACAATACTAGACTGGAATCACCCAGCTCAGAATTATAATTTCAGCAGAGCCGAGAAACTGTATCATCCATCTTTTTCTTAACAACAGGTATTATATAAAGTATAATATATTAAATAACTAAATTATCATATAAAATATTATATAACAAATGCCTGTTGTATAATATTTGATATTATATATAAAATTAACTGAGTAGATTTAGTTCTGTTACAGATAGATATATTCATGGTATGGGTCCACACTTTCTGCCAGTGTAGATCATTCGAGATGCCTCAGTCACTTTCCCTCCCTAAGACCATTAACAAGAGTCTTTACTCATCAGCATGTGTATTATACCTACTGACCAGTTGACTTACTAAAACTGGTTCACTCTGACACCATATAATACAAAAATCACAGAAATATCTAAATACACTGAATGATTACTGGATTAGGAACACCTGGCATGTGGCATACAGTCACTGGTGTCCCCAGTTGGTGTTTCCATCAAAATTTGTGTTTATGTCATATAATCACTGGTAAAGTGTCCCCAGTTGGTGTTTATGTCAAAATCGGCTTTCATGTAAGCAACTTGAATGAATGTGACCAACTTTGACCACGGACAAAGTGTTTCATCAACAGCTGCACATGTGGGCTGCATCCATATCACGGTAACACAGGCGTACCAAGAATGGAAGAACCATCAACACAGCAGCTGGCCTGTTCTCCAGACATTTGCGTGCCATTATTAATCAAAAACCCATCGTTAGTTAGGTGTTCCTGATCCAATGATCATTTAGTGTATTTTTAAAAGACTGTAGACCAACAACAGCTACACTAATCACTAAAGCTACATTCAACCTTTCCATTTTTTGTCATGCCAAAGAATCAAGAAAGATTCTTGTCTTCTTATCTGTTTATCTTCACTTTCTTTTCAAAGCAGTATACCAGTTGTGCTACCAAGGATACAAATGTACCAGCACAGCATCCTCAAGTGAAAGTGTCTCATTATGTTGTCGACAGGCGCTGTGTGTTATTGTGTCTTGGACTCCTTTTGAATGGAGCCCAGCTGTTCCAACAGCACACCATTAGATTTTGCAAATGAGGATCGCTCATATATCTGAATACCTGAATACCTGCACTGCCAATGGGTCGAGGGTGGTCTTTCTGGTACATTCTCCTTCTGGCACTTCCAGTCTAATGACCTGCCTTCTGCTGTGCCCATCCCAATTAGACGGTGTGATGACAAACGTCCCTGAGAAGGCGAGTGTTGGTGTTGCACCACAAGCAGCATCCATCTCTCAGAGCTTCACAGTGCACTTGGCCTTCTTGCCAGGTTTGTACTACCACAGTTTTAAAAGATTGATCCTACAGACGGATCTCCAAATTACTTTGTCATTTCTGTATAAGATGTATCACAAGGAATTATGTGAGTTGGTATTTTTGGATGTTGTATTGTACATGAGCTTTGGACTGTGCCATCCACTATTAAGACACAGTTATTACTATTACTGTCATTCTCTTTTTCCAATATTTACTAGGTCAGATCTATATTCAGTCAGAGGCTTTAATGAAAATGATCTTCCTAATATCTTTATTAAACATTATTGTCATCTTAATTTGAATTTATCAATTTATTAATTTCAGTAGTTAGCAATTTAGAAAATAGAAGAGCACCAGAACTGCAGTGCAAAAATATATACATAACTATTAAATATAAAAATAAATATATATACGTAAATCCCAAATTTTACCCAACATAAAAAATCACAGGTGTTGACATCACAGGGAGGGACCCCATCTGTGAATTATCTATGACTAAAACACCCTCATCTCAACAGCCTTTGCAAAAAAAACAAAACAAAAAAGTTCTATACAACTTGATGCTGATTGGTTGGATAGTCTTTCACAGATGGAAAGCATAGGGCTGGAACGTCAGCTAACCTCCAGCTTTAACAAAGCAGAAAATGAATTAATTACAATGCACTCTGTGTATGCGTGGGTTTGAGAGAGTGTGTGCGTATCTGTCTGGGATCAGGGAGTTCGAGGTCCCTGCATCTCCAAAAGGTAATTTCATTACACCAAGCAGTCAGTTTAATTACAGATGATTTCTTATTTGTCTTTAAGTGTCGGTCAAATTCCGACTTATTTATGAACACATGCGAAGAAAACAATGTTACCCATCCATTATCATCTGAACTAAAATGTGGTTAATCTCATAGTTCCTGAGATTTCAGCAACGCAAAATATCTTGAAACAAATAGCATAAACAGAATAATTATACAGAATGACTTTAATAATCATAATACATTGTTATATCACATGAAGGTAAATAAAAATTAAGATGATGTTTGTCTATTCAGTGCAAGCCAGTGAAGCCTAAATGTGTACTCTATGGAGATAGGCAGCTGGGTAGGGCTTCCAACAGTGTGCTTTTCGATGATTTTTATCACGGTGTATTAGACTATACTGGTGAATTCTGGTCTGTCTACAAGGGAGAACGAATAACCTGCTCTCTCTCTCTGTCCTCCATCTATTTTTACTGCCAAATCCCCAGTTCAAAACGCAGCACCCTATCTTTTTCTCTGTCTCTTCTTCCTCCCGAATCCCTCGTTCCCTCTCATTAATCAGTCCCCTTGACCTACTCCTTCTCCTCCTCTTTTCTCCCTCTCCTCCTCCATTTCTCAGCATCTTTCTCTGACTCATCCTCCCTTCCTCCCTCCCCATCCTGTCACACATTTTGCCCCCCTCCTGTTCTTCTTCTCCTCTCTCTCTCCCTCTCTTTCTCTTGCCTGCTGATTCGCTCTCCACTTTTCCTCTGCCTCTCTCCTCAGCATTTCCCAGATTGCCTTTAGTGAGGCTACACCCGCACTGACGGCAGGTAAAAACAGGACCATCTCTCTCTCTCTCTCTCTCTCTCTCTCTCTCTCTCCTTTTCTCCTTTTCTCCTCTTTGCTGCCTTGCATCATTTCTTGTTTTGTTTCTGTAGCTGCTATTGCAAGTGCAGGGTGAGTGATGTAGGTGTAAGTGATGCTACGGTGTGCAGGCTGTTAAGTTGGGCTACTGGCATTATCTTATGTGTGTATGTTTATGTGTAGGAGCTATGCTGGCTTTTTCATAGCCTTTTTTATTGATTTCTTTGGGAGTGTATGTGTGTGTCAGCTATTTTTAACAATGCAATGCTGTAATGTCCGCAGTGTCTGTATATGTGTGAGTTAGTGAGTGAGAGTGAGTGAGAGAGAGAGAGAAAGAGAGAGAGAGAGAGAGAGAGAGAGAGAGAGAGAATGAATGAATGAATGAATGAATGAAAATACACTGATATAAGCAAACGGGCTTCTGTGACGGTTAGTATGGGAATCAGTTGAAGTAATTTTGCGTGGACTCATAAGTATGCATGTGGTAGAGTGTCAATGTGTCAGTATTTGTATGCAGGATGCTTAGATGCAAGAGACTGTGTCCGTATTTGCGTTAGATCCTCGGGAGGAGGGGATAGTTCTTGTCTTGCGTACGTGAGTGTACGCGCAAACACAGAAACAGCCCGTGCGCCTGTCAATGTGTGTACAGTTTGTGCTTCTTTCTCTTTTTTGTGAAAGCGTACGATTCTCTTGCTTAGTTCTTCTCCAAGATCCATTCATTCGTCCACTATCTCTGAATCCCTTCCTGCTCAGTTTAAAGGGAAGCTAAATAATGTATCCTTTCTCTCCCCCCATCGCACCACTTTCCGCACTCTCCACCCCACCCGTTATCCACTGCACCCTCCCCCTCCCTGTCGATCCCTCCCGGTTTCTCTCGTGCTCCGTCAGTATTTTTGCTGACAGCGTGGTGCTGCAGTATCGCATAGGTAACCTACAGAGGAAATCATTACGGTTACGTAACGCACGACTAGGCTACGCTCATATACGTAATATACCTGAAATAAAATGATCGTGCGTGACTAGCACTGTAATTACAACAGTGTCACACTATGAAAACCCGCCTATTTTGGCTCATTTGAAACAGGGTGGAAAATACAACGCCATTTGCTATGATTGAAACACGTCTCCTAAATCAGAATGTCAAGGTCAGACATTTTGGTCGTGACACGAAAACCTATTCGTGACTATTAAATTTGTCGATACTTGTCGGTGGCAATTTCCAAGGAAAGGCATGTTCTGTGCAAATAGCCCACGTTTGAAAAACCCCAGAGACGCCACAAGCTTTGGTGCTGGCTTAGGCATACAAAATTGTGTAGCTATCTGCCACGAGTACATTAGTTATTAAATGTGTAAGAGATTACCATGAAAACATGGTCTTGATGAGTCCCTACAGTCACATCAAATTTTCCTTAGAAAGGTCTGCCATATGACTGCTCACTGACATTTCACACTGATCTGAGGCCAGTTATTACATCTTAAATTCTATCTAGGCTTATTGCAAGGATGGTTTCATTTCCCTCTAAAGATGCATGGAGACAATCAGATGCTTCAACTCTACAACGCAGTGAATTCTATTACACATGATAAATTACATTACATAAAAAAACATGTGCATCAATTTGTATATTTTTGGTAATGTGAAGGGTATGAGATGAACACTGGATGAGAGATTTTACATTTGAATGAGGCTGTTATTTCTTCCTATTAGGATGTCCATTGTGAGCATCGTTGCCAGGGAGATCCTGGACTCCCGGGGAAATCCCACAGTAGAAGTGGACCTAAGGACTGAAAAAGGTAACTGGGATACACTCACATACAGACACCAAACTATATATATAGTTTGGTGTCTGTATGTGAGTGTGTGTGTGTGTGCATATATATATATATAGGTTGTAATTTCAGTTTTATTTTCCTAAATAATGGGGATACTGCATAGTAATGACTCTCTTCTTGTTGATATCTTTCTTCAGGATTGTTTAGGGCGGCTGTACCTAGTGGAGCATCTACAGGCATTTATGAGGCTCTAGAACTCCGAGATGGAGACAAGAGTCGCTTCAAGGGAAAAGGTAAGAGTTTACACATTACAAAATTACTTTTGAGGTCAAATGCAAGCTATTTTTGGCCCAATACCAGTCAATAGAACTGAGGACTGCCGGTCTTTTGTCAAATTCTGTATCTCTGTCCTTCCGATTGTATTTTTTCTTAGGTGTACTAAAAGCTGTTGGCCACATCAATGACACTCTGGGACCTGCTCTCATTGCATCTGTAAGTGCACATCCCTTATGGACCAGACAAACAGATGACTTTGAAGTAGCATTCTCAAGGGCAGCAGACATAGAACTTCATATGATACATGTGCCCGAGCAGGTGTGCTGTAGCCTCATGGAAACTCTAAAGCTACAGCAGTGTTAATGTGTGCAGTGTTCTCAGAGAGTTCGAATCAGCAGAACTTCCAGCACCAGTGAAACCAATCTGAACTGTATCACATGACCATATTCAAATGGCCACATTTGAAGCCCAACTTTTACTGTTATTGGCTGTTCTCCATTTCAAATCCTTTTTAGTCATGGACTGAATTTTAGTTGTTGCTTGGAAACCAGAGGAGTACGTTTTGGCTGTAAGATTTGGTTTTCTCACTATGAAGATGAAATCTGGCTCTGGCATGTCTGTTGGCATTCTCTTCCTAACTAAATTAGCTAATGTGATGAAATGGAGTATTTTATAGGTTATTGTGAATCACACAAGGGGGCTGTGGTGTGCTGTCTTGAGATGGGAGGACAGGGAGGTTTGTTTCTACTGATTATGTGCTGAAGTGCCAGGAATGTTTTTTGTTGTTTTTGCTCTATTTCAATTTCATTTCAGTACAACAGAAAATGACCAAAAAATAAAACAAAAATATACATCTACTGTTTTGAATAACTTAGTAACAGGCCACTGATTGGTTCATTATGCACCAACCACTGACCTTGCTATGTTATATGTCCTGCTAATGTTAATGGTGGATGGTTTTTGTAATCTCCAGGAGATCAGTGTGGTGGAGCAGGAGAAACTTGACAACATGATGATTGAGATGGATGGCACAGAGAACAAATGTGAGTCAATACAATCATCAGGAGAGTCACCATCATTATCATAATAACACCGTAGTGATGTCCATAGTAACAGTTACAAAGTTGTTCTGAACAGCGATATATTTTTAGCACAAAATTACAATTGAAACCTTTACATCAGTAAAACTGATGATGTAACCAATTGCATTAGCTACATTTATCAGTGTAATGAACAAGTAACCATTACAATTCCATAACTCTGCAGCCCAGTTTGGAGCCAATGCCATTCTGGGAGTTTCATTGGCCATCTGCAAGGCTGGTGCATCAGAAAAGGATGTCCCTCTGTACCGTCACATTGCCAACCTGGCTGGAAACACAGAACTAGTGTTACCAGTTCCTGTAAGAAATATACATTCACGTCAGTCATTCACCTCTCCTAATATAATTATACTAAATGTACCTGTAGCATATGTATTAATTCATTTAATTTTACAGTGGAGGAAATAATTATTTGATCCTTTGCTGATTTAAGATTTTCCACTGAATAAGATATGAACAGTATAATTTTAAGGGTTGTTTCATTTTAGTGAGAGAATATCTAAAAGAAAAGCCAGAAAATGACATTGTATAAAATAAAATTTATTTGCATTTTGCAGAGAGAAAAAGTTTTTGATCATTTCTGTAGTTGATGAGGTTTGCGCACATGTCAGGAGGAATTTTGGTCCACTCCTCTTTGCAGATCATCTCTAAATCATTAAGATTTTGATGCTGTCGCTTGGCAACTCCAACCTTCAGCTCCCTCCATAAGTTTTCTATGGGATTATGGTATGGAGACTGGCTAGGAGACTACATGACCTTAATGCGCTTCTTTTTGAGCCACTCCTTTGTTGCCTTGGCTGTATGTTTTGGGTCATTGTCGTGCTGGAAGACCCAGTCATGACCCATTTTTAATGTCCTGGCAGAGTGAAGGAGGTTGTCACTCAGGATTTTATGGTGCTTGGCTCCATCCATTCTACCATTGATGCAGTGAAGTAGTCCTGTACCCTTAGCAGAGAAACACCCTAAAACATAATGTTTCCACCTCCATGCTTGACAGTGGGGATGGTGTTCTTTGGTCAGCATTTCTCTTCCTCCAAACATGGCGAGTTGAGTTAATGCCAAAGAGCTCAATTTGTCTCCTCTGACCACAGCACCTTCTCCCAATCACTCTCAGAATCACCCAGGTGTTCATTGGTAAACTTCAGACGGACCTGCACATGTGGCTTCTTGAGCAGGGGGACCTGGCAGGCACTGCAGGATATTAATCCATTATGGCGTAATGTATTACCAATGGTTTTCTTGGTGACTGTGGTCCCAGCTGCCTTAAGATCATTAACAAGTTCCCCCCTGTGTAGTTTTAGGCTGATTTCTCACCTTCCTCATGATCAAGGACACCCCACCAGGTGAGATTTTGCATGGAGCCCCAGATCGAGGTCGATTGACAGTCGTTTTGTATTTCTTCCATTTTCTTACAACGGCACCAACAGTTGTCTCCTTCTCACCCAGCATCTTACTTATGGTTTTGTAGCCCATTCCAGCCTTGTGCAGGTCTATGATCTTGTCCCTGACATCCTTAGAAAGCTCTTTGATCTTGCCCATGTTGGAGAGGTTAGAGTATGGCTGATTAATTGAATCTGTGGACAGGTGTCTTTTATACAGGTGACAATTTAAGACAGGTGTCTTTAATGCAGGTAACGAGTTGATTAGGAGTGTCTAACTGGTCTGTAGGAGCCAGAACTGTTAATGTTTTGTAGGGGATCAAATACTTTTTTTCTCTCTGTAAAATGCGTTTTAAATTAAATTTATATATTTTATACAATGTAATTTTCTGGATTTTCTTTTAGATATTCTATCTCTCACTGTTAAAATAAACATACCCTTAAAATTATAGACTGTTCATATCTTTGTCAGTGGAAAACTTACAAAATCAACAAGGGATCTGTGAAGGAATTTCATTGATTGCATATGTTTAATCATAGTATGTAAGAGTCAAACTCTTAAAGTTGGCTCAGATGATTCTGTATGATAATCCCACCACAGGATCAAATAATTATTTCGTCCACTGTACTTGTTTTAGTGTCTGTCAGGATTTCCTGAGATAATTATTAAAAGTTACAGAAAGCTCACAACTAGGATCAGAACTAATGCATACCCACTCCAATTGCACAAAAATATCTACTTTTTGGACAAATTGAATGTCACTTTTAAAAATCAGGGTATTTCAAGGGATTGTTTGATGACTACGATGACAAGAGGTCACATACCAGTCATGAGTGAATTAACATACTTGATTCCAAAGACCTTTCTCTCCTCTCTCTCTCTCTTTGTTGTCCAAGGCTTTTAATGTGATAAATGGTGGATCCCATGCTGGGAATAAACTGGCCATGCAAGAGTTTATGGTGCTACCTGTTGGTGCAGAGTCATTCCGTGATGCTTTGCGTGTGGGGGCGGAGCTTTATCAAACGCTGAGGGGCGTGATCAAGGAGAAATATGGTCAGGATGCCACTAATGTGGGAGACGAGGGAGGTTTCGCCCCAAACATCATAGAAAACAGTGAAGGTGTGTTTGTGTTTCTGTGAGTGTGAATTTGAAGTCCTGGCGGTGGGGGGGGGGGGGGGGGGGGGGGGGCGGGGGCGGGGGGTTGGGGGGTGGGGGGGGGTGGGAGGGGGGGGGGGGCGGCGGGGGGACGGCGTGGCGG
>JAOYMR010000004.1:6225120-6237314 GCA_025802075.1 Tenebrosternarchus preto | reverse complement strand
AGGGGGGCTCCGCGGGTGGTGTTCCCACAAACATAATATAAAACCTTTTACGTGTTTTTGGGTTTCTGTGTGTGTGTATTTGACGCCACGGGGGGGCCCCCCCCCCCCCCCCGATACGTGCATATTATATTTGGTCTGAAAAAAATGTAAAGACCCATGCTAATCTTAGTGGATCTTCTCTTGTTTTCATTTTTCCTGTCTCTCAGCCCTTGAATTGATAAAGACTGCCATAGAAAAGGCTGGTTTCACTGATAAGGTTGTGATCGGAATGGATGTGGCCGCGTCAGAGTTCTACCGTGATGGAAAGTATGACCTGGACTTCAAATCACCGCCAGATCCTGACAGATGCATTACTAGTGAGGAGCTCTTAGAAATCTACCAGGGTTTTGTCAACAACTATCCAGGTAACACACCACAGCTTCCTGTATAACATCTTCAGTTTTCTTAACAGTAAAGGTACTTAATAGCGCAAAACAGGAAGGACCAGCCAACACAAAAATTCCATTAACGCTTCTTCAACACTAAGTTGCTGGATTTCTCCACAGTGGTGTCCATCGAGGATCCCTTTGATCAGGATGACTGGGCGGCCTGGACCCACATGACCGGTTCTGTCGGGATTCAGATAGTTGGTGATGACTTAACGGTGACGAACCCAAAGAGGATAGAGAAGGCAGCAGAGGAACGTGCATGCAACTGCCTGCTCCTCAAGGTCAACCAGATCGGCACGGTCACCGAGGCCATCCAAGCGTGAGTAACATCTGCCAGCCAAATGGCCTCCGAGTTTCCTGGGAGTGGTGCAGTGGTAAATGACTGTGAAAAGCTTTAAAACTTGATCAGGATCCAGAACTTGCCACATGACATTCCTCATCTCAGTTTGTGTAGCAGTCCCTCTGTCCCTCTCTATGACCACTTGCCTGTCTTTCAGGTGTAAGTTGGCCCAGGCCAATGGATGGGGTGTAATGGTCAGCCACCGCTCTGGGGAGACAGAGGACACGTTTATTGCAGACCTCGTAGTGGGGCTGTGCACTGGACAGGTAAAACATTGTTCCAGGATATTCTAGGAAGTATGCTTTCTGCATTAGGACACCCAAAATAGCTGTTGCCTTTCTGGTAGGTTTGTCTCTGATTGACATCTGAAGCATCGCCATGGCAACAGAAATGTTTTCTTTAGGGCACTTCTAGCAGACACAGGACACTTTGTAAGGCACATTGAATCCTGTTGTATATGTTAAGTGGTATATTAGTTAGTGCATCACTAGTTGCTATCATATTACTGCTGTTAAGGTGATAGTTGTTTACTATACTAGTAATGCAACGACAGAGACTTGGCCATGCCCACAAACTCTCAAATACACACTGATAAAGACAGACATTTAGAGACATAATAAAGGCAAAGCTTTAGAGACACACAGATATATTGCGTATGTAACGGAGACCGTCTTATGCTTGTAAATTCTTATTCTTCAGCGTAATTATCTTGAGAGAGAGAGTGCTCAGTGTGATATTGTGCATTTGATGATCTTTGTGTTACGGTGCTTTTGGGAAATCCAGCCCAGAGCAATATTCATCACAATCTCCATCTCTCCCTCCAGATAAAGACTGGAGCTCCTTGTAGATCTGAGCGCCTGGCCAAATACAACCAGCTGATGAGGTAAGAGATCAGTTATCTTCCTGCTAGAAATTAGTATGTTTGCTATCAAGGAAATTATTTAAACCCATGAACATAAAAGGGACCCTTAATATTGTGATCAGAAGTAAGTAAAATTTATTCATACAGCACTTATCACAAATAAAAATCACAAAGTTCTTCACAACAAAAACCAAAAAGTACAACAATATAAAACAATAGAATACAATAACATGTTAATTAAAAGCTTGTCTGTATAAAAATGTCTTCAGCTGCTTTCTAAAAGAGTCAATGGAGTCTGTACAGCGTAAAGAATGCCTTCGTTAACTTCATTCAAATAGTAGCGTTTGTTGATAGAGCCGTTATCAGTTTTGAGCACTTACACTGGTTAATAAGTGTAAGTGAGGCAATAAAACCAATGGGCACATTGCTGTCATGAGAGAGAAATCCATATAGTCCAACATCTATATCTTGAATAACAAAGACATAGAATTGAGTGATGAGAATGGTGACAGTGGAATAAAAACATAAAGGTTTCCCCCAACCTTTTCCCCCAAACAAACACCAAGGGTTAAAGGTACAAAATACTAATGAACCATATAAGTTTCAACCAGTTGTGACCTTATATGTACAGTCACCTACAAAAGTCTTGGGTAACCAAAGAAAATAATGGTTAGCTTTCCAAAAGGAAAATGGTTGCATGGCAAATTCCTTTCTTCTTTTGGTGCTTGTTAATGTAGCATTTTACGTGCAATTAAACTCTGGCTGTATACATATCTTCATTTCTTGCGGAGCCTGATACTGCTTGATACTGTATACAGGTGTGTGGGTGTAAGATTTAAAACTCTTCCAGGGGGTTACAGCCCAAGGTGTTCCATCACCACCAGGACAACCAGGGTGTTCCCCTCTTTCAGTCCCTTGTATTTGTATAACTTCTCATGTCCCTTCCTTTTGGATTTTTTCATCAATTGGCACTGCCACAACCATTTCCTTGGCTTTATGCATCTCGTCCACTATTACGATGGCGGGTTGGTTCACATCTACTTGTTTATGTCTGGAACTGGAGGTCCCACAGCATCTTGGCCTTGTTCTCCACCACGTTCTGTGGTTCCTCCCATTTGGACGTGGTGGTGTCCAGCTCCTGTGCCTTGCATATGTTCTTGTATGTGATCCCCTTCACTTGGTTGTCTTTCTCAGTGCATGCATTTCTGTCAGTACCTTGCATTGTTCTTTGATGCTTGATTGCCTTGTAGGATTCTTACCACATCTTGGGTCTTCTCTGCATATAACTCTAAATATTACATATCTATTCAAAATTGTAGTGAAGCACACACAGTTTCCACAGAAGCAGGATATTTCAGATAGATGTCCTTCATTGGCTGTGCAAGCATTCGCACCTCTGTCCAAAACGATCTATTTCCCTGAAAAACAATATGTACACTACAATATGTTCACTACAATTTTGAATTACAGTACACTTGTAGGTACTCAACTGGAATCTTCTCCATAGATAGATTGATTGATGTATGTTAGGGAAAAAAACATTCACACAGCTGATGTTCACAATAACTTATTTTCCTAAACATATTACTGTTTATATTTTTAATCCAACTCACTGCCTTGATCTCTCTGCCCCACAGGATTGAGGAAGAGCTTGGTGATCAAGCGCGATTTGCTGGCCATAACTTCAGGAACCCCAGTGCTCTGTAAAAGCCCTGTACACACAACACCCGACACACAGCAGCAGCCACTACCAGACGAAATGCACCGACCAAGAATGACTGTACTGAAAACCCATCAGACTAAAGAAAAGGGAATGAGAAAAAAAAAAAAGACCCAATGCACTATAGCGACTGACACGAGCACTGTTCACCAACACCTACCGACACAAGACGGACGGACACACAAAAACAATATGCACTCGACTGGACCGACTACACAGTGACAGAGCCAATAATATGCATGGCAGAAATCCAGACAGTGATTTTACATAAATGGCATGGCTTCAAAAGATGATTAGGCATCACGACAGGTTAGGTGACGTACACTTGCACAGAATGACGTGAGAAAGAACAGAACATGGTAGACCTATTTATTATTAAATACAGAACAAAATCTGACCTTAGTTGATTAGAATTTAGTGGTTGTTGGATATCTTAGAAAAAATCTTTAATAAGTTTAGGGGATAGCCCTCTAGAAAATACATTTTGAACATAATTTTCTTCCAACCTCAGGTGTTACAGGTAATATGTTGCTCCAGCCTATTCGGTGTTACTGAATTACCTACTTTGGAGTGTGATATACAGCAGTGAGAATCAAATTTTTGGGGGGTGGGAGATATAGCAAAGTAACGCAATGTATGTGGCAAATACAGTAACGATACTTCGTGTGTTTGAATTACTGAACTAGAATGCACTCCTCATTCCTGCAACAACTGTACTTAAAAAGCCAAAAACTGATTCTGTATCAGGAGATCAGATGAAGATCAGAGTGTGAAATGATTGTGAACCAATACACAAGTTTGTGCACACTGGTTCACTAGCTGAAGACAAACCACAGCACCCAACACCTGAGGCTCAGCCAAGGCTGACAGGTGCCGGTGGAGTAGAAGTGGGGGCGAGGACCCGAAGACAAGAGAATCTGAAGCACAAGGTCAAAGCAACCGAGATGGACCCTGATTGACAGGACTCCCCTGCCAGAAAGATGGACAGTCAGGCATGCTTACACTGACGAATGCAAGTGTGCACATGAATGTGCACGCACACAGACACGCACACCCACCCACAGACACACCCACACTTGTGTGGCAGTCTCATACCTGTTCACTCTGGCACACTAGTGCACTTTTAACTCCTTCCCTCCCTCCCTGTGTCCTACATTAACTAATCATCCCCTTTATGGTTGTTACCGTGTCAACCCCCCCACGATTACAGACTTCTTCCTCTATGCTTGAGTTCCCCCTCCTTTCCTTCCTCTGTGGAATCACTGTGGACAAAGTGATGAGAGAAAAAAAAAATTATAAAAATAAAAACTTGCTTGCCATAAATTTATGCCATGAAATAAAGTCACTTACTTCCACCACAGACTGGTTGATGCTGGAAAATATAAAAACCAGGATATAGATGGAGGCGTGCATGTGAGAAATTTAAAAGGCCCATTATGAAATGCAGGGGTCAGGCAGTCAAATAGAACACACTCATTTTGCATTATTGAGCTTTATAAATCCTACTGCAGATATGCACACAAGTACATAAAGCCCCATTTGCTTGAGATGTATGGAGAAGGTTCAGTGAGTGTGGATGGCTGTAGCTGTGTGTGTAAAATACTTAGATCAGCCCTCAACAAAACAGGAATATAGTCCTACTAAACTTCACAAACAGCATGTTGATCAAACAGAACATCCACACGCCAGAGAACAAAGAGTAAAACCTCCCTGATGTGCAGGTAAAACCTGCATTATTCAAGGCCTTCATACATTCATCTGACAGAATAAAACTCCCAGCATACTGAATAAATGAAACACAGCAAATGGTGTAGGACAGAATTTATTGCAGAGACAGCACAAGAATCAGAGGTAAGGATCTTTGGGTGGGGGGAGAGATGGTCAAGTATCACCTGGTACCATGTTTAAAAGAAAAAAAGGACTACAGTTCAACTCCAGTTGAAGTGTGACGTTCTTGTCCCAACCACTGCCGATATTCCAACGGATAAAAAAAAAAAAAGTGTGAAGGCTCTCTTTAGGCTGCATGCAAGTCACAGCAGGATTACTGTAATTATGAGCTTCTTGAGTGGTGAAAACACGCTCAAGTGTCAGCTGTAATCACCAGTTAGAGTCTCATGAGGGAAAAACTGAACCCAAGATTTAGAGTTCTGATGTAGAATGGCTGGGTCTCATCTCTTTGGACCAACAGGACTCAAAACATGCGCTTCTCAGCTGCTGTTACTTCCATTTCAGAACCAGGAAATTACACACAGGGAACAAAGTGATATGTACTACATAGGATAAAAGAAAAGGGTTTCCCCTCAGTCGTGTTCCAAAACCATTATGCACACAGCCTAGATCAGCCCAATGTCATTACCATTTTATACCTACATACGCAAACATGGTGCTATTCTTGTGGAGGTCTAATCTGCTAATCAAAAAATGTCTCACTTCAAATTAAAAATCCAACAGGTTGTTTCAAGTGCTGCAGCTAGCAGGGAACTTCATCCAAGAGCAATTAAATCATTAAACACTTGGTGGAGGTAGCAAGGATCATGGAAGCCAGTGGTCCAGTACTAAAAAAAAAAAAAAAAAAAAAAAGCCACTCCAATCCTTTCCCCCCCCAGACACGTGTTAAACGTGTAAAGGCAGTGTATGAACTTGAGCAGTGTAGTTACTATTATTCTTACAGATGAATTTCACTATGGGGCCTAGGGTAGGTGGTTAGGATGTGCCTCTAAATGTGCTGGCTTTGAACCCTACAATCATTCCCCGATGTCTATGCACGAGCATTGATGATGTCAACAAACTCTGGCTTGAGTGAGGCTCCGCCCACCAGGAAACCATCAACATCAGCTTTGGCCGCCAGCTCCTTGCAGTTGGCCCCAGTCACAGAGCCTGGAAGATGGATAATGCATTTGATTTGATTACAAAATGGGATTACTTTCAGGTGGACTTGTATTAAATTAACACTTGCTTCAACAGAGCTGAGAGAAGACACCCATTTACCTTCCATTTTTGGTTAGAATGAGGTCTTGAAATAACCTTTCTTGGTTGGTCAGTCAGTTTACTCTCAAGCAAACTTAACAGCAGTGCTGCTATACAATAGTTTTTGAATGACCAGAGATGTTCACAAACTGGCATTAACACGAGTCCTGGTGATCAGACCATAACAGGCCTAGACCGAGTACAGGTATGAACAGTCACTCAAAACACTTTCAGGGTGATCTGGCACACGTTCAGGATGCATTTCATCTCTAGTGTGAACAGAAGTTCATCCCAATACAGTTGACATCAATAAAGAACAGGTCAAACAAGTTAACTAAGAATAATTTGATGGTCACTGTGCATGAAGGTAAACAAGCTAGGTTAACAGATGAAAGCGATCCTCATGATTGCTGTGCCAGTGAAAGGACAAGGACAAGCCTCGTTTCCATTCGGGCCGAGGACTCTTTACAACAGGGCATAAGGAAACATGAGCAAAGATTCATGGGACATTTCTGTTTGGAATAATAAGGCAGTGGAAGAGTGACAAATGCACATAGCACTTCCTTGAGGGGAAGTGATGCAAGAAACCCAACCACAAGAGGTCTTGGATCACCCAACATGCATATTTAATGCAATCTCAAGAGCTGCTGGGTGTGAACAGGGACTATGAACGTGGAAAAAGGCAGCCGAGAGCGGCCTCATACTGACCTCCGTAGATTATCCTCACCGAGTCCGCCACTCCCTCCGAGACGTTCTCCCTCATCCATGCTCTCAGCTTCTCATGCACCTCCTGAGCCTGAAATGGAAGAAGCAGGGAGAGATTAAAACAAAACCTCAATAGCTTGTAGCTCTTCATCAAACTAGGCTTGAGCCAAGCGAATATAGACAACCAACATCAATAGGTTATAAATGTCAAGTTTATGTAAAATGCAATGGGGCCTTTGGCAGAGTATCAGACTGCCATCTTGCCAATTTACATGCAAGGAACCTTTTGCCATTAGTGTCAGGTGACCTACATAATTTGTTGCTCGAATTGAATTCAATTAATCATGCAAACCTTGGCAAATTCAATTGGCAAAAGTGGGCGGGGGAAATGACAGGGACAGAACATGTACATGTATATGAAGGAGAATAAGGAGTGAAGCCTTCCCTCCATACCTGCTCTGGCGTGGCCGTTTTGCCTGTGCCGATGGCCCAGACCGGTTCATAAGCCAACACGACTTTGCCCCAGTCGCTCACGCTGTCTGTAACGAAGCACAAACTACATGGTAAGTGTCAACAGTTTCCAGGATATGCTGGGGCAATAACAAATCATGCAAGGCATCTGAAACAGCATCTCATTTAATGCATTACGTATACATCAAGTGATCAGTATACTCTCAGTAGGTGAAATGCCAAGTTCTGAATGGACTACACTTTTTTTTTTTTTTTTTTTTTTTTAAAATCAACACCAATACAAACGTGAAACAGTTTTATGTACTCTATGGCCAGGCATTGAATTCTGGTACTTCATGTACACTTTGTCAAGCAACTGTACCAATTAAAATGTAGGCAAAGGCAGGGTGGAGAGACATCCAAGGTTAATATTTATTGATGTGTACCTCATCTACTAAACTAAGTGCACAGCTTTACAACAGTAGCCATTTGATTCACACCAACCACCTCCACTCCGTTCGTGTGATAAACTCTACCAACATTCTGCTTTATCACTTTACACACTATTCACTCAATCAAGGTTCTTAAAGCAACTAATAAATCTCCACTAGACAGATGGAGAAAAGGCTTCATGACCAGAATATCAGTTAAATACTGAACTGAAGCAGGAGTTTACATATTACCTGCAATGACTTTGGTCTGCGCAAACACCACCTCCTCCGTGGTTCCCGCCTCCCTCTCCTCCAGTTTCTCACCAATACATGCAATGACCCCCAAACCACTCTCCAGAGCATGGGCCACTTTCTGACCAATCAGCTGCAAGAGAACCCATATCACATGGATTCAGAAGACCAAATTGCTCATATGCTCCCTTTCTTGATGGAGCCAAATAGGCCATGACCCAAAAAGAGACAGGATTTCAAACATTTGTGTTTGGTATATGGCTCCAAAGGGCACAATAGTTTGCTGCAACAAACCAATGCATCTAGTAACATCCAGTTAGTAAAAATCAGAGTAGTTGTTTGGAATTCAGCCACCCAGAACGTGTATTGATCTCTCAAATCTGGCATACATCAGGAAGAGCTGACAAATTTATTCTTAAATAAATATCAAGTCCCATTAGAGTTAGCAGTCACTTTAGTGCTTAGCTAACCAGTTTACAGTTTAAGGGATTTATGTGAGGAAGAGACCGTCTTGGTAGTCCTGCGTTTTAGACCAGGGTGTCCAACTCCTAACTGGGCGTTTGGGGATTTTTCTGCCAACTTGCACCTCCTAAAATATGGTCAACTATAAAGTAGGTATAGACCAGATGTGTTAACTACTTCAAGTCAAATTCCAGCTCTGGATTTTGTAATAGATCTTCAGTATACCAGCTTGGACACACAAAAGTAAAAGGAGGCTGAATCCACATGGACATATTCAAACAAACCAGATAAACAAGTAAACAAATGCCATAAATGTAGTATAAAAGTAAACGAGGCATAAACATATGAAAAATGCTTAAAAACAAAGTGCATCAGAACAGACCATAACCTGATGTTATCTAAACATCACCTTACCTGATCACCTTCACCAAAGACATGTCTTCTTTCAGAATGACCTAGAATCACCCAGTACACCCCACAGTCTTTGATCATTGCCGGGCTACACCATAGGGGTGACAAACAAAGGTTTATTTGGTTTTAAAGGAGAGCAAACAAGAAAAAATAAAAATGTTTTAAAAAATAAAAAGTGAGCCGACTATACCTGATCTCACCAGTGAAAGCACCCTTAGACACCTTATAGCAGTTCTGGGCAGCTACACCAATTTTGGGGTCGAGGTTGGATCTGGCATAGTCCAGGTAAATGGATGGAGCACCACACACCACCTCTAGGGTGAGAGGAACAAGTTGCAGAGGCAGTGTCAAAACAGTGAAGAGTCAACAATTAGCATCATTAGAATTCTGACAGTACTAGGGGTTTATCCGTTACATTCTGAAAGCGATTACTAATCCATAGAGCCAGAAGATGGATTAGAAAGTTCTTTTTTCCTCCAACATTCAGGTGTCCCTGAAGACCTTGATTAGCCTCAGGTGCAGAAGATTTGTAGTGGAAAAGGTACAGAACAACGTTTTGTTTATCCAGGATCAAATTCATACATGTAGTCTCAAGTATAACATTCATCAAGATACAACTAATCACACAAACAGCTCGGGCGTTTAGTTACTGCGCATGACACCGGCCAATGTCAAAATGGCATCTCATGTACGGAGGCTGCAGAGCATCTCAAATATCTACATGTGGACACGTCCTCATCCCGAACCGCTTCTACTACAACCAGCATCACTATCCATCATATTCTGGCATTATGAAACGTAGGAACAAACATGCTAAATACAGTCGTTCCAAGCTCAGATGCTATTTGCACTTGAAAACCAAATTGAACGCCATTTCAGCTACCTGTTTCATCGTGCAGACTGGCTGTGTTCAGCGTCGTTATAAGTTCGCCAAGGCTCTCTTTGTTGCCATTCATTTTCCAGTTACCGCCTACGAAAAACTTTCTGGATGACATGACTGTGATGGATGCGGAGCAAATGACACAAAACACCCAGGCCTAGACGCACCACACTGGTCGAAAGTGGCTCGCTTATACAGTGTCACGGGATTGGTTTACGCCTCTCTTAGAATGGAAGCTGATCATGATTGGCTTAGAGCGTACATACTTCGCGTGATTCTCGTTGTAGAGGTGGTGCGTTTAACCTCTTAACCAATCCGTAAAGAGGATTTTACCATTTGCTTCCCTATAGGTCATTTTTTGCCGTCTAAAACCCACATCTTATGCGACAAATTCCTGAATGCAGGATGAAAAACGTAGAGGCGAACTAATTGATTTTTCTATATAAAAACACTGTTGTAGGAAGGACTCCTAAAATGCATTATCCAAGCAGAAGTCAAACCACCCAAAGCTAAGGAATAAGTCGAACAATGTGAACAAAAGAAAACAACAGAAGACATACATTCGTAGACATACATACATTTTGAGTAATTTATTAATATTTATCACAAATATGACGACTCTTTAGGCATTTTGGTATGGTCCAAATCCAACCCACTGAATCTCTTTGTTAGTGAGAGGCACATAATATTGTTTCATTCAACTTTTTAAAGAAACGTTTTCGATAGTCAATTCAATTCAATTTATTTCAATTCATTATTATTCATTTGTTAATTTTTAGGAGACAATAATCAATAATTAGGAGACAATATTTTTAGGAGACAACTAAATAAGAGTTTATTTTGTTCTACTTCTTGGGATCACCTGAGGAATAGTGATGACAGCCATTTTAGAGTCAGATGGCCCAGGCAAGCTACCAACATCTCCAATGAATAAAATATTAAAATGGTAGTCATGTATAGTAAAGGTCAAAGTACATTAACTACATACCCTTACAAAGTGCCTAAAATAGACAAACAAATTTACATACAAGCTGTCACCTACCAGTGAGAACGTTTTAGCCTTCTAACATAATGTCTAAACATTATTGCTATCCCAAGAACAATAGTTTAGTATTTGTAATATAACTTTGCATATGTGCTATTTCTGTCATGAAGTGACATTTCACCTCCCATATTAATATACTGCATTTTGTGTTGTTTGAGAAAACATTTTAAATTTTTGTTAAGTTGTTCTTTCTCCAGGAGGAAAAAAAGAGAAAAAAGCTTAGTAAGTGTGCAAAGCACCATGTCTCCATTTTTTTAAAACTTCCATCATTCTACTTCTCCACCCATCTATTTCTCCTTCCCTTCTTTTTCATCCGCTCCTTCCCGCTCCTCCTCGGCTTATTCTGGAACAGCTCAGTTCCAGATCTTCAGAAAGCTGTCCCATGATCCAGTGCACACACACATGCCATCCAGTGGCACCCCAGTGCAGCTCACCCTGTTGTCATGGCCGGCCAGCACTCCTGAAAAAGAACCCAGCAAGAAGGAGAAGAGGTGAAGGTCAAGGGCTAAGTTTAGGCTTCACACGTGAACCTTTCTCAACCTTTGCATCGGCGCACTCCACGTTTCCACGGACACTCCCCCTTTTGCCCCTCCCACTCTCTCCACCCCCTCTCTTCCCTCCTTGTCACTCACCGACTTTCTCGCCCTTCAGCGAGTCCCAGATGCTGCAGTTGAAGTTGTCGTAGCCGGCGAAGATGAGGCGCCCCGACACAGATAGGGACACCGACGTCGCACTGCTGTTCAGCTGTGCGTCCTCGTAGTTCATCACCTCCTGGTCAGAGCGGATGTCGAAGGTCTTGCAGGTGCAGTCGTCTGAGCCGGTTACAAAAGCATTTCCACTGGGGAAGAACTAAGGGGATGAGAAGACAAGATCAACATACCATTCATTGGTTGGATCCAAAACAAAATAAAATGACTAGTTTTGGTAAGTACCTAAATAAGTGAAAATAAAAGTTTGTCAAATAAATAAGGATTTAAGTGCAAGAACATTATATATACTGGTCCTAAACTCCAGCCACTGGTGAAACACAGTCTGATAATGTAAGGGAATTTAATGATTCATGTTACATTCTGAATTAAATGTCTCTCTCTCTCTAGTTACTAGTTGCCGGTCAGGCTGACCCCAGTCCTACTGGCGTCTAAATATCTTTTGACTGTCCTTCAGCATATACACAACACCCTTCATATCTGATGGTCATATACACAACACCCTTCATATCTGATGGTCATATACACAACACC
>JAOYMR010000004.1:6203096-6222454 GCA_025802075.1 Tenebrosternarchus preto | reverse complement strand
GGACTACTGTAACACAGTGAGCTTTTCTGCTGTATATAATGGACTACTGTAACACAGTGAGCTTTTCTGCTGTATATAATGGACTACTGTAACACAGTGAGCTTTTCTGCTGTATATTGCAGAAAGCACCACATGGGTGGGTGTTCAGTATGATTTCTGCTGCCTTTTTCCATTGTTTTTCAGTTCCCCATGTTGTAGGGCCAAATTTTATACCACCACATGTGAAAACTGGGATGTCGTATTCTTTTGGGTTCGAGCGCCTGGCTCACTCACTCACAGCGATAGCATTGACGTCGCTGGTGTGGCCCTGGAAAGTCTGCTTGCATTTTCCGTCTCTGATGTCCCACAGCTTGGCCGACGAGTCGCAGGCCCCGGAGATGAACGTGTTCATGTCAGAGGACAGAGCCACGCACATGCAGTCGCCCACGTGATTCAGGAAGACTGTCTTCTGCTTACCAGATTCTATGTCCCACAGAGCACTGGCAGAAGGGATTTGGTAAGAGGGAATGGGGTGGGAAAAAATATAGTTCAGACATTACATATAAGTGATTCAGTACTGAGTACTGAACCAGGGATTGCATGTTCTAATTAGCAAAGGCAATAAGTAGTCTTGTGAAAGTTCATATATATATATATATATATATATATATATATAATCTAATTTACATCTATTTGTGTTTACTGATGTAGATACAGATTAATTGTGAGGCAGGCTTTCAGCTGAAGGAGATTTACTGCTAATCCTTACATAACACCTCACTGAGTTGATTGCAACTCAAGTCTAATATTCTCTGATTAAGTCTATTCTTTTACTTTAAAGTGTAATTAGAACATTCTTTAGGAGTAAATACAACCATGGTGCATAGTAAATGTAGTACAAAGCTCAATATCTCACCAAGTGGTATCACCAGAGGAAGTGAGGACCTCACTGTCACTAAGGAAGCGGACGCAGGACAGGTAACCTGCACAAGTCAGAAATAAGCAGACAAATGACAGTCTTTTTAAAATGATAAAACACATGTTAAATAAACTGGTGACAATGTCTTCCTTAATGAGTCCCTTCCTTAATATCCCTATCTAAACACACTATACTGGTAAGACAATGACAAGCCAGTTAATATTCAAAGAGACAGAAAAAAAGGTGTGATGAAGACTGTTTTGTCATGGGAAGAAAATATATAATTCTCTTCCAGACCAGTATGTGTATCCAGTTCTTTCACAGTCTTGATGACAGGTGTCCTCATGTTGTAGACAGTGCAGATGTTGTCCAGTCCCCCACTGGCTACGAGGTTTCCAGATGGGGAGTATCCACAAGTCATTACCCATGAGGACTTGAGAGGAACAGCATTTATCTGGACGAGCAGGAAATATATTAGTCTGACCTTTTTTTATGTAAAAATGTATGTAGGAAAAGAAGCAGAGATGGAGAGAATCATTCTCACAACCCTTAGGTGAACCAGCATTACATGCTTAGATAAACACTGATGCTTTTCTTTCTAGCGTGATAAGTCATTCAACTTTTTATCTTAATACAAATACAGACTAATAAACAGACATATCATAAAATGATCCAATAAAAATGAATACAAATCATAAAAAAGATAATGTATTATTTTACTGTCTATTATTATTACGCAAGTGGTTTAATATATCGAGTGGAAACGTACAGATACACTGTGAATTTTTCATAATTACATATTACTTCAGTCTATCAATCTTTTACTGACCTGAACCAATTCTAACACGGTAATACAGTGCTCTACAGAACTAACCCCAGATTAAATACTGAGCTCTCAGAAATCTATGAGGATATATTTGTCTCTTTCTCACTTTGTTTCCAGAGTGGGTGTCCCATATAAGGAGTTTGCCATCCTGTGAAGCACTGACCATTAGCCTGAAAACAGGTGGGGGGGAGTAAAGGAGACTAAGTGTGCTAGCATCATTCTTTTTTCATTGTAGTAAACAGTTTGTGATATTAATGTGTTTTACACAGCAATGCACACAGATCTTTGAGCTGTGAGTGACAGCTGAAACAATTGGCATGGGTTTGTTGGTGGATTGAAAGCAGTGGATAGAAAGCTTCGTAGCAAACACTGGAGACCACATGGAAATGATTCCAGAAACTGTCAAGCTCATGCATTGAGAAATTACAATCTGTTCAGTGCAGTGAAACATAATTATCATAATTTGGAAATAACCAGTATGATAACCAGACTCAAAGAATGAAGTCTTCACAACAACAGAACACACCCCTGGTCCTCTACGGATTTCTGTCTGTGCCTCTTTCTGTCTATGCCTCTTTCTGTCTCTGGCTTTTTCAACACACCGAGCCTGAAAATTGACCCATGCAGCAAAATGTTTTGCTTTTTACAGTTTCAAATGTACAATTGTTTTTGACATCCCCCAGTGAGTAGAGATCCATAGTGGTTGAAATCACATATACAATCTCTAAGAAGACAAATGAAGCATTAATTGTCCATCATGCACATTTATTACCTTAGGACTTGTGACACATTGTCATCATGACATTAATTACAGCAGTATTAGTGAGAGTAAATAATTCTGTTACTGCATAACACTCTCACCTGCTGTCTGTTGCCCAATGCAGGGCGTAGATTTTAGCCAGGTGGCCTTTTAGTGTCCTCCGAGTCTTAGGCTGGATGGTGGGTGTCGGGGATACCCCAGTGGCAGCTGCAGCCAAGTCTGTGTCATGGACCGATTTGCGAGCCGCCTGGTGGACGAGATGTGAGTTACACACTATGCACAAACAGCACTGCAGATGCCATTGGAGATTTTAGTCTGGCAACTTCCAGATGGAGCAGCATACAAGCAAAGATAGTGTGCATCTGCGATAAATGTTGGCGTCCTACCTCAATCTGTGTCTTCAGGGCATCAGCCTCCTTTTTCATCTTGTCAAGTTCAGCCATGGCAACTATTGATAGGGGTGGTTATCGATGGAAACCGATGTTGACAAGGAGCGGGTGATCTGGCCTTTGATGCCACAGCAACAAAGAGAGATAAATGTAAAATATTTGATTATTGCAAAGTCCATCAAGAGAGATGCAATCAGGAGGTTCTGCAGTGTGAAATATCTGCTTTAGATATAAATCCTGCTTACTTTGTTTTTTGGTAATGAAACATAATCTAAACCATGCGCTTCCTAAACAGAATGATGAAGCGACACTGAATCATTGTGATAGGAATATTTTTAATGACCAAGCTTTTGGTTGGAGGTGATGGTTCTGGGTAATCAGAAAGGTTCAACATTCCTTAATAACAACAAAATAGTAAATAATGATAAACAAGAACAGAAATCTAATATTTTTAATTTTTGTTCTACCCTTCTTCAAAGTGAATAGCTGTTTAAAGCTCTGAACTCTAAAAATAATGGATTTCTAGTGAGTAGAATGACATTTTAAAATTCAAAAGGTACCGCTATAACTGTGACCAGAAATTCAGAGTTTTGCAGTGTTAAAGTATGTTCTGAAGCTGTATTGTAGATTAAATACCCTCTTGCATAAATGGTCAAACATTCAGACAAACAAATCTTTAGTATTTTTCTTTTTTTCCCTTTGTTTCTTTTTTTTAGTAGCATGATGACTGCTCTGCTCTTTATTTGCCCCAAAGCAACCTTATGTCCAGTGTCCCATAAATACATTAAAAGGCTTTTACACTTACACCATTTGGCAGACACACTTGACAGGGGAACATTGAACAGTATTTCTATAGATGTGTTCTTTTACAGGTTGAACCTATGACCTTGTTGTTGTTAGGACCTTGTTCTAGCTATTCCAGAAGGTGTGCTATGGGAACACTAATACAAGCAGTTTTAAAGGCATGTTCTCTTTATTTTTTAGAGCTGGAAGAAAGCGTGGGTGAATGGAGTAGGGAGTTTCACAGTGTAAGACCCATAAGAAGCTTTCAAATCCAATCTCCTTTCATCCGATTACTGACTGAGAATGGGGTTGTATGAAGACTTAGAAAGGTGAGTCTTTGGCAAGGCTTTGACCAGATCTGCTGGTATGTAGGATTCCAGCAACTCTTGAAATCTTACATGAAACCATAAGGTTGTTCTTTTAATGAGAACACAGTGGTGATGGTTGAGCTTGCAATGGCTACCCCCAAGTATATCAAATAGTGAACTAATGGTTTAGAAAATATGGAGATAAAGCATGGTTACCAACCTCATAATATTTCACACAATCCAAGTCATATGAAAATTTACAGATGGTTATGGGTTGAGGTTGGTATTGTGGTCATAGCATTTCTTATCATTTTAGTTATATGAAATCCAGCAAAACTGCGTGTTATTTCTTTGTGAGTTTAGGTTGCTACAACAAGGAGTGAGATTGCTAAAACCTTCCTTTTCTTCTGCAATACTTCCAAAATTTTCAAGTTATAATTGGAGCTTTTCTGCTTCTATCTAAACCATGTCGCCAAAGGGAACTTCTGCTATCCACAATAACCTTCCACCAAACACCAAAGGTTGATACTCTAAAATCTCATAAAAGTCACTCACCTTTTTTATTTTTTTATTTGTTTTCTATTTGTTTTTTATATGTCTGTCGTATCCCTCTGTCTCACTCTGCGTTCGGTAGATCTCTTGTTCTGACCACCCTAGTCTAAAGGCAGTCCTCTCTCTCCTTTGCTCTCTTCCTCTCATGAGTTCTCCCAAGTGACTGGACACAACACACCTGTGAAGAATTCTCTCTTTCTCTATCCCTTTCTCCAGAGAGGAACAGATGAGGATTTGAAGGGATGAAGGAGATCAAGGATGACTGGATAAGCTTAAAGATAGAAACAGAAAGAAACACACAGTGTTGCAGAACCAGAGGGGAAGAGTGGTGGAGAGTGGTGGAGAGGTGGTTGAAAACAGAGCACAGCGAACAGGTAAACTGATTACTGTAGGATATCAGGTCAAGGGGTCAAATGTTTGAAGAGTCTAGAGAGCAAAGGTCAGATGGAATGGCCCATGAGGCCTTTGGTGGGGAAAAAGGAGGCATAGGCCATCCTAATGAGAAGATTTGCAGGCAAGAAACTTCTACTGAGAAGATCATAGATATTTCAGGAACTTCAGTTAGACCACAGTCTTGGCCTAGTTTTAGTACCACTACTAATGAGGAAATTAGCTACCAATATCACATTTTAGGGGAAACTCCATTTGTTCATCCTCATTGCAATAAGTAAGTGAATTTTGTGAGCCATGAAATGTGGCAAAGCAGAAATGAGATGACGAGTCAGTATGATATTCACATGAATGATGTGATTAAACTACGTTTGTTGTGTGGTTGATTAAACTACGTTTGTTGTGTGGTTGATTAAACTACGTTTGTTGTGTGGTTGATTAAACTACGTTTGTTGTGTGGTTGCTAGTAAGGTATGGCGACATGGGATGGATCGGAGGGGCACTGTAATTTTGTGTCAAGGTTGTAGGAGCTGCATTAGTCAGATCTAATGTGCCAATCTCACTTAATCAGGCTCTAGTTGGATTTTCCAGAGAATCTGCAATCCCTTTAAGGAATTAGAGGAGGTGAATCCGAGCGTCACTAAAGAAAGGGAGTGAAAGAGAAGCTGGATGGAGAAAACTGTTGACGAAAAGTTGTTAAATTGTCTACCACATAACACTACACATATAACACCACACACACACAACACTACACACATAACACTGCACACACATAATACTACACATATAATACACACACATAACACTACACAAATATAGCACAACATGCACATAACACTATGCACACATAACACTACACACACATAACACTACATACACCTAAAACTACACACAT
This sequence comes from Tenebrosternarchus preto, assembly GCA_025802075.1. Classification (NCBI taxonomy): domain Eukaryota; kingdom Metazoa; phylum Chordata; class Actinopteri; order Gymnotiformes; family Apteronotidae; genus Tenebrosternarchus; species Tenebrosternarchus preto. The sequence continues at coordinate 6,216,653 of JAOYMR010000004.1, read as the reverse complement.
ACCACTACACACACATACTACACACATAACACTACACACACAACACAACAACAGTCCTAGTCAGGTTCCCCCTTTGGTAGTTTGTTGGTAGTCTGTTGACTCACTGCTGCTAATGGATAGATTTTACTGTTTATGCTATTGTTATTGTGGTGCCTGATGGTCAGCCAGAAGAGATGCTGACCACCACCCCCCCCAGTTGAGTCTTGGTTCCTTTCATGGTTTCTTCCTCTTGTTCTCAATGTTATTCCTTTGCCATTGTTACCCTTGGCTTGATCACTGGGGGCTTGGACTTGAACATCTGTAAAGCTGCTTTGAGAACAGTTGTTGCAGAAAGTGCTATATAAATACATTTTGACTTGACTTGTAACGTTGATATTTCTTGGCACTTTCCCTGTACAGCCTAGACAGCATGATTCATTTACATGGATGATATACAGTGCACCTACTCCTTACACAAATCCTGTGTCATGCTCAGCTTTGTTTAACAATCTAAACAAGTTTCTTATTTTACTGGTTTTCATTAGGAATAAGAAGACAAATCAAACTATCACTTAATAGGCTTTCACTGTTTGAGGATGATTTCCAGCTTTTAAAAACTTATTTATTTATTTTAAACAAATGGCTGACATTTGTATGACTATTTCCAAGGTTAAGAAATACATTGGAACCAAGATTTTCTTCTATTTCTCATGTTTGTTGCTTTGCTGACTTGTCTGCAGTATGTTTGGGGAAATGGTGAAGCTCAGAGATAATACTGACACTTAAAAGTAAACGGTCTATTATTATCCCACTACAGAACCACCACAGGCATGTTCAGTTGCTAGTTATGTATAATGTTCGCACAGGTTCAAATATACAATCATTGTACAATAATTAAGAGATCATGCACTATGTAAAACATGAATTCCCTTTTTATATCGGTGAAGAAACCCTGTTCAGCCAAGTTATGCTGACTAATTAGCAAGCTAATTTGGTTCATTCAAATGGCATGCTTTTATTAATAGTCAGATGACATTTCAGAGAACCGTTTTGAAGCATGTCCTTTCTACAGGTGCTGATAGAGATCATATCACTCTAGACCTCCCATTGAAGCAATACTTCTTATTGGCTTATTTCGTTGAAATTCAACAAAAAACATTTTGCAACTTCTTTAGGGTCTGTCAGCAGCAGTGTATGTATATAACCACAGACAATAATTAAGTAAAGCACAAAAACCTATTAACATGTGTAATGAAAATATAAGGGAAGTCCTTGAGGAAGCCTTGTTTGGGGTAACTAATTACTATTAATTATTGTCTATAATAATTTACCATTGACAGTGCAGTAGAAAAAATGCTGGAGTGAAGTAAAACAAATGTTTTTAATGCACAAATACTGTTTCTCTCCCCATCACTCCATGTCCACTTACTGAAGAGGCTCTGGATTTGATCTCCAGTCTAAATGAGCCAATTTGAGTAACCTTCTCACTCTCTCCTGCACTGCATTATCGACGAATGGATTTCACTTCAACTCCCTGCTAACTAGAATGGATGGCAGGGAAAAATATAGCTGGTCATAGTCTCTCAAAGCTATCGAAGCTATCAAAAGTTTCAGCAGAGCTTACAGTTACCATACACGGAGGCATACACGTCGCTCTTCCAGGTCTAACTAGCCATTAGCACGTTAGCACTCTTCTTGGCATGTTCTGCTGTAACATCAGGGATGTGGGAAACGGGGATGCTGTCCTAAGAGAACACATTACAAAATTTCCCCCCCGCCTGCTAAATGGAATTGATTCAGCCACGCATACCAGACACTGCACGTTTTACACAAGGACATTGTGGAATTGGGCTTCACCATGTCCTGTGCCTCAGGAGGATGTGAACTGACATTTTTGTAGCCAGTGATGATGCATTTTTACCAAAGCTATCTAAATACATATCTGTGATGGAAAAATAATAACCCTTGCACTTGTCCTTTTGAGATTTTCTTCAACATCATACATTTTGGGGGGTCAGATATGCTGACAGTGATATTACATTTATTTGCTGGTGGACAGTTAAAGATTTTGTGTGCCCAAAAAGTTTCAGTGTTTATTTCACAAGTTAAGACCTGAAAGAGACATTTTTGAGAAAAAAATCGATAAAAAAATATGCATCTACACGAGTTTACAGCAATATCTCTTTAAGTACAGTCATATTACCATATTGGAAAAATGAAAAAAATATCTACAATGTTGCCCCCTACTGAGAGAAATCAGCATTAGCGTCTTGTGCTTAGAGAACTTAAAACATGCATCCCTCTTACTTAGCACTACACATAACTTCCTTCTTTATTTTTTTTCCTGGTTTGCACGTTTAGACTAAACCTTCAGTGGTAATGAACATCTGAGAAATTAAATGACGTTTACATTTTATGGAAACTCACTGCAAAAAAAAGAGGCACTGGTAAGACTGCAAAGGACTAACAACACTCCAGTTACACAAAATGCCTATGAAATATGTGGTCATGCCCTTAACAAAATTTTATAATTTTATAAAAAAATTTATTATAAAAAACTAAATTTGTTATTTGAAACTAGAGGCACATGTCTTCGAAGTAAATGTGTTGGAATGGGTTGAAGCCTGAGAAAAAAAGGAATGTCTTCAAGTGAAGTCTGAAGGAAAACACTAGGATTTGGAAGTCGGCAGTGCTGCCTTCTCGCAGATCCAGGGCAAGGACATGGTGCACGGGGCGTCGTACCAGCTCTTGGTAGCAATGCGTGTCAGAACTTCAGTCTTCACAATGTAACCACAGTCTTCGTCAATATGATTGTTGGGTTCTCCATCCTCCCAGAACCTACAGCAGCAAAGGGGCATGAGAGGATATACAGTTAAATGGGGCTGTTATCTCTTATAGCCACGGCTGAGCATTAGACAAAGATATTTGTATTAAGAGCTGAACTGCATAGGATATAAGATTAGCTGGTAGAGGACTGGACTACACTTTTATCAGTTATATATAATCTCGCTTCAAAGAATGACTGTTTGGTGAATACAAGCCATAAATTTATTTATATTCATTACTGCCAAGGGTAAACAGCTGGCAGAGTGCTAAGTCAAAGTGGTGGACTGATCTGGGAAAAACACTATGAGGAAGGTTCTTTCATTCTGGGAATGGTACCGGTATATTAAATGTTCAACTACTAACAGAGTCTCACAGACCACACCATGAAATGTCAGATGAATGCATAGTTACACATCTCTAGAAAACCTATCACAAAACACTGAACATCCGTATCCATTTTACAAGTGATTTAATGCCAAAACACGTCACTGCAGAGTCCTGCATATAACAGGACACGGAGTTCAATGTTTATGAAGGAGGAAAGTGAGAGTGGTGGAGTAGCACAGCACTGCAATGTTTGCCTTCCTCCAGCACTCCTAATTCTGCTCATCATGAAGCCCTTCAACAGGCTGAATTTGACATGTTAGGGCAGTGATAAACCTAATCTGGGCCTTGATGTTCCTCCTCCCACCCCTTCAGAACTGGAATTGTACATCACTGTCTTTTACTTTATTATTATTTTCTAATATATAATTTTAAATTACAACTTGCGCAAAATGCAGTAAAGCCACCTGAGATTTTGGGGTTAAAAACTGGATTAGGCCAGGGTGGGTAAAGAAGGTCCTGGAATCGCTCTGCTCAGACACACCTGCTAAACAGGGTGAATGATTGATGAGTTGAATCAGGTGTGTTAGATTATTAGTTGATATAGCATTGTAAAGTAAGTAAGTAAGTAAGTAAAATTTTATTTATATAGCGCTTTTTACAACACGTTATGACAAAGCAGCTTTACAATTGTATGGGTCCAGATCCCTAATGAGCAAGCCAGAGATGACAGTAGCAAGGAAAAACTCCCTATGATGGTGGGGATTGGAAACCTCGGGAGAACCAAGACTCAAAAGGGAACCCATCCTCCATTGGGCGGCCCGCTAGCAGAAGTCTGTATTCATAGTTCAAATGTACTTCTATAGTTATAGTTATATTGTGGTGTCAAACCCTGGCCCAAGGTGACTGACATGCTTAAATGTCCCTGATCCATAAACAGACAGGATCTGGACACTGCAACTCACCCTCCAACCAGTTTGGTTCCATCTACCCAGTACCAGTCGCCCTCCAGCTTTTCATCACTTATCCCAAACCAGTAAGAATTCCAGTGACCTCGTGGTAGCAGGTTCCATAGAAATGTCTAGGATCAGACAAGAGAGAAAAACAAGAAAATATTCATTAATTTATTATTAATATGTTAATCATATTATAGTAAGATCTCGTAACTGTCAACATTCATAGCAATTCAATGAAAATCATTGTCTCCTAGGGGAATTTAAAATCAAAACATTTCTATATCAGTGTATTATTTAAGCGTAACCTGCAGTGTAGACCTGAAAAGATGGCTACAATGATAACTCCTGCCTCTTGAGCTTTACATATGATTTTATTCAATTTTATTTACATATGATTTTATTAATGATACCAGTGCTCACGTTCCACAAATGTACAATTTGGGTGGTGGTAGCTCACTGGTTAAGGCACTTGACTAGTAATCAGAAGGTTGCTGGTTCAAACCCCACCTCTGCCAAGTTGCCACTAATGGGCCCCTGAGTAAAGCCCTCAACTGCTCAAGATGTATTCAGGTACAATTGTAAGTCGCTTTGGATAAAAGTGTCAGCCAAATGCCGTGAATGTTGTTTAGAACAGTCTGTAGCAATGCTGTCTGACGTTGCATCGTTTATTTGTGCTGCAAGGAAGAATATTTTATATCTTTTAAATGCATAGCTCTCGTTCTTCTGCTCTTGTTCTTCTTACCTGCTCCTCAGCTGTGTGGATGATGGCGAGGTGGCCTCCATTTGATGAGCAGTACCTCTGACTGTCTCTCCAGCTCCTATGTGAGGTGGAGATGAAGTAGCAGCTCCCATTGAAATAGAGCCAGTTTTCAGAGCACCGGATCGGTTCTGGAGTTGGTGTGGCTTCTAAACAGAGAGAGAAGGCAAAAGGGAGAAAGAGAGATGGAAGGATAGAGGGAGAGGGAAGGAGAGAGAGATGGAAGTGTAAGAGGGAGAGGAAAGGAGAGAGAGGCTTAACAAAAGTAATTCTTTGATACTTTTTTTTTAACTTGAAAATTCTGTGTCACTTCAATTGTCTAATGGTTCTCAAATATGCTGAGGTGGCAAAATTCAGAGCACAAATGGCATATTCTGATACTGGAACCAGGTGACACTCTGATAATGATAAATGTAATTTATCCAAGTAATAATATTAATGTTGTTGTATCTCAATATGATAAAGATTATTCATTCAATACGTGAGCATATTTCAAGACAGTAAGACAGGAACAGTGTTTTAACTAATTTTCTCATAGGTCTGAAATCTCTGCAATAAGAACAATATCATTTGTTGTATAGTTTTGATATCGTGTATATCAATAAAGGTTTGGTCTTTAGATTACATTTAGATGACTAAATTCCACACTGTTTTTCATACTGACGACTGGAAATGTACCCATCACATCCATTAGAAACCGCCAAAGTGTGCAAATATAAAACCTGAAAAGATGTACACACACCCACACCACTAACCCAAAGATGTACACACACCCACAACACTAACCCAAATGTTCAATCTTGGCCTTAAGCTGGTCAATTTCTTGCATCAGTTCCTTGTTTCCTTTCTTCAGTGTTTTTTGCTCTTCGATCAGGGCAGTCACATTAGGGCAGGACTTCTGCATCATTGAGGATGAGGAGGAATTTTGGGAAATTATATCTTGGCCTTTGCCTACAGGTGCACTGCTGTTCTCTATAAAAAATGGAACATATATGCATAGTTTAAAAAATGACGCACAACTCAATATCATTCATTAGAAAAACTAATTATGTTAATAATTATGTTATCAGATGGATTATACAAAGTCTTTGTTTCAGATTCACTGTTCTAGAACATCGCATAATAAATTTAGCTTTTCTGAAGTCAAAATAATTGCATAAAAAACAGTACAAATGTCTAACTACCCTACCAAGAATTGTTTTTACTTCATCATTTATCAAACACCAGTACAAAATTGCAGTCGATATATATTCATCAAGTCATGCCACATTTATTTATATAACACTTTTTACAACAGTTATTTTTAAATCAGCTTTACAGACATCCAGGACCAAGCCCTCAATAAGAAAGACAAAGATAAAAGTGTCAATGAAAAACTCCATAAGAGACTGATGAAACCTTGAGAGGAACCAAGACTCAAAAGGGGAACTACTTTCCTCTGATTAACACCGGACAGCACAACATGAACAAAATAAGCAATAGAAGTCTGTTCCAAGAGGTCCTGACCAACACATAATTTAAAACTCACAAACTTATTTATTTTGATGTCAAAGAAGTCCTCGCATGAAAATAATGTCCAATATCTAAATAATGTTTTTACATATAATTTGATTTATTGGTACAACATTATATGTTCTGTTTAAATGTGTAGGAAATTAGTAAAAACAATCAGGAGGGATGGTGAGCTTCACTGGAGAGGGTCTTATTTTATGCTTGCTTGAATTTGAACTAATTTGGCTGAACTAAGAACTCCACTACACAGGGGAGGAAATTGGTCAGATCACCCATCACATTCAAAAAGAACCTCATTTTGTCCCAGTCATGACTTGGTTTAAATGTCTTTTTTTTACTGGAGAGATGGTATTCCCTCACATCCCCCTCGACCTCTGACCTCTGGTACACACGTGTACTCCTACGACACGGCGTGGGTTGTTGTTGTCTCTTAAACAATAAAAGCCCCCAGTTTGTGCAGGCTGCTGTGCATTACCATCACTGTTGTCAGTGCCTTAACTGTGAAGAAAGACCTCTGGTGAGAAACACTTGTTGAAGCAGTTTAAGGCCAAATTTGTCCTCCCATGTGGTGAAAAAAATGAGTTCCTCGGTTTTTTGTAATGAACTCAGACTTTGGGGCCCTACTGTTATTCACATAGCAAACAGAAAATGCAGTCTGTTGAGACACTGGGATAAATCCAGATTAATGACATTGTCAAAACACCAATGGGAAAACCAAACAGTAATCTTATATAACCAGATGAGCAGACTTAAAGGATAACATGTGTGCATGTGTGAAGTAACAGTGAATTGGAAAAGGTCATCATGGATTACCATGAGGGTGCTGAGACTCCCAATGAAAAGATCCATGTTAAAAAATGAGCGATATGCTCAAAGGTGAACAAACAGAACTCGCCAGCATGCCAACCACCCAATAAGAAATGGACTGGGCTGAATTCAGGTGCACTCACTGTGAACGCTCATCACCAGCAACACCATGAGCAAAACGAAGCAGAGAGCAGCGAGGCATGTCGTAGCGAGTCTGTACGGTCCCGGAAGACTCAGCTGTTGATGCAGCCTCACTGATGCTGTGGACAAACACATCAATGATAGATGATATACAGTGAGAGGAGTCAGAAATGCAAACAAGTCCCAAATTGGAGCTGCAAATTCACACAAATCTATGGCTGGAAAAAAAACAACAGTGAACCAGAAACTTCATTGAGAATGAGAAGCAGTATTAAATCATATTGTTTCAAATGACCACATGGCTGAAAATAAATAGAAGTGAGCAGCAGACTCAAAAAATGCTTAGACATCAACATGCAGTCAATTCAGTTCAAATGAACACAGATATAAAAGTGTTCAAAACTCCTGACACTTTTATCCAAAGTGACTTACAATTACAACTGAAAACATTGTCAACGATTGAAGGTTAGGCGCTCAGGGGCCCAACAGAAGCAGAGATGATGAGCTAGAACTGGCAACTGAAGGTCTTAAACTGACATTACATTACATGTTTTGCTTGCTGCAGGTATTATGGAAGATGTGAAAAATGTAAGACAAGATGCTAAAGATATCTAGGCAGTCCAGAGCAATCGAGCAAACCTTCACCTATATGAGTATATCACGTTACCTTTCTGTTTCTGTGATGTAAATAGAGCGATATACCATTCTTCTTTACATAATGAAACACCCATTATACTGACACCTAGTGGCCTGGATATTTAAAAAAATCTGTACTAAATTTATTTTAACTCTGACATGCCTCTACAACAAGTAGAGGACATGTTCTGTGGAGCATAGACTGGATCATTTGAAGACTACAAAACATTCTGATTCTTCTCATGTGAGCTGAGCTTTTACAGAAAAAATAAACAATGGTGCTCCATTAAACTTAAATGTATGAATTTGTGTTTATGCGCAATAATTTTTATTCTATTTGCTTTTATTATGCACAGATATCACTATGCACTTATTTGTAAGGGCAATACATGATGTACTTAGCAATACTTCCGAATGAACGATGAATGTTTGGATACAGTTTTCCCTTACAGCTGAATGCCCCATGACCTTTGAACATATTGATTGAAAATATTTGCAGTACACCAACAGTTACACAAAGATCAAACAGTTGCACAAAGACTGAAATGTCTTTCAGCATTTTGGCAACATTTAAAACTGTTAAATGTATTTTATCCAACTTTATAGCAGTTAGCTAGCTAGTTAGCTAACTAACAGTTGTTCTCAGTGTTAGCTCATGCCAATCCAGTAATTGAAATAATTATTTTAGCACATTTACCTAAAGTTTTTTTGCACACATCATACTAAAAATAAACTGTAAATACTAAATACTTTTTAAAGGGAATGTAATCTTGTCATATCGGATGAGCTGCAAAGTGGTTTGTTTTCTACATCTGCAGAAACAAGAACTAAATTTACTTATGTTTCTGGCTACCAGTAAAAATAACACTCTCAAGGAAAGTCTGGCCACTGGTTTTCATAAGTTTTAAGTTATTCCCTTAAATTTAATCTCTGTCCAGGAAACTACAGAGCAATATTCAATACGAAATAATAGCAGTCAGGTGACCCTTAGACTCAAAGGATTCTCAGGTTGCTAGCTAATTAATGAATAATGCACACCACCTGAGGAAAGCATGGACAAAATAACAGAAGCTTTAGAAAACAAACAAAACCGTCTATGTGCTTCACTGCTGCCACTACCGTAGAACACCAGTAGGGGGAGTTTCCATACCGTGACACCACCACATGGTGTACATGCATTTCTCTTTAAAAACCTGATAAAAATGGGTCATTCCAGACATTGTTCAGAAGAACAAAACATTGGTTGGAGAGGGGAAAACATATAAATAAGTGCGGAAATTGATGGGCTGCTGGGCTAAAATGACTCCAGTGGTTTAAATGGAAAGCAAAACCAGAGAGACGTGGAAGAAAACAGAAGATTATCAGTCAAATGGAAGAACAGACAGAAGGACAAAGACTCAGCCAGTGATCAGCTCCAGGGTGATCAAAGCAGCATCTTGGTTCCAGACAAACAAAATTAAATTTATGGAGTGGCCAGCCCAATCCCAGACCTTAATCCAGAAGACTTGTGAGGTAACATCAAAAATGCTGTTTCTGAGGTAAAACCAAGAAATGCAAAGGAATTGTGGAAAGTTGTCAAAACATCCTGAGCTGGAAGACCTGTTCACAGGTGCCTGAAGTTGGTCAACTCCATGCATCACAGATGTGAAGTGAAGCAGTTCTCAGAAACAGTGGTTATACAACTAAACATTAGTTTAATGATTCACAGAAATGCTAAATCCTAAAAAAATTCAGTTTATACAGTAAATATTTGAGTTTGTAAATAAAAATGCAGACACTATTTTTTGAACAGCCCAATATTAATTTTTCTTCATACTTTCTATAAATTAATTAAAAAATTTATACATTTTTCTTCATGTTTTGATTTAGAATACAGTGTACAGTGTTCAATAAAAACTATTATAAGGATTCTGAGCTTTACTCACATCTTTACTCACATCTGCAAACACACTGCTATTATTTTGAATACAACTGAACTTATTAGATGTTGAATAATACCAAATATGAAAGTGCCATTATATATTGTCCAGAGCCTTATCCAGAGTACTGACTGCTCAGTTTTTCAGTGATAACATCAGGTTTATTTGTTCAATATGGCATGCCTGAAAAGCCTACAAATTTGCGCAAGGTCAGGGTGTTGAAATCTGACTAGCATTCTTCTCTTGGCCACAGTTCATTCTTGCACATCTCCAGTGCAAGATGAAACTTGCCATTTGTATTCTATCTGGTTTAGTACAGTTTATGCTCCTAAGGCAATAACTGACGTGCAAATGTAACTCCCTTTCTTAACGAATGACAAAACAAATGCTGATGTATGTAATACGAATGAACACGTACAATTTTCTCATATTGCAAATGTTTTAAATAAACGCAATAATCATGGTATATACTGTATATACGACCTGACAGAACTACATCAGCGCTGCCGACATGTAACTAATAACTAAACTAAAAAGCCACAAAAATTGCTGTCATGACTCATTTTGTTGAAACGTGCCACACTGTCAGCAGAAACCATTTGGAGGTTGAAACTTTGGCTCACTACTGTCATCTTTCAGACAAACCACGTAATGCACGAACAAAAACAGAAAACAGAAAACAGACATGTTAAAAACATGAACAAAACAGTAAAACAAGTGACACAATCTTACCTGTGGGTCGTGCTTCTCTGCTGTTTAGAACATTGTCAGTGTTTACTTCATCAACACTGCTGTCAATAAGCTTGGAGTACATTCCCTCACACGCCAAGGAACCTGCTTCAGTAGACATGACTGGCAGGGTTCTGAAAAAATGCCAGTTGGTTGATATCTGCTTCCAATTGGTTGATATCTGAGTCCTTGGTTTTAGTTCTCGTAAGCTGAGGAACATCCACAGCACTGACTGACTTCTATTCAGTAGGCTATTTAAAGAGAAATGTGTTTAGGGGACTGAGGGGTGGAGTGGTTGAACAGGGTCAGAGGTGAAGAAATTCAATAGCTACTATAAAGATTTTATGACTCATTTCAGAACTGGAGAACAGTTTAAGCATAAACACTTTGGAAAAATGGACCCTTTATTTTTTATCATTTCCTGTTATTTATTTAAAAAAACCAAAGAAAGTCACATTCACACTGGAAAAAAAAATTATCTTCCTTTGCCATGCTAAATAGATTTCAGCAATAGGGTTGTGTGGATGTTGTGGGAGACAACTTCAGTACATAATCAATATTTTTTAAATAGTTTTCATGATTAAACACATCATCTTAACAAGAGAGATATATCAACATCATACATAAAGTAGATTTAAAACTTATTTTATATTTCATATATAAGTGATCATCAAGATGGTGGGACAGGAGAAACACACCATTTTAGTGGGTGCTGGAGAGCTATAAATAGTTTAGAAACATTTTTATATAACTATATTTATAGTATGTCTATGAGCATGGAGAATTTTACGCATGGAGTAATTGAAATTTCATAGGTGGGACAGAAAACATCCTCCAGTTCTACAATGATTCTACAATGATTCCTTTATAGCATTTTTATAGCATTTCATAAAACATTTTTGCACATGGCAGTTAACGTGTGGGCCCTGGTATTAAGCTCATTTCAAATAATTGGAACTATTTTAAAATTACCATGCAATTTGAGAGCAGCTTTCAAAATTTGTTTTCACTTTCTTTCTACATAAATTATTTTTTAAATGTTAAAAATGTCACGACTCGTCGGACACCCAGCACCCAGACCACGCCCACCTTGTCAGGGCTCGTTCGCTCGCAATCACCAGCTTATTGAGCGCAACTGATGCTCATCAGGCCAAGGACTACTTAGGAGCGCAACATCCCTCCTCTCATTGCCGCACATTGGCCTTGCTTGTGAAACCGCTCCACAGCCACTGATTTGCTTTCACGCTGTGTTCTGTTTTATGCACAAGCCGCTCTTATTTAAGACAGCCTCGCCGGTTATACCGGACTTTACTGCTTATTGCTCACTGCTGTTCATATTGCTTGTGTGTGTGTGTGTGTGTGTGTGTGTGTTTGTTCGCTCCTAGCACCCTGCTAATAAACCCTGAGCATGTTCCCTGTAGCACCTGCCTCTGTTCCGTCTCTCCAGCCGTCACAAAAAATGCATTACATTGTCAGGCTTTCGCCTCCCTTAGTGTTGCGGTCTCCCTGGCTAACCATTCTCTCACCTGTTTCACCTGTTTTAGCTCTCGTGGCTGGTTATTTGTTGGATTGTTCGATGGGAGGATCGGTTAGCTGTTTGTTTTCTTGGAAGCTTCTCATGAGTACCTGTCTTCTGTTTCATGTTCCTGTATATGCTCGTGCCTATACCTGTTTATTAGCCTGTTTCTCCGTTTCCGTATATCATGATACGTTCCGGTTACATGACTCTGGACTGTTCAGACCATGGTTTTCGATTTGCCCTTAAATCTCGCTCTTCTCTGCGTTTGCCCATGATCAGAGCCTCTGGTTCCATTGGGGTCCAACTGTGTTATAAATCTGTTTTTGTGGTGACCGGTGTCGGCCAGAAGAGGATGGGCTCTCCCCCACTGAGTCTTGGTTCCTCCCAAGGTTTCTTCTTCACGCTCTTGGGGAGTTTTTCATTGCCACTGATGCCCTTGGCTTGCTCACTGGGGGCTTGCGCTCAGACACTTGTAAAGCTGCTTTGGGACAACATCTGTTGTAAAAGGTGCTATATAAATAAAACTGATTTAATTCGATTTAAATGCTTGCTTTAGGTGTGCCATTTGCCTGTAAGTATATATTCATACCCCCTTGAGTTTATTATTTTTTTACTTTTAGTTTTTGTGTGGTTAGTGCTGTGTGTGCCCTCACAGACAGCAAATATGAACTATTCATTTGGCTACATCTAGTATATTTACATAATCAAACAATAATAATTCATTAGTAGTGTCACTGAACCTGGATATAGCACACATTGTTAATAACCAGTTGGCTCACCATTCAGTTCTAGTACTGGGCAGCTGAAGGCTTCCATGCTCATATCCCCTCTGATTATAAATAGTCCTGGATTTGTTGTTCCGTTTTCTTGCACAAGATCTACCAGAATTCTACACAATCAGAAAAAGTGCTTACCATGTAAGTTTTGATGCCTGGGCTTACGGAGATGAAACATCATGCATTCAGCATGTGATGGTTGTCATGAAGAAATGTTTACTATTGTTTCCCCTTCTTTTGTTATTGACTGTGATTTTCTTTGTTCTGGAGTGTGAATATGGTACGAGGTACTTCTGGCATATCTTTTTTTTTTAATTTATTGAGTAAATCTTTTTATTGTCAGTTTTAATTTTAACATCGAACATTGGGGAGCAGAGTACTTGTATTGCAGAAACGTTCATTGCTCAGGTCCACAAAATAATACACATTTACCTCACAAAGTGGGTAGACTAAGAAAAAGGGGGGGGGGGACGTTTTTTTTAAAAGAAGGGGGTGTTGGTGCATAAGTAAACTTACATTTAACATGCATACATATATACATACAGATACACATACATATATACATATAGATACACGTACATACATATATACATATAGATACATATAGATACACATACATACATATATACATACAGATACACATATATACATATATACATACAGATACACATACATA
>JAOYMR010000004.1:6185118-6195858 GCA_025802075.1 Tenebrosternarchus preto | reverse complement strand
CAAGAGAATGCCAAGAGTGTGCGAAGCAGTAATCAAAGCAAAAGGTGGCTACTTTGAAGAACCTAGAATATAAGACAGTTTAAAAATGATTATTTTTTTGTTTACAACAGTCGTTATCTCAAAGCAGCTTTACAAGTGTCCGAGTCCAAGTCCCCAGTGGTCAAGCCAAGAGCGACAGTGGCAAGGAAAAACTCCCATAAGAGCATGAGGAAGAAACCTTGGGAGGAACCAAGACTCAGATGGAGAGCCCATCCTTTTCTGGCCAACACTAGCCACCTCGACAACAAGATAATTGTATAAAGATACAAAGAATATACAATAAAGAATATACATAAAGAATAATAAATTATAAAATATAATAGTCCAGGGCTCTTAATTAGAGGGGCCAGGACAGTTAATTAATCTAATCTCAGTTTGCTTATTATTGAATAAACAACTCACTAAGCAACTCCTTATGCCTCCATGTCTACCGTCCCTGCAATAAACTAACCTTACACACTGTCCCAGGCACCTGCTCTCTGGCAATGTGGAATTACCATACGCTTTCCATGGATCACCAAGGCAATTAGCTGGAGGTCTGAGCAGCCAGAGACCTATGCAACTGTTTTTGGTTTTGGTTGACAAGCTCTACATATATTAAACTTTGACCCAGCATCCACCTACACTAAACATCTTCATTGGAACAGAAGTGACCAGCACTCGCTGGGATGTTTCTCCCACCATAACACAGGCAGCACTTTGCGTTGCTAGTCTGTAGCATCAGTCACTTGGCATATGGCACCAACCAGCCACCTGACTAAATTGGAAAGAGACACAAATTGTAACAGAAGCAAATAACACCCTTTTAAAATTATACTTGCAAGCGCAGAGGAGAATTTGACAAGACGCGACTTGCATTGCTCCAGCACACATAGCTACACCTCGTGGTGCGACACCCAGGTGCCAAAGCTTACTTAAGTCTGTGAAAAATCATGTGATTTATTACACATTTAATGACTTAAGTGATTCACTGTTAGCTGAAGAACCAGACTGGTTTGGTGTTGGGGGGAGCTTTGAAAATGTATGTGATTCTAACTATTATAATGCATTGAAATTGGGTGTTAATTATGGGTTGTATAACATCTTTTGTTTGTCATTGTATTCGTTGGGATTTCTGATGGTTTACTGATCTTTTGTCTGGTAATAATCATGTTCATTGTAAAAACAAGATTTTTGTTACACAAGCACTATTGCACCCTTAGTTTGTTAATAATGCAAATTGATGGCGTTCCAGGTACAACACATACTCTGCCCTCATTCAAATGGATGGTGTTCCAGGTACAACACATACTCTGCCCTCATTCAAATGCAGCCACGGGAGTAAAATGACCCACACAGCAGAACTATGAACCATGAATCAAACACAACACAAGATTCAGAACTATGAACCATGAATCAAACACAACACAAGATTCAGAACTATGAACCATGAATCAAACACAAGATTCAGAGCAACCTCCCCCCCCAAAAATCTTATCGATAAGACCAACATAATCACAAACTACGACTTACACAAGTACAGGCTACAACTAAATAATAAGGGAGGGCTGGGTGTGTTCCCATACTTCAGTGTTGTTTGTTCAATAAAATGTGATTCACTACGGTGACATCATTAATGCCAGAAGACCCAAACATGTCACTGCAGATGTAACAGTTGAAGTACAGCATGATATTACAGTTTGAAGTCTCACCTACGTACTGGATACACCAGCCTCTTCAGTGCCATGTGAAAGATCATCTTCAAAGGTGAGGGAAACTGAGATCAAGACGTGTACTCATTTAAAACCAAACACAGTAGAAAAACCTTTAATAAAATGTACTGAAATTTCACCATCACAGAGTTTCTCAAGTGCTTCTTCTTCTTGTTTATTTTTCATTATGCCGTTTTACAATGTACAGTAAATTTGAAGTTTATATTTGAATTGCAAACTGTGCACTGTAATCTTTCTTATATAAAAAATAAGCACTAGTAATTTTTGTGCGATACTGTGAATTATGGTTTGGTATTGATATGAAAAAAGAAATACTAATCTCTAAATACTACTCACGGCAAGAGTAATAATGGTGAAACTGAAACTTACATCTTTTCACCAAAACGTCTGGCTTTGAGTTAAACTAATTGCACAACTTGATTATAGGACTGCGATTTTTCCACAAGAGGGCAGTCTTGGACAGTAGATGGAACCCACCAACAATAAGCAAAACCTGGAGCTCAAACAACTGAACAGCTAAGAAACATTCAAAAGACCTTAGTTATGTGGCTGTTGAATGTTCTGAGGACCAGGAAAACGGGGGTCATGAACGTTTACATGCTATAATGTTTGTTCTACACAGAGTGCAATTTATTTAAGACTTAACAAAAACAAACAAGCAAAGAAACCTTAGCCAAAGTTTTAAATAATAAAAAAAAAGCATTTGAATAGCCATATACCCCCCCCCTCAAAAAGTCTGAACTTTGAGGAGCCCCTGTGACAGAAACTGTAGGTGACGTCTGTTCTCAGCATGTTTTTCAGTGGTCCAAGGCAGGGTTGGGGTTTCTCCACATGCTTCCCTCTGGAGATGTGATGGGAATGGACAGAGCAACAATTGGGAAGATTTGGGAACTTCCATGCACAACTGAGGTGTGTGGGGGGGGGGTGAATTATTTCTTTTTTTATATATGTAAATTAAGGAATGTGTGGAAATACATCTAACAGCAATTTTTCATCCAAAATGCTTTTTGGATCACAGACTTGTATCAGATGGATGGATATAATAACTGCCTATAAAATTAGATATCATGCTGTCAGACCTGTGCAGTGTGGACAATGATAAACACTGTTTCTATTTGGTATGTAAAATCCATCAGTAAAGTCTTTTGTTCAAAATCCTGTTGGCCTAATTGTAAATATGATCTAAAGAAAAAAAATCCTTACTACATATTAGATTGCCATCATTTCAGAGTTACTGTCCATCATAGCATGGCAGAAACATGTCTAACATGCTGGACATATAACATCTAATACACTCAATACACTCAAAACATCTTTTAAACGTTCCATTGTATTATTTTCACTGTCCCTTCGTAATATTACAAAGTTGCTTTTCATAGTTAACATTGCTTAAATGAGGCTCAGGCAGCAATCATATTGTGAGTGTGTGTATATACATACATATATATGTAATATAATAATAATAATAATAATATATATATATAATTATTATTATCCAGTTCAAACAGATCCACATGAGCAGGTTTGTCCAACTGCCTATTCCACAGTGGCTCTCTAAGGGACCTCCTTACTGAAATACACAACTTAACTCACTCTCATAAAAATGTCTGTCAGGCTTTTGAAGAATGAGCTTCTAACGTAACTACTCTCTGCCTTAAATAGTCTCCGTAGATTCATGCTGACACAGTGTCCTGATGGCAGGGTGAAGTTGCCAATCCACTGGATGTGTTACAATTAACTGAATAAATGGATCATAAATTCCCAACATGGTGTTCATGTTCCCAGCCATCTCGATCCCACTAATTCTGTCCTTCCACATTAATAAGAGGATTAAAAAAGTTCATTTTTATTTCCAGTAAGGACATGAAACATGAAAAAAGTAGAAAAGATGTATATTACACTTTACTGGCATAAAACGTCATAATCACGTTCCAGACAGCAAAATCTTTACACACGTGACATTACGCTACGTGAAGTATGACATAATGTACACGGTGAGAAAAACAAGGACAAAAATACGTAACATACTTTGGCCATATCATGAAGAAACAAGCATGACAAGTTTAATGAAAAAAGAAAATAATTTCCAAAGTGTTGCGTATCATTTGTCTCATTTGTAACAACTGACGTAAGTGCGTAATCTTTGGCCCTGTGCTGTTAATGTTGATATGTTTCCTGCACACGTACATGTAGTTGTGTACTAGATTGGGCAAATGCCCCTGACATTAGTAAATAATCTTTTTTTTCCTGCTCTGGACATGACACAGTGACCTGTATGAACGTTAATTATAAGGACCATGTTAAACTCTCTTGTAAGCATTATGCAGTTATCAACAAATGAAAGGCTGAACAAACACACCGTGTTTTCGTTTGGCTGACAGCAACAGTGACAGTGTGTGCTCATCTGCTGATAAGCAGCAGAGATGAAGTCCTGATTAAAACCTATTAGTGCAAGACCATATTTCCCACAGCACCCCCTTCCCCCACCTCCCAAACCGATTCATTTGTCCAGAACCTTTTTTATATGTTCTGACTTATTTCTTTCTGACTTATTCTTTTACCCGAGATGAAAGCTTTCAGTTGTTATCGATTGCATAAATTTCTCAGGAATTTTGAATACATCAAAAGCTAAAATACACCTTTGATCAAGCAGAGGCTCGCCGACAGGGATACGACCGCAACAAACACGAACAACGAGTTCTGGCTCACTTCATGCTCGGTCGTTCCCGTCAATGATGCACACTGATGCCGAGGGTGTAGTAACAGCTGCGAGCCTGCAGGTGGCACTGTAGCCTCTTCACGTTGGCACCTCAACGTAAGACCTGACTTTTAAACTTCAGGTGGCTCTGCCAGCCTTATGTGTAATCCTGGGACTGAAACGCCACTCCTTCAGTGTACACACTGCATTAAGCCACTTTTTTCAAGCATAATGATAGGAATGCAGATGCAGAGTCACAAGGCCTATAGCAAAAATCGCAGTTCTCCGAGTGCAGCTAAGCATGGCAAAAGGTTAGGGTTAGACAGAACTTTCCTATATGTTTTTTTGTAAATATATTTTCAACAAGAACAAGAAAATGCCACTTCCATATTAAAGGTAATCACATAAACACCTTTGCACAAATGCAGTATGCCACAGGAGGTGAACACCACAGTCGCAGGCATGACCTGTGGCCAACCAGAGGGAGCTTTCAGTTTGAGTCACACTGGTACCTTTTGTTTTTGTTGCTTCTTCAGCTGTTGCTGATTTAGTGAGGCATTCATTTTGGTGGTCGACTACTGGAAAGCGTGTGAGAATAAATTCTCTTTTTGGATTGACCTCAACAATCAGTTGAAATGTCACTCTTACTCATGCTCTTACTGAAGACCTACATGATGTACGTAAGACTGAACACACAGAGCTTACCATTATGGGTGTGTCACCAAGAAAGCAAGGATATTACGCAAGGTTCAGGACCAAAGTGCCATGCTAAACTTCTGTGGTATAAGGCAGTTCATTCTACTTGTTGCATAAAATAGTACACAAACATCCATTTTATTTTTATAGTACATTCTATGGTATATGTATATTACATATAATATATTACATATAATATAAATATATTATATTAACATTCAATAACACGATCTTGGATAGTTTGCATCAGTAGCAAGGCAAAGATGCAGTGAAGAGCTTAGTTCTTACTTCTACAAAATCAAAACTGAGTTGCCACATGATTCACAACAAAAGTCATGTTGCTCCAGCTTTGACAGATGCTCATCTCACAAATCAAGCCATCGAGCTCATATAGACGGCCGCCTGTCATTGGCCGAATCTCTTTCAGAGCCTCAGCATACAGGTGCTCTTTTCCCACTTTAACAGGAAATTGTTGTCATGACCCAACGTCTCTAGTGGTCGTGTGGCTTTGAAGGCGGGCCCATCACCTGCCCGTTTATCCTGTTTACGTTCCAGATGATGGTAGTTGATAATATCTCCAATAACGTTTTCTTCTTCATTGAAAATTTGCTACATAAATGGGGAAGAAATACTGGTAACAGAGTTAGAAGCAGATGGGGAGAAGGTCTATGATTTGCAGTTGGCTTTTTTTTAGCAGCTCCATGTCATTAAATACATTAGACGTTAAATACCTTTGTAGGTTGATCATCACCAAGATCACACACTTTTATCTAAGTTCATACATCAACTCATCTCGTGCATCACTATCGCATCTGTTGACATGATAAGACCAACAGTCATCCTAAGGGTTTAAAAATAACCCTGGAAAACAGTGTTAGCATAAACGCCTGTGAAGTCAGACACATACATCCTATGAATCATCTTCCCTTTTAGTGAACTCTGTTATGTCAGGTTTTTATTTATACTGGTGTCACGCCCCGACTTACACACATGAATTCTTTTCTTCCTAGCTAGTAAATATTTCCTAGATATAATATATAGATTTTTCTTTAATATATGTTGGATTATGGGTCTTGACTAAAAGGAATGATTGTAGCTCTGCCCAAGAGCTTTTCAGGTATTGGTGCACTAACTGACATACTTCATTGCGTATTTAGCGTCCTTTATTCAGTAGAGACTGATCTTCCTAATGAGACTGATCTTCCTAACGAGACTGATCTTCCTAACCCCCATGGATACCAACGATCTTTCCCGCTGAGATGGTTGGTGTGTTCCTGAGAAAGCAGCAGGACAGGACATGTTGCCAGTAGGCTAATTATGGAGGAATTTCAGTGAAAACTCATACTCCCCTTCCTCAATGCTGACAGAAAACAGTCAGATGGTCTGTAGTAACAAAAGCAACGACACCGCCTGAATCACGCGTGTGTGTTCGGTCACCCGCCTGGGTATCTCACTCATCATGACATTTTCATACATGCATTGAAGAGTTCTGAAAGGCATAAAGGATGACATCACTTTTCACACCCATTTCTGTAATACATAAAGTGGTACGGCTGAACAACCTTGCAAAACCTGCATTAGACTCATGGTTTCCCCTCTGTGGGTGGAGGTAATGAATACGCTCCCTTCTAAAGGAAAGTCTTTAACCGTCAACATCACCTTGCACAATGAAGCTGTAACCTTACTGAAGCTTCTGCTTCACTTTAACGTCATCGACTTAACACGACTTTCTGTTTGCACATAAAGCCACAAATCTATTCACAGCTTCGAGACTTTTTCAGATTATCTTGATCAATCAGATAGGTACAAAACTACAACAGCAAACACCAATTTGGCTACAGTAAAGCAGCGCCAACTCTGTCTCCTTTGACACAGAAACTGCAGTGTTTCATGAAATGGTTTTAAACCATTCTTTCTACTTATTTTGAAAGACTATTCTCATCAATTTCTGAAATGTGTACATGGCACAACACTTGTATTGGTGCTTGGAAAAGATACGGGAGTGAAGCGCCAGACACCAAGAGATTGAAAGATCTGTACTGCTTCTCTTATCCAGTTCAAACACACACACAAGCAGCTGCATATGAAGAGTGCAGACATCTTCAAAGGAACATAAGAGACTCTAAGCAGAAAAAAAAGAAGGAAAAAAAAGAAAGAGAAAATGACACATCAGAGAAAACATCCGGACCTGCAGGAGCAGGCTGAGCTGTGGAACACACACACACGCACACACGCACACACACCCACCCCATTGGCTGCAGTGTAATTACAGGTTAAAGTAGTCACATGGTGGAAGACTGGCTAAACAAGTTTCATCCATAGGCAAAGCTGTGTGAACGAAGGGCAGAAGGGTGAGAGCAAAAGATACCAAAAACAGGGATGGAAGCACAGGGAGAAAATAACATGCAGGTGGGCAGCGGGCCGAGAACCTGAAAGTCTGCGTTTTGACCCCTGAGGCTCACAAGCCCCAGCAAAGCGCAAACATGCTGTACTCACTCACGCAAATAAACACGTCTGAGAGACACACGGTAATTGCCGTGGACACAGCACAAGCGATTACACACACACACACACACACACACACACACACACACACACACACACACAGACAGACAGACAGACAGAGAGAGAGCGAGAGCCGCATGCTGCAGCTCCAAAGTGCACAGACACACTCAGACCAATGATATAACAAGGTGTGCAGGTTTAGAGGTAGGAGACCTTGCTCTGGAAGACAGTAATGCGTAGATTACAAAAATCACACACTGCAAATTACACAGCCACTGCAAGAAGGTAAAACCTCTTCTTTGAACCTCGAACAAAAACACCAAGTGGAGACCTCGGAAGCTTTTCCTTTCTCACGTTTTACCTTTATTGGTTAACTGCTGACATTCAAGTACAGTGTAACACAATTGTTCTATTATTCTCGTGATTGCTCAACTAGACCTGGACTGTCTTATAGGATCTGTGCTCTCGATTTAAGGCAAATTAACCTGCTACACTGGCCACTTTTAAACCAGATCCCTGTAATTTCACAGCAGTATACAGTGATTTGTCACAAGCACCACAGAAACAGAAACAAGTTGCACAGATCTTTTCATTTGTCCGTGTTTCCACTTGGGGCCACTTGGTAAAACAAAGGGGGGGGGGGAGGTGGAGCATTGGTTTCCCCACATCACCACTAGCGACGAAGTGGTGGCAGAGCACGTGCTGAAAAGGCCGGCACCCAGATACATGGATATTGTTCCTGAATAGGGATTACCTGTTAAGAAAGAAGAGGGCAAAGCAGAAGGCTAGCGGGGGAAATCTGTAATGGAGACCGTTGTGGTTGGAATAGATATGGTGGAAGCCATCTTAAGGTGTGAAGAGTGAGGTTGTTATGTAGTACAGTAAAAAATGTGAAGAGTGAGGTTATGTAGTACAGTAAAAGGTGTGAAGAGTGAGGTAATGTAGTACAGTAAAATGTGTATAGTACAGGTACACTGGACCAGCTTAATGCAGGAGCCGTGAAATCGCCACAAACACAAACAAACAGGCAAACCATTGACTTTTGATAATAGCTCGCACCTTCTTCTGCGTTTGCGCCGCCTGTTCAGGAAGTCTAGAAACGTTCCTGTTGGCTTCCCTCTCGTGCATAAAGAAAATGTGTCAAACGCAGACTATTCCTATGGATCTTTGTTCACCTGGAGGCTCAGCTGACTACTGAGCTTTTGGGTGGGGAAAGGAGTGTCTAAGATAGGAGGAGCCAGGTAAAGCATCACCTCCAATAAAGCTGCCTACTCTCCACACTCTCCTCCTCCTCCTCCAACCAATGGTATTACAACGCGCCACAGAATTCAAAATGTTAACTGCCGTCAATGTTAGATGTATGAGATCATTCAGAGCCCAGGAGCACCACAGAGGGAAGGAGGGAGGTACTCGGTTACTGAGATGATCACATGCAACATTTAGAGAAAATTATTTGGAAAATAATAAATAAATATCATCATGAATAACAAAAGCAGTAGATGTGCTGTTAGGTTAATTGAATGATATGTCCATTTTGTAAACAACCTTATATTCCAGCTAAATATAAAATACAGAAAAACAATTAATCCCCAAGTCAGATACTGCTGAACTACACTTGTCAATTCTAAATATAAGAAAAAGTAAATATTGTATTCGTGTGTGAATGTTACATTTCCCCGAAAGCATGAGTAGATTTTATTATGTTTTCTATGCAAATATGGAAAAATAATTCAGGTGAGCAATTTGTTATCTTTTAGCAAACTTTTTAAACCCTAGAGGTACTTGAAAATGTGACAAACAAAATGAAACACTATATAAATAACATGTTATTAATTTATTATTTTCCTTTTTTGATCTTAAATTTCAAACTAATACGAAATTCAAAATTAAATCTACTTCCTGTGACGAGATTTTCAAATGAATGAGTCCCTGAAATGGCCATACATAACAAAAGTCCTTACATAATTTGCTCATGTGTAAAGCAATGTAGAGATGTCACTACAGGCCACTGCACAAGAACTGCCCGTCTCTCTTAGGCCAAATTTATATCTTGTTTGCTCTAACAAACATTTTCACACATTGGTAGTGGAACAAAGTCAAAGCCTGTCTTGGTGTGTGTGTGTGTGTTTTCTAGGACATGTGTCCTAACATATAAGTGTTACACATTTAGATACCTACCCAAATCCCCCCACCCCCCAAAAAAAATCACTACACACCACACTACTTGTCATCCAAATCTCCATCGTACCTCTACATTCATTTGAAGTTTCAAAAAACAGCATAACAGAAACCAGATCTCTCTCTTTGGAAAGAAAAAAAAAAGTTTCACAATCTAAAAATGAATTGCAACAGAAAATACTCAGTGGATTCAAACCTGACAGCTCAGGAGACGGGGACACCATTAAACGTTTTTTCCCTTTAAAAAAAATTAAAAAAATTAAACAAGTTAGCAACATTTAAAACAGTCATTGTAACACAACAGACCTCTGCAGGAAAAGCCCACAAGCTGACAGAACATCTCCCCTCCAAAACCCTGGAATGCCCCAGCCCACAAAAATGCCTCATCCCACACCCCCCACCCTCGGTACACTCTGAACGTGTTGAGTCCTGTGAGGAGAACACACGAGGAGGATGGGAAGACTGGGAGGGGGTGGGGGGTTAAAAGGAAAACAAGTCTCTTGAGCTTGACTAACTAACTAACTAGCTAACTAGTTAACTGGCAAGGAGAGCTTCACGGGTGCTTCAAGGAGTGTGAAGCTATAGGACAACTTCGACACAGGCAACTTCAGGTTGTCTTTGGCAACTCTTGGAATCCATGAACACTGCAGTGCACAGTCGTCCCTTTTGGTGGTTATGGGGGTATTTGTTTGGAGATTGTTGTTGACGCTAGCTTGGCCGGGGGGGTGGGCGGTTTACGGAGAAGCTTTTTGAAGCTCTTTCAGACTCATATGCCTTTAAGAGATGTTATGCAGCAATGGACCACTGCAATGGGGGGGGGTGGGGGCCGCTCCCTCGGAATGCTTCCTGGTTGAAGGGCTTGGCTGCCAAGAGGATCGGCCTTACCAGGACCATTGGCAGGAGTGCTGCAGC
>JAOYMR010000004.1:6172206-6184427 GCA_025802075.1 Tenebrosternarchus preto | reverse complement strand
GGGTGGACAGGGGGGCTGGGGTCATGGGGGTGCAGCTTGATGGAGTGATGAATGGGGTATCGAATTACATTGGGAATAGAAATACCAGTCCTCTTCAGCCTAAGGTAATGGACAATGGGGTCACAACACCCAGGTGTATGTGTACAGAGTCAGGGTGGAGAATGCTGTGGTAGTATCTGCTATCAGATCTTGACCCATACATGCACGCCCCCCATGTTCAGCATGGAGGTGACTGCTATAGTGCCTTTTCTTGAATCTTTGGGGGGGGGTCAGAAGAGGTCAGAAGGACAGGTTGCTTGAGAGTGAGGGCCAGCCCTGAAGGTTTGCTCCACTCCTGAGGGCAGGTTTCCCAGCTGCCCTGGTGGAACGTTCATTTAGGTCCAAAAATGGCTGAAGAGGTCTAGTAGATCCTGAAAGCAACAATAAATGCTTCTGTTTCTATCAAAGAACAAGTTTTGCCATTTTGTTCAGAACCATGGCAAGAAAAATATTTTTAACACATTCGAAATTCCAACCTATCTAAAACCCCATCTGGCAAATATGTAGTTGGACATACATGTAGTTAACACAACATACATGCAGGACAAATGATAGTGATTTGCTGCCAATGAGTACTCTATCATTTGAGTGATTAGTCTGAATGTCAGGCTGACACCTCTGTCATACACAACACCTTTTCAGGACAGTGCTATTGACATGTCACAGTCAAAAAAACAACCTGTCCAACTCAACGCTTTCAAGTTATACTTCAGAACTTCCTCTGTTCCTAAAGATGACATTCTTGCTTAAATGACAGAGCGAACTTGTTTTTTAGCAGTTAGCACAGCTCTGCCACGCCCATCACAAGTTCAAGAAAACCTCTTTATCTTCCCACTGATTACAATAGATCACAATATCCCTCTCCTTGTTCATTCAGAGAGAAATTGAGGTAAGTATGTGCATTAAGACTAGCAGACAAGCTACCAGCTAACCCAGATGGTTGGGTACCTACACCCTTGACTTAAGTCGGCAAACAGAACTTAGGTCACATAGTCCTTTGCAGAAAACACGGTAGCAGTTACTCTGAGTAAACAGCATCTCACATTCAGTAAAATGTATACTTGGAAGAAAAAAAATGTAAGTGGATGTCTAGCTGTTCAGTTATAACAAAAGATAGTGTTACTTTCTTCTCTGGCCTTAGGCAAAAATGCAAACAATTTGCTTTAGTTTAGTATGGTAACAAAGAAGGACTCACCGGATCACTCTCCCAAGGGTTCTCCTTAATATGGTGATGGAATACTGGGGGGGGGGAAACACACATTAAACTTCATTATTCAAAGCAAATTTATTAACTTTCTGAGGTAACTTGTTTCTATGGTTCCATTACCTGCGCTAACTATACGCCATAAACATGTTCTCTGCTGTTTTCAGTACAAAAAATTGGAATATTGTAGAGAAACTGTTGTTTCAGGCTTAAGCTCTGATTTGACTCTTAAGACAGACACAACAGATAACTATAGCAAACAGAAATCAGATGGAAAGGAAACTGAAATAAAGACTCATAGTTAAAAAACATAAGGAAGAGGGGAAGAAAGACAAGCAAAATAGAGAAAGACAGAGATAGAGAGATTGAGATAGAGAGATTGCAGACTTGTGTGGACATGACTAACATTCCAGCCGTATTCTGACACCATCCCATCCCCCCACCCTCCTCCCTTCACTCGATTCACTTTTTTTCTGGTCAATGGTGAAAAAAGGAGATAATCTTTTTGATTTTTGCACTCTAGCAACTGCCTCCCACTGCCACCCCACAGACCACGCAAGGCCATACAGCAGTTTTCTAACATAGAAACAGCTCTTTCGAATCAAAAGTATTTTAAATAATTCCACATACAGTCAAACATCTATGGGCATGTCAAGGGGTTCCTGACTAGCTGTGTCTGTAGGAGCCCCGTCTAGAGATCGCCGTGGCGACGTAGGGTAAAAGAACGTGAACCGGCCTCCAAGCCCGACAACGCATACGAGAAGAATGGCCTGAAAGACGAGTACGAGCCACAGAGAGGACAGAGAGAGCAGCAGACTGGAGGGGTGAGGCCACCGAGCTGGAAGGCTCTACTATGCAGTTAGTGGCGGGCAAAACCATCGATGGAATGTGCCGAGGAGGATGTTCCTGCAGACACACTTCATCCCACAGAATTTGAGGGGGGTGGGGGGGAGGAGGCCTGCACAGCTTTCATAACCATCATGTTTCCCCTTACTTTTTCATTTAGCCTATATTCTCCAACATCTACATTTCAATATTAGAACAAATCAAAGGTGTGTAGATGGGTCAGCCAAATGAGTTTTGGCCATTCCATCGGCAGCATTTGCATTTGTTTTGTTTTAGTATGTTTGCTGTTATTTAATGACGTGGCAAGAACAAGCCGTTTATGGCTGTGAGTATCTGGATCACGGCGATGGCAAAAGATGAGAGCGTTTCTGTGTTTAAGGTCAAAACAGTAGTGCATGTTATGCTGGCGTGCCATCAAGTAAACGTGTCCACAGTATCTCTTCGAACAATCAGCTGGTCTGAATATTTGCATATTGGCAGTGTTCTCCTTCTCTTTACTCTTGTTTCCTGTTTCAAGCCCTGAATATTATCCACAAAACACTCACCAGACAGATGAGCCAAGCGGAACTATTCCATTTGAGAAAAAAAAAGTATAATATCCAGCCAATAGGATATCTATATTTAAAGACTCAAAAGTTCATAAACCTCGAGTTTAACAATAAATAATAAATCACCCAAATTCAGCAGATGTTAATTATTGACCTATAAGTACACTTTGGCTAAGGCAGGAGCTGTTGACACTACACACAGGCTTCTTTCTCTGTCCTGTACGGTATGCCCCAACGGCCCCCTGCTTTCTGCCTGGCGGGGCAGGTGGCTCGTCCGTGCAGGCCTCTTGTGCCAGCACGCGGGTGTTGTGATTGGTGGGTGGGGGTGGGGGGTGAGGAAGAGGTGCGACAGACAAGCAAATGTCAGTCAACGACTTTTGCTCCAAGTATCCGGTGGTGGAGCCAATCACTTATTCTGTTCTATTCTAACTATGAACGCCGTTGATACTTTCAGTGTAATTACGGAATAATATCAACTACTTAAATGAGCCTGGAGTTGGTAAGTTTCATTATTAAAAAGACTGACTGGGAAACAAAATCAAGTTTTTCAAAAAATCAAGAAGTTATTTTACTTGCCAGTCATTAAACCACATTGCTGAAACAGCAAATAATCATTACCGTCAACTCACCACCACAAAACACAGACCTTTTCTTTGAACGGTGTGAAGTGCAGGAAACAAACATGCTTTAGTTTAAACCACAAGCTGTTCTAGCTAAAATCAAAGTGGGTACTGAAAACGTATCTTTCTGGTGTCCAGCTGGCCAAATGTTACAACGAAACTAAAAGCTGACCAAACAAGTTTTCAACTCAGTTCCCTTGTACTTCACTGCTAAAACAGGAGAGTGATTTACAAACCAGGGCTTTTAAAACAGCAAATGCAAAACAAAACAATGACAAATTCATTCCACAGCCAGGGAAGGCAAACCAGCCTTTCAGAACAAATTCACCTCAGTAGCATAAAAAAAAAAAAAAAAAAGTGTGCCGAGATAGACAGCTGTTGAGGAATTCCTGTCTTTTTCCCGCTGATATTTGGAAACATGGTTATAAATACGAATTTGCTTGGTACAACACCATGTTCCCGATGTGTTAAACTGAGTTCTCTTTGGAAGCTGTTCAGCCTCATTCACATGGGAAACGCTAGGTGCAGACTGCAGGCTGGAATGAATAATTATCAGCACTGAGGACATAGCAGTATTTCCCAGCGATTGCAATGTGTCTGCTAGTGCATGAGGAGGGATTTGGAGCCAGAGGAGCGTAAGGAATGTGTGTGCACATTCCAACAGGCTCGACTCCCTAATGACAGGTTAGTGGGACACGGCAGGAATGAGTAGGTGGAGGTTTAGGGGAGTGTGTGGGTGGAGGTTTTAGGGGAGGGGGGGGTGATGAGGTTAGGAGAGGAGACCCCATAGCCGAGCAGACATCTCCTCTGGGGGGTTGGACGGGACTCACTCTGCAACCTTCCGCTTTTTGTGGATGATTACGCCAACGATGACAGCCAGAATAATGAGGACGGCTATGACGATTCCAGCTATGGCGCCATCCGACAGCTGATCGTGGAGCTCCCCTTCTCCTGGGTCAGAGATGCAGCCACACATGAACCACACACTGCACGACATGCACACCTTACATCATCTTACATCATGGCCTACCACGTTTCTTGCGCTAAATCGTGTCCGTGAGGTCACGTGAGACTGGGGCCAGAATCTCACGTGCCGCGTTGGTGTGCTCGTGAACCCTTACCCTTCACCAGAAGATTGTGGCTAGCCATCTTGCTGACTCCGGTGATGGGGTTACGAGCCTCGCAAGTGTAGATGCCGCTGTTCCTGTAGTCAGGCTTGTCGATCCTGCACTCGGCCGTGGTGGTATCCAACACCGTGCCATTAAGCTTCCACACGTAGGTGGGTGTTGGAACAGAGGGAGCCAAGCACTTCATCACCACAGTGTCGACGACCTCCACCTGCTTTGCCCCTTCGATTTTGACGCTCTCTGGCCCATCTGACATCGCAGGGTGGGGTGGGGTGGGGGGTTGTTTCAATAGAGGTAAACAAACAAACATCATGCCAGGCAAAAAAGGACAAACACCACAGCACCACACAAGCAATCCAATATTCATATGTGCAGCACTACATCATCACAAACATGCTGGAGTATCAGGAATTCAACTTCCTAGACAAAGCACGTGTGGCCAAGAACTACGACCTGGGACCAGTCTCTCCCATGCAGACAAACAGACACCTGTGTATTTGAGTTACTGAGAACTGATGTTTTAAGAAATAACACACAGGTGTATCGTTTCTTAAAACATCAGTTCTCAGTAACTCGAAAAACTGTTTGTCTGTTTGTCTACTGGTTACCCGTGGCTTTTGGGTTGAAATCTGGCCACATCCTGAAAATCCTCAAAAACCTGAAATCCTGGTTTGCAACCCACCACTCCGAAGAAAAACAAAACCCCCAGACTCACAGTTGATCACCAGCAGGTAGTGGCTGACGTCACTATTCACCCTGTTGATCAGTTGGCAGCGGTATTCCCCAGCGTCCTCCTTCTGCACGGTGCCGATGCTCAGCATGCTCTTGTTGAGCAGCACGCGGTCCGTGGTGGCCAGGGGCTTTCCGTCCTTCAGCCACACCACGCTGTCCACCTTCCCCGCCCGTGCTGTGCACGTCAGGTTGGCTGTACTGTTGCCGGCGATGAGCAGCGCGGCGGGTCCCGTGATGTTTGCGCCGGAGATGGCCTCTGGACGCCAGGGAGGGAAACCAGAGCTCTGCGTTAAGACCTCACTGGGATGGAACAAACACTGAACTCACCTGCAACTTAAACTGGCATCGGCGCCTCGAAATAAAGAACAACCTTAACATAACATAACTGGTGGAGAGAATGTAAGATAACACTTGAGTTTTTTATAGCAATCATAGTTCTATGTTGATTGGTATGCCAAAATATGCTAGACTGAGAAGCGGAGAAGGAGACTTAATGATATTGAATGCAGCCTGCAGGGGATAGCCCTGCTTTCCCTGTGCGCTTTGAAACTTTTTGAAGCGGATCGGCACAGAACGGAGAGCGGCTTCCTCCCAGGTTCTCTGCCCTTCCCCTGGATGATATTCACACACGGATGAGTCACCGTGAATCAGGGCGGATGGAACTGTGCTTATTGCGCAACATTCCCCGAATGTCTGCGCAGGTGGCGACGCTCCAACCGCTCACCGCTTCAACCTCTCCGACCGAAAAATGCATCGAAACTTCGCTTCACGTACAATATTTCCTACAAATTCATCATGACATCAGCTTGGTTGCTGTTCTGACAGGACTGCCCCTTTTTAAACATTACTTACATCATATTTCTGTGTTTGGGGCGTGTGTGTCTGTGTGTGTATTTGTGTGTTGCTCTCCCTTAAGGCATTCGTTGTTTTCACACACTAAAATACCTTTGGGGGGACATAGTACCGTACAAAGCTTGAAATTTGCAAAGAGTAAACAGTCAAGCTGAGATGTTGGCATAGCAACCAGACTACAGACTAGAGAAACAGGTTTCTATCATCTACTTGTAAGGTTTGAAACAAGGACTTCTAAAATCTTGCCACCGCATAACTTCACACGGTTTTATTGCAATTATTTATAAAACTCTGCTTTGAACCGTCTCAAAGAAAGTTACTAGGGGAACCATTTTATACTTTCTCTTCTGAACAGCATACTGAAGTCTAACACCTCACCACCAACGTCAGTCAGTTTGAGCAAACGCTTCTAAATACTGCATACTGACTGACACACTGACAGGACTCGGACATTGCGCAATTTCCCCATTGCCACACACCTCTATGGCTGCTTGTGGCCAAATCCATTCAATTCAGCAAAACACAGCTAAATCAAACCACGGACTCCACTGTGCCACAGTACGCTAATCTTGTCCAGTGTGGGTTACGGACAAAAGCACGAACAGGACTCGCTCATTCCGTCATATTTTGCAATTAAAACCTGAACTGCAGAATAAATATTTAATACTGAACAAATCGGCTGTGGAGGAGGGCCAGCTTCAAGTATCTCACCACTGGAGCGAACACGCTGTGACAAGAAGCATTTTTAATGCATTATTTCTAAAGCCTAGTTTAAAGAAACAACAAAAGGCCTGTACATTAGTATTTGCTCCACTGTTTTTTTTAGCGGAGTGACAGGGTGTGTGAACACCGTGGGAATCGAACCCTCACCAGGGAAGCAGCTATTTCTGCTTGTAGAATATTGATACAATAAAAAAAAATACAATTATAAAATGCAGTAATTTAAAGTAGTTATGTGATAACCATTGTATCAAGATGCCCGATTTGCAGGTTTGAAACCGATAGCATCTGTGAATTTTCCCGCCTTTTTTGAATGAAAAGAATCTTCATGCCTCACTAACACTACACCATAGCTTCCTTAATAGACTCTATCTGCTGGTAAACAAATCAGTACAGTGCGAATATAAGACAGCATTACAGCCTAACCATAGGAAATCTGTTTTAAGAGTTCAAATTAACCTCACATCGTTATGAGAGTAGGGAACTGAACACTGTGTCTTCTCTCACAAAACAAATACAAGCATCTGGGTCTCCTGGGTGCATCCATGTCCTTCATTTCAACTGATCAGCTTTGGAAAAATTATTCATTGTTTGTAACCTGTAAAAGTTGAAAAAAAAAGTTGTTGTTTTAGAACAGGTAGGACTCACCTAGGACGGATATCGTGGTGACCTGGGAGGTGGTATAGCGCTTGGTCTTGCTGTTAGAGGCCACGCAAGTGTAGTTACCGCTCTGGTCCTCGGTGAGGCTGGACCAGAGCAGAGTGCCTCCCGTCTGGCCCCGAACCTCAATTCCGTTCAGGAGCCACCGGAGCTCAGCGGGAGGGCTGGACTGAGCCGAACACAAGAGCGTCAGGTTGGAACCCTTCTTCAGGACCGGGCTGCTCGGCGTTGCCATGATAGCGAGATTCTCTGGGCCATCTGTTCAATCGGGGCATTAAAAGTGGAATGAAGTCGGTGAAGACGGTATAATATACCTGGAGAGGTTTAACAACATTTATCCTGCAGCGGGTGTCAAAAACTAAATGGGTAAATGGGTTGGGCAGAAACAGGTCTGCAGTTCAGCCATGATGCCCTCCCTGCTGGAAGTTGGTCCCACCTCACTTTCAGAAACGCAATGCCTCATTGGTGGAGAGCCAACACTTAACTTTACCACTGCCGGCATGAATCAGGTTTAGGCCAATTTACTATGTACACAGTATAATGAAGCCTTCAGATTCAGGGGTGCCACACCCGAAGTATGAGGCCTATAAGCTACAAGTCATAGCATTTCTTAAGTAAAGGTTTATAAAGGACTGTGTACACTGTGGCATGATTGACTCATTGGATTTTTTCAATGATTTCATGTTTAAATAAAAATCATATATAATGTAAATCTTTAATGCAAAATCCTTTAGAAAAGGTCATAGGCCTGCATCTATCATAAGAACTATGAGAGCAGCTGTAATAATAACAAAGCATTAAAGTACTACT
This sequence comes from Tenebrosternarchus preto, assembly GCA_025802075.1. Classification (NCBI taxonomy): domain Eukaryota; kingdom Metazoa; phylum Chordata; class Actinopteri; order Gymnotiformes; family Apteronotidae; genus Tenebrosternarchus; species Tenebrosternarchus preto. The sequence continues at coordinate 6,176,269 of JAOYMR010000004.1, read as the reverse complement.
CTAACTTATACGATCTGTATCTACCTAAATACATGCTACTGTACAAGTGGGTGGAGCACCCACAGATTTGAGTTTGAACTACAGCTGTGCTATGTGCTGTTTTTTGCAGTCCATAAAAAACCCAGGGACATACAGAGACAAGTATGCATGCATGCACACACACACACACACACACACACACGCGCGCGCACACACACACACACACACACACACACACACACACACACACACGAAGCCAGCTGTAGCACACACTTTCCCCAGCTGAAAACAGCCAGCATCGTCTTATCTAAGAACATTTCCATTCACCTGCACTGAAGCTTGTCTGCACTAGATGAGGTCTTTGTTCCACTCCCATGATGTTTGCACTGTAAAGCCCGTGAAGCCCGAGACCACAGCTACCTTGTTTGCCGTTTGCACACACGCACTGTGCTAGTGTTCTTAACGAAAACCCTATTACTATACATGGTGACAGTATGGCTTCACTGAGGCCTGTGGTTTAAAAAAAAAAAACAAACAAAAACAAAAGAAACCCCAAAACCTAAAAATCTTGCGGTCTAGAAGCTGAGCTCGCATGTTCCTCTGTAAAAAGAGTCGGGGAGTTGTAGCTGTTTGCACAATAGCTAAATGGAAAAACAAAGTAAGGTTGCCGTCCATTCAGGTTAGGCAGCATGCCACAGGATGCAAGTTTTATGGTCGTGATAAGGATTCACTTTAAAGGGATGAAGCACCTTCTGAGGAAAGATTTTTGTCAGAATGTGGGCAGGTCAGCTACTGATAATATGAACCTTAAAAGAAAATAAAGAGACAGTCTGAACGCTATCTTGCATCGTGGTGCAATTGACTGACAGAGACTCTACCAAATTCTATTGAAAGAGTGCTTTGTTGTTATTTTAAGCCGGGACATTTTCGAGTGCTCTGACGGTATCTTAATATGCATAATTCACAAATTACAAGCTTTATGCACACCGCCTGCAGCAAGGCTGCGGGTGTGTGGTGCTTCCGCAGAGCTATCGTGTGTGTGTGTGTGTGGGTGTATGTGGGCGTGTGTGTGGGCGTGAGCTGGTACTCACAGCTGACCGTGAGGTTGAAAGCAGGGCTCTTGGCTGACTCCAGCTGGTTCCCGGCCGTGCAGTAGATGGGGCCGGTCAGATCGCCGCGGAGGACGGCGTTGACGGTCAGCTGGCTCCCGTTGAGCATGACGTGCTGCCCGTCTGCCACCACGGGCACCGTGCCGTTGAACCACTTGTAGGAGAGCTGGGAGCCCTTGGCGACGCACGTCAGTACCACTGTGCTGTTGATCTCTACGGCCTCGGGGAGGTTGGAGACGACCTTCACATCCGCCACAGCCTCTGTGAGGAGAACCAGCAGCCGTGAGGTTTGTTGGTGGAGGAGGAGACAGTGGGAGAAGGGCACAGTTCAGCAGATGTCAGAGGGGCCAACCTGTGTTACTGTGTAACTGTGTTAAAATACAACTTCACCCTAGCAAACTACACCAGATGTCAAAGTTCTACGGCTGCTGTGTTTCTGGTTAGGAATACTACATTTTCTCAAATGCAGTTGTCATTCCAGGACTTGCTCTGTACTAGTTGTCTTATGTAAATCTAGACAGGTCTTGACCTACATAGATTCTCCTTACCACTGTGTGCTTGGAAAACGTTTTCCAGACTTCCGATTCAAAAGACAAACAAATGTGTGAGTTAGAGAGAGAGAGAGAGAGAGAGAGAGAGAGAGAGAGAGAGAGAGAGAGAGAGCGAGCACGAGAGATCCACAGACCCACCCAAATTGGAGAACAGTTACCTCAGAGATCACTTTTCTAATACCACACTAAAATGCTAAAAAGGCAGTTAGTTTAATCCGGACACTAGCAGTGACTGCAGTGATAAATGAGCTCCATGCGAAACAACCACGCCCTTAAAAGTATTGCTCAGACTTAGCGGGCTAATTAACAGTTCTTCAAAAGATTTGTCTTTAAAAAAAAAAAAAAAAAACTTCCAAAACTGCATACAGAGTTACGGGGCACTGGTGACACAAGGCACATGCACATCACTCGATGCGTTACTCAGTGTTACACACGTACATAACCATTTCCCCCACCTCAAGCCAATATGCTGCTCTATAGGAAGTATAGGAAGACAAGTCCCATATCTTCATAAGGGCTGAAGTTAACAAACCAATTATGTTTACATACCTAGGACCTCGAGTTCAGTCTCGCCCGTCAATGTAACCATATCAGTGGTTATAATGCTAAGGGAATAGATCCCACCGTCCATCGACGACAGGGATCCGAGCTGTAGCGCAAACGTTGTCTTGTTGCAACGAAGACGGCCAAGGTACCCATCGCCTACTTTTTCATTGTCATTAACTCTCGTGTACAATGAAGAGAGTTGATGTGTGCTTCCAGATTTGAAAGTCCACGACACCGACACGACTTGAGATATCGTTGCAGGTAGCGCCGTCGGGAATGTGACATTTCTACCGATAATGCCACTCATTTTTGCGGGGAGAAGTTCTCCAGCGCAGCATCCTGCCCAATAAGGAGCAAATTTAAAGCAAGTCACAGGTGCGCAAATCATAATGTTCATAATCATTTAGTCGTAGCATACAGTAAGGAAATAAGCTTAACTCTATTTATTTAAAAGCAAAAAAATGTTATGAAACACTACAAACCAAAATGTAGACCTGTAAATGAGCCCGACTGTTACGTTAGGCGAGTAAAACGTCTACGTTATAGTTACGTGTCAGTCAAGCTGAACAAACGCTACTTTTTAAAAAAGTTTTTAAAGTTACAGTTTTGGGAAGCGGAAATTGTCAGGTACTTACCAATTGCTGTCACGATGAGCAAAAGCAAACTAAAGTACAAATCCATTCCGATCCGTGTGAGCGTCTTGAGCCACAGACAAGACTGGTAACCTACTATGTTCATTCGCTCCGACAATTTAGACGAGCGCTGGAAGACACACCCAGAAACTACAAATCGATCTTCCTGTTCTCACTACCTGGGAATGCTCCTTGTCAAATGAATGAATCATTCGTGCACCTATGACAATGGAGGTACAGTACTTTACTACCAACGATGCACTAAAAGATTACTGAAAGTCATCTGTATTTGTTCTTAGCTATAGGGTGGCCTTATCATTTACAATATGTAGAAGAACTTCTAAGGTTAAGATTCAGTTTGTAGCAGTATGTAACTTTGTGTAACATCGATGCGAAGCTCAAGTATGACACCACGTGGCAAAAACCAGGCTGAGGATCGTATAAGCACATGGTTCCCAGTCGGAGCATGCCACACTAACTACAGTATAGTTGTACACCTGTACGGTTTGACTGAACACCTGTACGGTACTGTGTAGTTCTACACCTGTACAGTTTGACTCAATGGTACTGTACGATTACTGTACAGTAGTAGATATGTACAATTTGACTAAACACCTGCACAGGAGGGAGGACTGTAAAATGTGCAAAATATTAACACGCGCGCATATTCACTGGCCAGAAACGGTATTTTTAACGCCAATTACAGCCAGAGTTATGGCGCCATCTGCTGGACAAACATCAACGGAACCTTGAACAGGTACATTTATATTTTACATTTAGCAGACGTTCTTATATTGAGCGTCTTACAAAAAATAATATTTTAATAAACACTTTTTAAATAGACAAAAACAAACAAATGTTAATATAACAGGAAAGCATTTAATGCAAATGTTAATAACGCATTCAGCGTATATATGTGTTAAACAGCGAATACGTGCTGCTCTTGTAAGCGAGGCAAATTGCTGTATTGCTGTATTGAGTTTGGTTAATCTGTTCAGCAACAGTGCTGGTCATAAAATTAGAATATCATGAAAAAGTTGATTTATTTCAGTAATTCCATTCAAAAGTGAAACTTGTATGTTATATTCATTCATTACACACACTGATATATTTCACATGTTTATCTCTTTTAATTTTGATGATTATAACTGACAACTAATAAAAATCAAAAATTCAGTATCTCAGAAAATTTGAATATTGTGAAAAGGTTCAATATTGAAGACACCTGGTGCCACACTCTAATCAG
>JAOYMR010000004.1:6156973-6165540 GCA_025802075.1 Tenebrosternarchus preto | reverse complement strand
CACACACATACAGACACACACATGCACATGCACACACACACATACAGACACACACACACACACACACACACACACACACACACACATACAGACACACACACACACACACACACACACACACACACACACACACAGACAGACACACACTTTGATTTGGCCTGTTTATTTTTGACAGATTCCTAGTTTTAAATGTAACCTATATATGTTGTTTAGGTATACCCACTTCCAATATTTTTGCACACTCACCCCTTTTCATCAGTCACAGTTATCCTTGAAATTCTTGTAATATCTATCACCTGTCCATCAGATCACATAAATGCATAGAACATATACCCTGACTCTCTTGTGGTTGTATTTCTTGTGGTTGTATTTTGGGATGGGTGTTTGTAGGAAAGGGGTGTTTGCATCCAAGCTAATAGCTCAGCAAAAATCCTACTCACATTGACTTTGGGGAAACCACACAGACATTTACCTTCTGGTTATCTCTTTAACACTAACTGCAATAGGGCACAAACTGCAGGACAGGAAACCAGGTAAACAAATCTCCAAAAATCTCCTCAAAAGTGTTCATAAACCAAGCTAAAAATTTAAAACCCTAAAATGCTATTTTCCACAGCAACACATAAGCAAGAAATAAACCACCGGGAAAAAAAGTAGAAACAAAGGAAGAGAAAAATAAAGGACCAGAAAGAAAGCGGAACTATACAACACTTTCTTCCTCTTTTTGAGTTCTTCCAAGTTACAAAAAGAGTCAAAACGCATTGAATTGGGGGTTGAGTAAACAGTTCCCAGTCCCTGAAAGTCATATTAGTTCTGTGTGCACATGTGTAGCTACAGACTGTATAGTCCTGTCAGGTGTTTATGGGACCTCTTGTTTATGGGATCCAGCAGAAAGGTGCAGAAGAGAAAAGGACAAACAAGCCCCTAATGATCTCCACGGCTCTCCTTTGTGCAAAGGTCAGAAGTCATATTCCACTATAATCTCTGGAACATCATTGGTCAACTCGAGGGATTTTACCTTTGCATAGTACATCATGGAGACCAAGGTTACATGAAAATAGACTGGTTGCCCCCCACAGTTGTAAGGTAAGAGTGGGATGGTGATGGAGAAAGAGGTTCCAAAGATCCAGTTCCTCTTCCTCAGTTTCTCATTTCTGAAACATTCTGTTACTTTGATGTCCCTGAAACTGTGCTGGCTCTCTTCTTGAAATATTTTTACAGCTCTCCAAAAAATGTTTTGCTGTGGTCCAAACTCCTGCTTGATTTTGGGGGTGTGGGCAAACTCCCTGTTCTGCATCTCTTCAGTTTGTTGAATGTCTTTTTGCACCCACAGACTCAGTCCTGCTTGCAGAGCATGTCTGTGGACGGGCTTTTCGAAGGGGGAACGGGCCTTGGAGGGGCCGTGGGCTTGGGCTGGCGAGGGCTGGCCATGCCTCCTCCTTCGGCATCAGTGTTCACATTGGATGAAGTGGGTGGAGGGGGCGGAGGCAGGCGCGGGAGCGACGAGGTAGCCGAGGCCAGTGGTGGGATGCGGGAGCACGAGGCGGCCGATCGGAGGTTCTGGATGCGCCGGCACTCCTGACACACCCGCACATGTGTGCAGCCTCGGCCTGGCGTGGGCGGGATCACGGGGCCCAGCGGGGCGGGGGAAGGGTTGCTGGACACATTGGCCCCGAGTGGGTCCTCCAGCAGACGCTGCGGTCCCGGGCCCAGGTCCGAGGGGCCCGGCCCTGCCCCCGAGCCGGCCCCTCCCGCGCCGGCTGCCCCGGTCAGTGGCCCCGCCCCGCTGTACAGCTTGCCGTTGCTGAGGCGCATCTCGCGAACCAGTTGCAGGGGCCGTGGGGCCCCCAGCGCGAGACGAGCAGAATGTCGCAGGACCCCGTGGGATGAGAGCGGACGGCGGCGCCGTAGGCGAGAACTCTTCTTACAGGAGATGGCGTTCCTGAATTCAGTCATCATCTCCTGACATACTGAAACCTACGAGAGGTGGGGCGGGAGGGGTGAGAACAACAGGAGGAAGAATTGAGCAAAAGATGCTATAAGTACAATAAAGGAGACACTGGGGAAGAGACAAAAAAAAAAAACAGTACAGAATGATAATGAATGTACTAAAACCAGTACAGAAACCAAGAGCCTGAGAGTTTTTTTACCTATACACACAGTAAACAGCAAAGCTAGCACATGCTAAAAGAAGCTAACAAATCAATACACTCACACAACCAAAAACACCTCATCCCACATAACAAAAAGATTACACGAATCACAGTAAGACGACACTATGACAGTGAGTCCATTTGTCTCATACATTTTCTAGAGACACACTCAGAATGCACACGGCGAGTGTGACAACCTACTGGTGCGTGTCGGTGGGTTCGGCCAGGACAGGGGGCGGGGCGTACCTCATCAGCCTCCACCGAGCGCCGCGTTGACCACACAAACTCCATGACGGCCACAAACACAGCAATTATGAGGCCACAGATCAGCACCACAAAGATGCCACCGATATTCTCCATACCCAGACCTGAGTGGCATGAAGAAGTGTCAGGAAAACACACACGTATGCATGTGTGTACACACACACATACACACACACACACACACACACACCTACTGGTATGGCAAACAGGGTTCAGTTGTAAAAAAAAAAAAACCTGCAATATGTAATGGAATAGTAACTGTAATACATATTTAAAGCTTAAAAAATTATTCACATTCTATATTCAGCATATTTGCACCCACTGTACTGTCTAGTGTGTGTGTTCTTCATAGCAAAACCTGAAAGAACAGGCGAATAGAACTGTTGAATATATTACTCTGTAGGTAGGCCTAAATCAAGATTAAGGTTTTATGCTTCAGCTCTGCATTTAATGACATTTCAAAAGCCTGCTAGTATATACAAAGTCAACCGGAATGTGCACTGCACTATTCACCTCTGACACACATACACAAACACACACACACACACACACACACACACACACACACACACACACACACACCTATATCCCTTTAGATTATAGCAAATGCAATATCTCCTAATACCAACCACACGAGAATTTTCTTATCTAAATCTTCCAAGGGTGAGCTTGTCACTCTCACTAATGTATGTACACACGAACACACACACACACACACACACACACAGAGCTATTAAAGACTCTTTTTACACCGCAGAAAGCACAATATCTAATATGTGTTCTTGTCTAAATCATCTGAGACTGCAACTGTCACTTTCACGAGTATATATTTTTGAGCTGACACACACACACACACACACACACACACACACACAATTCTGCCAATTTGAATGGTTATGTGGCATAAACTAAAAGCATATATTCTAAGTTGGTTTTAACATTACTGAATTCTTTTTTTACACCAATCTCCATTGCCTTAGGTCTGACGTATTTTTTGCCAACTAAATATTCCAAAGAGAAAAGAGAATTTATAGATATTCTTGTTTCTACCCTGAAGGATAAACACTGATACCTACAGGGGCATAAAAAATACATACATAATGCTAAAGTCAGTCTTTCCAAGGAGGTTATCAAAGACATTGCTTGACTCAGTGACCCTCTAAAAATCCTATCAAACATACAGCTTTATATTTCACCAGTTTCAGTATAGTGGGAGCATGTGGAAATTGCTCTTTTTTGTAACTAGATGGTTTAGAATGACCCATAATTTCAGTTAAGTTCATTTGAGTTAGAAGCAGTATGTGATAATAAATAATACTGAATTCTAGTATTAAATGAGGAAAATTGCAATGTCATAGCTGCACAGTAATAACCTAAAATTTAAATGAACTAATGTAACAAATTAAAAAAATCTGGACTAGATTCTTCCAGTTGGTTCCTCATCGTGTCCATTATTGTTTTGATATCCAAAACAACACTGCAATATCTCTATCAATCCAACTGATATTCTGAAAACTATCATGTTGTAAATATGACTCTATTATGAATATTAGAACATCAGTATGCTATGAATGTATGCAGTAACATTTTGACTGATTTTAATTCAGTTTGTAGACTGATAAAACATACAATTAATATACAGTTTATTATAGGCAGATCTGTATAACAGTCCAGTAACAGGCAATATGGCTGTATAAGATGAACAAGTGATCAATAAGTGACTTTGCTTTAAAGAAGTATATTAGTGAGCTGGAATGAGTCATTTTGCAAATATACTGGTGTTGGCTCATCTATTTTCAGATCTTATCCTAACATCCTAAGGGAAGAGATGGAACAAAAGAAAAGAAGAATAATTTAGTGTTTCCTTAGCAATACGCAGGATGGGAGCTGGGATAAAGTAAAAATGAACATTATCTAGGGAATTTACTGGGTTTTAGATGAAATCTAGAGTGATATAAAATGCATGATCGGTGCACAAAACAAACTATTATACTGTAGTATTATTCAGATATATACATACAAAGGACCGACAAAACATTTCAGTTACTACCAGTGTAGGTTATGGTCATGTTAGCTGCTTGCTTATTGTTACCGTTGTTGCTGTGGTAGAATAGCAAACAGACCATAATAGGTTACGACTCCTTGCTTGTATTTGCACATGCCAAATCACCATGGGAAAATGAGCTTGTGTCCATGAATCGCTCTAAATCTGTGTGTGTAATGAAGGTGGCAGAGGCCGTGTCACCCTTAGCCCGATGGTCCTCCTCTTTGGGGCACTCCCCTCCCTCCCACCAGCGCCGCTTAAGGATCTCCAGCCTGTTGGTCTCCTGTAGCTGCAGAACCCCAAGAGTTATCTCATCTCTGAACGGAGATCCTGAGGGTAAAGCAGGGGCACGAAAACCACGATTAGGAGATTGGTTCATAAAGGTTGGATCTTGCATGTTGACGAGACACAACTAAATTGGCTCAGGAGCTCTGATGAAAACGCCTTTCTAAATGATAATGTCAGAAAAAATGACAAAATCTGTACACTTTGTCTTGAGGTTGTTCAACATTGTCCTTCTGTGGCAGTAAATAAAAATGTCTTTGTCATTTGTTTGCAAAAATTGTTAATTGTTAGTCTTTGAAATGGGAGCTGGAAGATTGCCAAGAGCATGGTGAATTACTTCACCTCTTTAACTTCAGGAGATATTCAGTGACAAGATTAAGGGTGCAAACCAAATCTGAAGTTTATTAAATCTGAAATCTGCTTTGTTTCCAAGAGTAAATAGCATGTGTTTATTGCCTTGAGCACTAATGTTTGTAGGGCAGAACGCTTGATGCTTGCCAGGGACTATATCATATACTTATTTAGCAAATTCGAGGCAAGGTGTTCTAGAATGCCTGTTGTATGGGTGCTGTAGCAACATTGCCATCTGTGCTCCAGGTTGCCATGCCAATGGCTGGGGGTCACCATGGCAACTGTCCCTTTGACGAATTAATGGGGGAGAGGATATTATCACTAGGCACCAGGACTTTGGGTGGCAACTGATGTAGGGGTAAGGTGGGATGGGAAATCTTTTCACACACAGTTTAACATTGGGGACAGTCTTTAAAGGCCATAGATTGTCCTTAGCTTTTGCCCTCTAATTTCATTTTCATTAAGTAATAGAATGGTTGTTCCAGAGTGGTGAAGTCAACTATTTTTCAGGAGTTACTTAAGAATTGGAATGATTTGGGTGCTGTGGACTGTCACGCAAACAATAAGGAGATTGTTCTCTGTCAGTACATATAGTTTTAGTTTAAGGTGATGATAAAGCAAAAAAAAATCTTTTCTCACCAAGAATATTTTCCCCCACTTATGTCATTTTAATTTGATTTTAATTTGATTTTAATTTGAGCTTCTGACAAGCTCATTTCATATTAAAGCTATTCTGTTCATTCTGCCATAGTCATGTAAGAAAAGATGGAATATATGGAAAACGTTGACATAATTGGTTGACAATAATTGGTTGAGACATGCACCACGAGTGGTGCTTAAAGTGCTGGAACGAGAGCTGCCTTCCCTAAGGTACACACATTTTTTCCATCACAGATATTGGTTGCAAATTATTTAAACACATTATTTGAAGATACGGCAATAAAAAAAATTGTGCGTCGCTTGTCATGTAAGACTTTTATGTATTAGAATACAAATAGTTCATAAAATGTTTACAACAAATGCATGTCCATGCATATCCAAGTCCCAGCTTAAATGGCATTTCTATATACATCCACCACCTCCTGTCTCTTAACCTCACTCACCACTAAGCCCAGCATCTAGAGTTGCTCTTCAACTGGTACTCTACTATTACCAACCACACCCTAATGCCACTACATTCGTGCACCCAACATTTCATCAACTTTTCCAACATTACTTCATTGCTTCGGATAAAACCTTCTTAAAACCCTCTCCCCTTCCACATTCTTTGAGAGCTCTTTTCTAGATAGATAGATAGATAGATAGATGATGCAGCCATCATGATCATCTTGATCGTCTTGGTATCTTTTGACTCACTCTGCTCTCACGTGCTAAAACTTTGTCACCTTTGATCTTTTCAGTTCCTGCTTGCCTTCTGGAAACGTCTGGAAACAGCACCCCCTGTTGAAGTATTAGACAGTTCTTACCCTTTTTGAATTCAATGATTAAGACATGCTTTTTTAAAAACCCAGATCAATTATTCTCTACCTTTTAATTAACCCAGGCAAATAATTCTGTCTTTAATATCCCTACGCACACTCTCACTTCCATTCTCACTACAGATGAGTTCGTGACAAATTTTTAAACAGAAGGTTACTAACATCCACGAGTCCTTCAATTATTCTGTCACGATGAACACGCCATACGCATAAATCAAAACAACCTCTAATAACCTTTGGATGAGTCACTGAAGACCTGATCGACCATCCTACTGCTTGCACACTTGACTCCTGTCTCTGTTCCTTTAAGACAACTCTAACCACCTCACAACACTGGTGTCTTCAACAATCTATACATCCCTGCCAAATGGTTGTGTTTTATCCATATTCAGTTCAGCTTGAGTTACTTCCTCTCCCTAAAAAACATCCCCCAAATAATGGAAACTACTTGTCTCTCCACCACTACGTCCATCTAAACCTCTGGGATTGAAAGACATGAAACACATCTCATCTCTTCTATAGCAAAGTTTCTACCCCTGACCCCAACAGCAAGTCTACCCTCAAGCCTAGCTATGTTGAAACCAACCTGTCACTCTGCTGTTTTCTCTGTCTTGAACGCTGGAAACCACCTAAGGCTTGGCGTACCTCTGAAACAGTACTCCTCCTGCAGTTTCTCAAGCACTCCGAACCACCCAAAGAGAGTATTTGCATTTACCCTATTTTCTTCATCCTTCATCCTGACACTTTGAATCGCCAGTTTCTTTCACCACTTACAGGAACTCAGGAACTCTGCTTTGTCTTGGTTTCAGTCGTATTTTCAAGGTCGATTGCATTTGGCAGCCTGGAGTGGACCACTCTGAACACCTTATTACAAGTGCTTGCCAGAAGTCAGCATGGTTTCTGTAATCAGCTCACATGACTATTCTTATTGGTGCTACATGACAATACACAGATGAAATTTCTTTTTTTGTCAAACCTTCAGACATATTCTTGTATAAGATCTGCAACATGCTTGGAAAATCTCATTCTGTGGTGGATTGAGCTGACCTCTTTGGGACTGTGCCAACCTGATCTTATTCATCTTTCATACACAGCGTAAATCTATTTATAGAATGTTAAATGTATATTTATCTTATCACTTGCTAGAAAATTACTCTTTGCTAAATGTAAAAAAAGCTGGATTGCTGCTTTGTGGTTAGGGATCTATTGCATTCTGTAATGCTTCTGTGCCCTCTGTGACACTTGTACCCGGAGTAATCTAGAAAAATACTTTTGCTTAGTTTATACATTCTTTCAGACTTTTCTGGACATCAGATTCTCCATACAGGTCTTATCTGTTTGCACATTTATCAAAGTCGCTCTGTATAAAAGTGTCTGCCAAATGCCTATAAAAGTAAATGTAAGAACCATTCATCCTCCCTTCTCTTTTTGTTCTAATCAGTCAGTGTAATGAAGGCCCACTGTGCCAAATGTATTCATTTAATCTCTTAGTTTTTTATCTCCCTGCAAACATCCCCTTGTTCCACAGCATGTACTCCCTGTGCCAACACAAGGTCGAGAGAAACACTACTCCTGCACCTACTCCTTCCAGCACTGCAGTTGGAGAGGTGAATGGTTCAGATTCACAAAGGCCTCCCCTGGACTTTGTTCTAACCACTTAGATTCTCTCATCAATCCTGTCAACAGGTAGAATTAATCATTGAAATCAAGCTGGTGGTCAACAGTACTCAATCTGGGGCAAATGTTTCTCTCTTCCTATTCCAGGTCACCAGCTGCCAGTCCACTTGATCTATAACTCAAGAATTTCTTTTTTACTCTCTCTCTCTCTCTCTCTCTCTCTCTCTCTCTCTCTCTCATACACACTCTTTTTCGCTCTGACCTAACTTACCAAGAGGCATACCAATGCCATAGCCCTTGGTGTCCAACAGACCCCCTATCTGTGTCAGGTTGCAGTTGAGCTTCCGGTGGTACTCGTTCATGGTGCTCTCCAGC
>JAOYMR010000004.1:6118798-6152593 GCA_025802075.1 Tenebrosternarchus preto | reverse complement strand
GGCCCCATAAGAATATTTCAGGAGAGCCCTAATCAAGATTCAGTATAGGGACTGGCCCCATAAGAATATTTCAGGAGAGCCCTAATCAAGATTCAGTATAGGGACTGGCCCCATAAGAATATTTCAGGAGGGCACTAATCAAGATTCAGATCTAAATGCCTTTTGGCTAAGATCTGAAATAAAGTTCATTGTTTAAAAATGGTATCAGGTGTAGGTGTACCTTCACTGTGTTGTGAAAGGCGGTCACTACTACTGTATTTTGGCCTGACAGAGTGTGGGTGGGCGTGGCAGGGTTGGGGTCAGTGTTGGGCAGCGTGGGCGGGGCAGAGTGTGGGTGGGCGTGGCAGGGTTGGGGTCAGTGTTGGGCAGCGTGGGCGGGGCAGAGTGTGGGTGGGTGTGGCAGGGTTTGGTGTGGGTGCGAGAGGTTAGGTGGGCGTCAGGGTGCCTGTACCACTATGTACCACTATGCCACTGCCCCAAGAAGCTTCGTATCTCATTACTCCCATGTGTATCATCTGATTTCAGGAAATCCTATAAATCAGTGGTTTTAAACAATTGTGGTAATTGATGTCTTCTTGAAATCACTTAAAATTTCATCACTTGAAAATGTTGAAATCATCTGCTGATAGTACATGGTCATAATAAAAACCAGTTAAGCTAACTAACTAAATTTAACTGGACCGTTGAATTGGCATAATCAGACAGTAAAGCAAAGGCATAAAGCAACATATTATTCTGAAACTAAAACTAGGGGTGAATGTAATAAAATTCTGAGGTTTACACTTGAAATATGCTCTACCTCAGCTCTGAAAATACTATAACTAAAAAAACTTTGGGAGAAAAAAACATAAGAAAAGAAATTTGAGACTCAATGTGGACGTTGTCTTCTGTTCTGAGTTCGTCTTAACAATTTTGAACGCCAATTGTTATCAGTTTCTTAACAATTGGCATTCAAAAATGTAATTAAATGCAAATCCATTCTCTTCTCTACACTTGTCATTCAGTGAAGGACAACTCTATTTCTAGTCTGTTCTTTTTTTTTTTTTTAGCATTCTTAGCAGTTTTTGTGGAAGAGCCTCACTCCTCGAGGGCATCACAACCAAGAAGATTTTCGACAAAAGTTCTGCACATTCATTTTGATAATCTTGTAATAGTAATTTCAATTACCTTTTAATTGTAACTGTCTCACTGGATTCAAAACTCCTGTGGAAGACACAGTCCCAGACGATTTACAGCCTGTCATGCATAGTGCATTATATGAGACTTCACTATATGTCTTCTCTTGCACAGTAGGGACAAAGTGACAGACGACCAGCTATAATTAATTTCACAACATCCCAAAAAATACTGCAAGAAAAGCCCACTGCTTTGGTCTCTAGAGTGCCCATGAAAGAACTGGTACAGGGGATGTGCAAGAGCCATGAGTTTTAGGAGGGTGTTTGGCTTCCTGCTGTGCCAAGTAGTAGCACAATTCACTTATATGCACCCTAAATTTCTACTACCAAACAACTAAATGATGGAGCTGGCAACCTAATTCTGTCTCTCCAGCCTGACGGTGGGTTCATCTTGTCTGTCACAGCCCATGTTTGGAAATGTCCCAGGGACATGTGGCTGACAGCTCACAGTATACCTGCACCGCTCTAAAGGGACTGGCGCGAGGGAACATGCCGGAAAGTTCTGCCGGCACCTTGGAGCCGCACTCAGCCTTCCTGCATGCTGAGACTGTAATATTTCTTTAACAAAAATGTAATGCATTTCTGCTTGTGCCTCCAGAGCAGGAGGGAGAGCCTTGGTGTTAAAGCTCCTATGTGTGAGCCTGGTAATCTGAAGGTTATTTTAATGAGGTTATTTTGACACTGCAGGTTTGTAATAATGTAGAACCAACTGATTCCATGGCAGATATGCTTTTATAACACAGTATTGCAACAATATTAAAATATATTCTAATGTTCTAAAATATAATTGATAATTCAGTTATATTCAGAATATTTTAAACCATATCCAAATCCCAAATTTATTGTTACATATGATATCTTAACGATTGATAATCGTTGATAACGATATTAATGATTGATTGAGAACACTTTAATCTCCATTTAACTGTGAGAGGGTGGGATGAGAAGTGAAAATATTTTGTTCTTTGAATTTTTTAATTGTCAGCAACTACAGAATCATCTTGACATTGTATTCATTACATAATAAAATACAGGTAAAGAAATTCACAGACAAAATATTTGGCTGAGTTAGCGCATAATGTTTATACCTGGCCAGGAAATCCCTCCACAAGATGTGTGTGTGAGATGGAGCGTTTGGGTTTCTTACTATGTGGACGCGGTACAGAATGCTGATTCCCAGTGTCATGAAGGGCTTGGAGAAGTCTATGACCTTCTCTCTCTCAGAGGTAATGGTGAAGCCTGCAACCGCCAAGTCTGCTTTCTGTGAAGGGAGGAAGAGAAAAGAGATCAAGAGACAGAAAACAAGGCAGTCAGAGAAAGTGTGAGTGAGGGCCAGGAAGAGAGAGACAGAGAGTGAGAGAAGGACAGAGCCGAGAGAGAGAGAAAGAGAGGGAGAGAAGGATATCAAAAAAAGTGCAAACAAAAGAATGACAGTCGCTGTTTTTTTTTTTATTCTATTCATATTAGAGAACTATAAAATAAATAAAAACCCACGAAGAGGAATCCCATTTCCCCCCAAAAAGTAAAATAAAAATAAACATGGCCTCTAACTGTAGAGACTTCTCTGCTTTGCTCTGATGTAACTCCTCATTATAACCTGTCATCCATTCAGCAGGTTTGGTTTCAGTGCTTTACAGTTTCACTCCTACTGTCTGTCCTGTCTGATGGATCCCATGTTACAGAACTTTTACTGGCTCACATGTGTTAGATTAGCTTTGGAACTCAGCTGAGTAGATCACTTTGGAGAGTAAATCACCAGAACCAGACTTGCACATTATGAACCAAAGAATTTAACAGCTAGGGAAACTAACCTTTTAAAACCAATCCTTATTTTTTAACATCCACACAACCATCATCAATGGACAGCAGGTTCTCTCTGAATGGCAGAGTGAATAATGGCTAATGTAGATGCTCTCTACACCACTTTGTGACATATATTATATCAGATAGAGAAATGGCCCTGGCAGGGGCAAGTCGACTTCGATACACGGGTCAAAGCAAGAAATGATGTACAATGCAGTTTTCATAAATCTGTTCTCAAATATATTGGGACCATGACCTCTGACAGTCAACCTCTGACACCAATAGTCTCCAAGTTAACTTATACTTACTGGCCAGTATTTAGGAAGTGCTTAGTGCCTAGGGAAAGTGTTTAAGGGCATACTTCAGCTGAGTTGGAATAGAACGCATCCTATTTCATGTCATGCTGGTTAAGCCCCATTTTCAGGATTGACATTAATCCATCTAACCTTGATTTTGAAAGGCACTTAAGGGCAGAGTTAAGCATTTGTGGATGTGTCTTTAGACAGAAAGGGAGGGGCCGGAAAAGACTAAAGCATATAGAACTGGTCAAATGCAGAAGTGGAAGTATAATAGAAGGGTAAAAGACAATTATCTATGGATTTAGGGCTCAGGAGAAGAAATGGCTCAGAGACAGAAAAAATCCATCTTCAAATAATGATAAAAGAATGACACAGGTATGAGGTAGAATATGGTATGAGACTCCTGAGGTCAACAGAGAAAAGGGATATTTATTGTGGAGTGAAGTGGAGAGGGAGGAGACTTCCAGAGGAATGAAGAAACAGCCCTAGAAGAGTGGGACAAATGATGAATATACAACAGGATATGTCCTGTAGGACTAAAGGAGCCATGGCAGGATAGTTTTAGTGGGCACAGATTGTGTAGAGGCATGGAGGAGCTGTGGGTCTTAAGAGCAAAAAGAGATGAGATAGAGATGGCTAGGGACCGTCGAGACTAAAGAAGAAGCAGAAAACAAGTATTCAGATTTGGGGGTGTGTGGAGGACGTGCTGCCAAGATAAAGTGGAGAGAGATGTGGTCTGAGGGCTCTGGAGGAATGAAGTAGTGGGGAGAGGGGTGATGAAGAGTCCTTGAGGAAGGAGAGAGATGGGAGGGGCTGATGAAGAACTGGGAGGACAGAGGAGTTAACAAGTGTAGCCTCATTAAAGACTTCAGGATAGTTTCAGCAAGCTTGACTGTCATGAGAGAATGGATTGTGGCACGTGCTTTCTGTGTGTGTGTGTGTGTGTGTGTGTGTGTTTGTGCATCCCCCCCTTGGGTTTACATACAGAGTACATTAATGTGTGCTAACCTCACACTTTCTCTAGCAGTTGTAATTGAAACACACCATGATATAATGGGCAATAGAGACACATGATTAGTGTGTGTGTGTGTGTGTGTGTGTGTGTGTGTGTGTATGTGTATGTGTGTGTGTGTGTGTTGGGTGTGTTCCTATGCCGATACCAATTGGTTGAGACCTACTCACACCATGGGCAATACGAGGTCATTATCATCATCATTACCAATATCATTATGTTTAGAATTAGAGGTAATATTGGAGCTGCTGAATAAATATCTGTACTCTCAGCTTTAATGGATGTGCCAGTTTTAGCAGCAGTCTGAGCAGTGATGGTAAAGACAGCAGAACTACAGGACAACAGGCACATGGAGGAAATCAACCAAGCTTCCTCAAAGATAGTTTTGAACTTGTAATGATTAAGGGGTGATTCAAGATGAATTTTAAATAATTGTGATAAATGTACTAGTTTTTTGAATATTCATACCTACTTTTACTGTATAATTCATTTGACATATATTTAAGTGTACAGTAAATTAGTATTTTATAATTTAGAGAGTGTGTGTATATACACCCACATTTTTGATACAATTTGATGTTAAAATGTCCCCCTGTGTGTGTGTGTGTGTGTGTCCCCAAAACTCTTACCCTATTAATAAGCTCCCCCACCATGCCTGTCCAGGACCCATTTGGCTCTGGTGCTCCATAAAGCCCATCATCAACAAGCTTAATCTTAAATGAGAACTTTAAAATGTCCGCCAGCTCCCGCAACATGTCCACACAGAATCCCTCATACTGGTCATTCCCCTCAAAGTCCTGGTAGTTTTCTTTCCTCATCACATACGGGTTCTCCTGTGAAGTAACGGAAAATGTGTGTCAGCTCTGTAACGTAGTGCTGTGCCATAAACTCAAGTCAAACAACTGTTTGGGTCACTGGTAGGCAATAAAAAGCCATTAAAGTTGCTGCCGAATGGTGATTTGCTACATTTTAACCCAAGCTGCTTTCAGACTGAAATTTCACTGCATAGCATATCTAAATGAACTTAGAGGGTAATGGGAGAAACTGGAGAATAGCCGCTTTATGGCTCTTCTGTAGGTTTGGGAAAGAGATCCTATGCAGATCCATTAAAACCATTAGGTTCAATAGGTAATTCATCTTCTCCATTACATAAGACCTAGGCATTGCAAATGATTAGGAGATTATAAGGTTTTTTGGCATTAAGCACATGTGGCCTTAAGACTCCTATGGACTTAATGCAGAATATCTTAATTCTGGAAAAACCTATTAACTGTAATGGACTGTCAACTTTGAGTTAAACTTATAATGGTAATAAAGCAAAGTTAAACAGTAAAGTCTTTAGCATTATGGTGAAGAATCCTAAAATGTCATATCTGTGTCACCATAATGGAGCCTGGTTTTCCAAGCTCTTGTCAATGTGGTGGCAGATCTGTTCCCTTACCAATATGGTGGTCACAGTAAGCGTCTTGTTGGCTAGAGTCTGTGACGTGTTGATGTCTAAAGAGGTGGAGTTCATTGCCAATGTGTTGTTGGAGTACCAGATACCAATCTGCAACCACAGAGGTGGAGAGGGGGTTGTGGAGGAAGGGCATGGAGTAACAACAGTGGAGGGGGGCATGGAGAAACGCAGACGTTGAGACGGGGTTGTGGAAGTAAAGGAAAATGGAAACAGAAGAACAAAGTTCTGTACTGTTCATATGATCTTACAACAGGGAAGATAGAAGCCAATAGCATTGCACTGCAAGTGCTACTGCAAAACATACATGTACAACAAATGCAAATGTGGTACAAATGCAAACGTAAATATAATCCAGACCAAATGAAACACATCTCATGAATAATTACAGACTTATTTAAAATTCGTTTGACTTATTGTGTGAAGAACGAAGGAAAGAGTGTCAGTGAGTGCTGTTAATGTTTGGATGACACAAAATAATTATTCCAGCTGCCATATTTAACAGTCCCCCTAATCTCTTCACAACCTCTGACCTCATAACAACCTTTAACTGATCTCCTTTAACTGATCACCTTTAACTGATCTCCTTTACAATATGATATGGTGGTGTGTGTGTTACCTCTCTGTGTCCACCTCTGAACTTCTCCAGAATGTGGAGAGTGTAGTTTGTCCTCTGGCCTTTACTATTAAACTCCACCCGCCCTGTCAAGCCATCGTACTCCACCTTCAAACAAGGACAAAAACAGCGAAGACAGACGGTAAGAGAGACAAACAGAGATTAAAGCGCAAAGCAAAGACATCAGAGAAGCTTGAATGATGGGTTTTGCCTGTTTGTCAACTAACTGTGTTCTTCTAGGAACGAGGCATAATCAAACAAGATAAATTAGGCATTAAAAGAATTAAGCATGACCATGAGACATCAGGTACTTGTGAACATATGGGATTTGTTGTTTTGGTGTAATAGCACTTCAGACTTATATATGATGAGCATGATGGCAAAATGAAGTATTGAATATATATGTATGGGGGTAATAAAGTAATGAGTGTATATGTATGGGGGTAATTAACTATAGGGACTAATGAACATTCAACTTTGATGTTGAAGGAAACAACTAGTTATGTCACACCTGTGCACAAAGAAGTAAACATCACCAAAGCTATGAAGGATTTTAAAACCATGGAAACGCCAACCAGTGTCTGGGATTCCTAAAACAACGGAATCCCCAAATAACTTCTGGGATGCAGTGGTTTCTGTATGCAGGACTCAATACTTTACCAGCAAAAACAACAGTGAATGCAACACAAGATGGAGGCCTTACTTCAGCATCAAACATTAGAAAAGGCCACATTAACATATTGTAAAATCACTAGGTCTAGCCTGCATAGGTTTGGGACCAACTTATTCAAATATTTAAACCACAGCGGGAGAGAGAAAGCATGGAGGAAAAATATTGCAGACAAACCAAAGAATTTTACTTCTTTCCTCATAAAAACCGCATGAGAAAAATGTTCTAGCCATGCATGCTAGTCTCAGTGTCATTTCTGTAACTGGCTCATGAATCTTTATTAGCGGTGTGACTAAGCTGAAGCTACAAACATCTCATTGGTCTGTTTATAAGAAAAATGAATCAGGCTGTGCTTTTCATTGACATCTGAGGAGCTTGTGTACTGTCAGGTCATGTTCTGATATGCACTTAGTCAAGTCAGAAACTCTTCCACATAAATAAGATGATGTTAAAATGAGGTAACGGCTTAGCAGAGTTGAAAAGGATGGGAGCGACCAACCAGCACACACTCCTTTAGCAGGTGTGACACACATGCCCAGAAACTTCCAGAAAACATGCCGTCATCTTCACAGCTCTGCAGGAGTATTTAAGACTTGAGTCAAAAGGCCTCTGTAGCTGGTGATCTTATTATTATTGACATGATACTCCTTTAACGGATAATTGGTGTTGTTCTCCAAAAAGACAGCCCGCCTGATTTGCTGCAAGACTGTGTCTAATGACCGCCATGGAAACGCTTCATTACAATACTTGCTTAGAGTTTAGATGCTACAGAGTTTAATTTGTGCTAAAACGACAGGCTGAAGAAGTAAGTGGCTCAAATGGATAACAAATAACCTGTTTGCTTTTGACAAGATGAAAGAGAAGTACAACTGTTCTTGTCACACTTGGGAATTTTGCAGCAGTTTGCTGGAATTAGCGCTGTCGCCTGGGGAAGCTTGAGCATGTTTTAACTGCGGATCAGTCACTTTCCTCCACTGCATAATTAACCTTGTGTTCTGTGTGTCTGCCCCTTTTTTGCATTCACACTGAGCAAATCATACTTGCTCCACTGTGAAATTCTGATCTGATCTTACAAATGTTATGTGTATGCTATGTCTACGCTATAGATGACTCATTTCAGAAAACAACCCGCTACTTTAATATTGTGATTGTAAATGTCTTTTTCTCTTTTATATAGAGCTAAAATAGAAAATTATTTATTTTTAATATTTAAAACATAGGCCTGGCACACCCACACAAGCATAGATTACTAGGATATGGGTCTCCTAACTTTCACAATGAGATCTGGTGTTAATCTTCCATCCAATTACATTCCAAAAATAGAAGATTACTGAATACTGAATATCTACCTACTTTCTGTTTATATTCTTGCTTGCATATAAGACTCTTGCAGTGCTACAGTCATAGGGGAAATACTGTGAATCTGGTGAACTTGTGCTTTGCTATTGAGAGAAAGAAATGGGGTTTATAGGAGATGAGATAAACTGTGAGAGGGCGACGAAGGGAAGAGGTGCAGAATGCACTCAGTTTTTGATGGGTCATTGTAGCATGACAAATGGATGGAGCTCTGGGTGGAGCTCTGGGGTTCCAGACACATTAGGGTGAGGGAGGAAGGAGTGAGGGAGGAAAAAAAGGGGGGCAACGAAAAGGTGTGAATAGATGGAGGCGAAACCTTGCGACAAGAGACAGTGACAAACGGTGAACGGCAGAGGAGACGCTGAGAAAAGGGGTGATGGAGAGATGGAGTGATGGAGAGATGGAGTGATGTGCAAAGACAGAAAGGAACAAACTGAAAAACAGATGGGAAGGAACAGAGAGTAGCAGACTTGAGTAAAAAAGTTCAAAAGGCTGGTAGTAGAACCAAGAAAATCTAACACAAAAAAACATAAAAACTGAGGGAAAAAATGTAACTTCAACCGAATATTTACTAGTGTCTAGCACAACCTCGGGTAAATATTACAATGTAATATAATTTGAACAAAATCACCATAGTGATCATCTGAATGAAGAGCTCTAATAGTTCAGCCACATATATGAATAAAGAAAAAACAAAAAACATACACATAAAATACAAAAACAAACAAAAAACTGTTAGCAGCTGCACACAAAATGCTGACAAAACAAGTAACAGACAGAAAAACAGACTATATACATCATATACAACAGACCATATACAGTCCATATACATCAAGATTACCAGTCACCAAAGACACTACCCCCCTCCCCGCTCCAAACACAGCAACCAGGAAATGGCTGCCGCTGGTGTAGCCATGGCGACACGCACCATGCGCAGGTAGTTCATAAGACTGGTGCCGTGTTGCCAGATGAGCGCGGACGTGCAGCTGAGCGGCTTCACCCCGATCTCCTGACTCCGGTTCAGCTCGCGCACCGCGCCGACCACCACGTGCACCGCGTCGAACATCAGAGCCGACGACAGCTGTGAGGAGGGGAGGAGACAGGGACGGAGGCATGGGGCAGGCAAGGAAGAAAGAGGCCTGGTGAGTGAGGGGAAACTACGGGGAAGCCGTTAGAAGAGTCTGCTTAGCTGAGGAACAGGTGGATGTGACACCTCTGATGATTTTAATCAAGCTTGCAGCAAAGTCCTTCCTAGCAAAAAATTTTAGATCTATCTAGACAATTTAATCGGGGCGGGTAAATGAGTCTCTTCCTCAAAATACAAAGAATAGTTTTACCTCACTTTACTGAGTTATACAGTAGATACTAGAGAAGCTCTGTCACCATGGAAATATTCCCAGTACAGGCCTATAAATAAATATTCCAGTATCAGCAATTAACCCATTCTACGACAGCCATTTTTATTTACCAGACTTAACTGCCAGGACACAGTGTCTGAGCATGCTGAACTCTAATTCTGAACTCGTTCTAATTCTGCAGGCTCAATGGCCAAAGGAAGGACAGACAGAGACCCAGACAGACATAAGAATTGATTGAGAGGAGAGGACATTAACTGGCGTGGAGAAGCAGAGAGAAAGGGGGAGAGAGAGAGAGAGAGAGGGAGAGAGAGAGAGAGAGAGAGAGAGAGAAAAGGCTTTAGTGACTGAAAATAACTCTTCACGCCTGTAAGGGTCTGAAGCAGTCAATCTCTTCTAGACTGCCTTATAGAACAATTCATATTTATCAACCCGGCTGACAAAAAAAAGTTCCTGTGGTGTCTCAAGCATTAAGACATTCCTAGAACTAACGTGGAATATGGCAAAATAAATCCCTTAAATTCCACTGTAGTGCATGTGGGCACAAAACACTCATGTTTGTGCAAGTCTCTATCAGTGCATGTGCCTGTGTGTGTGTGTGTGTGTGTGTTTGTGCTTGTGTGTGTGTGTCTGTGTGTCTGTGTGTGTGCGTGCGTGCGTGTGTGTGTGTGTGTGTCTGTGTGTGTGTGTGTGTGCGTGTGTGTGTGTATGAGGCTCACAGCTGGACCCGGGTAAGGGCTCACGTCGCATCCTTCCCTCCAAGACAAGTTGAGACTCCTGATGAACTCCAAGTAGAAGGAGTGACTACTGTTCAGCATGGAGAAGCCCACGATGTTAGACTGGTCATCAACCACATCGTCCAGCCTCAGCAGAGGGAAGTCCTTCCAGACCCCGGAGGTCAAGAGACGGGTGAGCAGAGGAAAAGCAGGAACAGGGATGGACATTTACTTGCTTTCTTTTTCTTTTTTTTTTGTTAGAAAACAAGGATTGCATTTCATTCACATTACCTTTTCACCGATGCCAAGCTCCTGACAGTATGTCAAGTGCAAATGAGACCAGTGTAGGAAGTAAGCACCAGAAAACTGAATAGAGATTTCCCTCAGTTTTGAGAACAAAAAACCCCCTCAGGTTTGTCCTTTTATATCACCTCAAAGCTACGTCACCTAGACAGCTCTCAGGGACCTTTTTCAAATTTGAGAAGCATTTTCATTAAACATTAGTTTCATTAACAACTCTTATGCCCACAAACGTTCTTCTCTGTCCAACACTGCATTGTTGTTAATGGTATTTCTAAAGTTTTTGGTCTGCTGGGAACATTCTTTCTGGCAACGCAACGTCAAACCATTTTGAAGGCGTGGGGTGAAGAATTGTCATACTAGAAAACTCACAGCCTTGTTCAGAGCCTTCTCATTGTTCAGAGTCTTGTCAGCTTGGTAGCAGTGAACCATAACCACTGAACTTGGGCCAGCTGCCTGAGCCCAGGCTTAAATGTCACTCAGTGGCACATAAAAATAACAAAACCTAGTCACAAATCAGGAAAGCGCAATTTCCACTGCTTACAGAAATCCGAGAGCTACGTAGAGCCTCCAAGGGCCTTGCAGTCATCACCCAGTTTGGCTGCAGCTCCCCACTGAACAATATATGACCTCAAAATTTCTGCTATGAATTTAAGCAGCAGGAAGTCACCTCGAACAAGGGCATATCCCGCTATGGCCGTGATGATGATGAACAGCACAGAGCCATCGTGCATTTCTGATGAGCAGACTGGACAAAGCCCAACTCCAGCTCCCACAGGAACAGTGGAAAACATGGTTGGCGTGTCATTGGTGAAGGAGGAAAGTGGGCGGGGTGTCTTACCATTGTGGTGAGGATGTACTTGTAGAAGGCTGACGTCATGCCTAGCTCAGATGCCTAGAGAGGGTGAGAGAGAGAGAGAGAGAGAGAGAGATAGAGAAAGAGAGAGAGAGAGAGAGTCAAAAACACAACTCATCAATGATCCCAACAGAATTTATGAGTTGTCAAAAAACACTGACATTATACAATATTAATTATTACCTGGATCACAAAGCTGGTCTACAGTTAATTATATTTACCCATTTGCCCAGGTGTTTACCTTGTTTATTAGTTTGACCTAGCGCTGGTTTTTTTTTTTTGCTTGACTGACTGCAATAACTCAAGCGCACACTTTACAAGTCTTGGGTAATAGTTTCTGGAAAAGGTTTGTGTCAGATCAACAGGACATGAAATGCATTATGACAGAGCTGAGTTGGTCATTTCTGTTCCAGCATCACAGAAATGACATTCAGGCCATTTCTTGTCATTTGATATTTGTATGATAAAGGTAACATGATAAGAGCAAATGACTGAGGAGATTCTCTAGGATACTGTTCAGGCAAATCAATAATGTTGAAAGCTGAAATTCTGATGAATTGAATCACTAAATTGGCAGAATCCAACTGGCTGGATGCTTTTCTGCAAAGCAGTAACAGAAATATATTCATGCACCAGGTATGTCCGTACATAAGTAATAGTGTAAATGCATGTGGGTGTATGTGTGTGTGTGTGTGTGTGTGTGTGTGTGTGTGTGTGTTCAGCATCTTAATAGTAGCAAAGTGATGAAGACTGCCATGTCATTGATGCATCAGCATTCTTGTGATATACATTCTTGTGATATACCTTCTTGTGATATACATTTTTGTGATATACCTTCTTGTGATATACATTTTTGTGATATACATTCTTGTGATATACCTTCTTGTGATATACATTCTTGTGATATACCTTCTTGTGATATACATTTTTGTGATATACATTCTTGTGATATACCTTCTTGTGATATACATTTTTGTGATATACATTCTTGTGATATACATTCTTGTGATATACCTTCTTGTGATATACATTTTTGTGATATACCTTCTTGAGTATCAATATAGATACTGAAGCATTGGCATCGATGATAATTGTTGCTACTTTGTCATCGCGGATTTCCTTTAGCAAGGGGGTGGGGTCCAAGTTGTCATCAAGCATCCTCACTGACAGCGTGTCTCGGGAAATAAGGAATCGGTGCACCAGCTCTTCCAGGCGGAGCAGGCCTGTGGGCGGAGCAAAGCCAGGAACACTGCAATCAGGGTCACCGTGACAATAAATTCTAACTGTGGTGCCATTTTCAGCCACGGTCAATAGCACAGACACATTTCTCCTAGTTTTTTATGTTCAGCATATGTGTCAGAGACCTTCAGTGAAACCCCTATATTCGATGATGGACCTTTTGGGCGTTCGAACTCCATTACTGATATTAGTCTGAAGTCATACAGCAGATTCATAAAGTGTTCAGATCCCTTTGGCATGTGACTGTTGTTTAAAAGTGTCTTATGAAATTACAGGTCGCCAACTCCTGAGGTGCCTGCCTGTCCCATGATCTTTGCAGCCCCTCTCTGATTGCGCTGTCCATGGTTTTCTGTGCTTTTCAATGACCAGCTGTCGTTGCGAATCAGAGGCGGCGGTGCAGGCAGTTCCCCAGCAACAGCGGGGAATCTTTGGCCTGTTCTCTCTGGGACGGCATGGAAGGACATTCTTTACCACCACGTCCTCACAGCTTGGCCAATGGGCACAAGCCCCACGGCTTCACTTCCTCCTTCCCTGCATTCACTTCTTGCTTGCATCATATTTAAGCCCTCGGACTTGCCTGAAAAGCCACTGATGGGGGCAGGGACCACGCACCACAGTCGAACCTGGACTGACGTACTCACCACAGTCGAACTTGGGCTCCCGTACTCACCACAGTCGAACCTGGACTGATGTACTCACCACAGTCGAACCTGGACTGATGTACTCACCACAGTCGAAACTGGGCTCCCGTACTCACCACAGTTGAACCTGGGCTTCCGTACTCACCACAGTCGAACCTGGGCTTCCGTAGTCACCACAGTCAAACCTGGGCTCCCGTACTCACCACAGTCGAACCTGGACTGATGTACTCACCACAGTCGAACCTGGGCTCCCGTACTCACCACAGTCGAATCTGGGCTCCCGTACTCACCACAGACGAACCTGGGCTTCCGTACTCACCAGTCAAACCTGGACTTCCGTACTCACCACAGTCGAACCTGGGCTTCCGTACTCACCACAGTCGAATGGCTTCCATACTCAGGTTTCTATGCCATACCCATGAATTTATGCAAATTAACTTGTCAGTTCCTGTGACAGGACTTCCTGTAGCTGGTCTGTGACCTATTCGTAAGTTCAGTACCTGTTAGGTTATCTGTTTAAGGTGGATAAGGTTATATGTTTAAGGTTATATGGTTGATGTTATCTGGATAAGGTTATCAAGATATGGTTAACTGTTTAAGGTTATCTAGACTAGGTTAACTGTTTAAGGTTATCTAGATCATTGTTTCCCAACCTAGTCCTCAGGGAACACCAAACTGGGTTAGGGTTAGGGTTATCCTGGGTTGGGCAACACTGATTATTTAAGTTATTTAGATTGGGTTAACTGTTAAAGGTGCTCTAGATAAGGTTAACTGTTTAATATTATTTAGATTAGGTTATTGGTTTAAGGTTATCTAGATAAGGTTATCTGTTTATCTCCTTTAAGGTTATTTGGATAAGGTTATCTGTTATGAAGTTATCTAGATAGAGTTAACTGTTCATGGTTATTTGGACAGGACTGTCATCCAAATTGCTACTGAAAGAAGATGAGGTGGATGAATAGATCATGTCATGTACTTCAAAGAACATCAGTGTGAAATAATAAAAAATTATAATACAAGAAAGAAAGAAAGAAAGAAAGAATGAAAAAGAAACTATAAAAATGTAAATCTTCAAAAGTTTAACAACTACCAAAGCAAGCCTTTTGAATAACATAATACTTTTAAATCTCAGGCAGATATTTTTCCTTTTTCTTAAATAATACCTAAAGCCCTTAGCTGGAGTGTAACAATACAACTGTAAACAACAAACAAACTGTATGTTTCTTAACTGCAGGCAAAACGTTTAAAATCTGATACTGGTTTCTCTAAAATCACGGAACTGTTAAGGTAATTAAGAACGTATTTAAAGTAATGCTCACTCTACAACCCAAGGATGAGATCTGTGGTGTTGATCTCTCAGAAAACTCAGTCCAGTTCTTGTTGAACGTGAAGAAGCAGTCATAAACTCATATTCAAATTATTTTCAGAGATGCTCTTCTTAAAGGAAATATGAAGAATACACATAGAAAAGGGTGCTAAACATCTTAATGCTCTTTTAAATGGCATTTAACCATGCATTTAACCATCTTTAAAACGTTTTATATACGGTCAATTACTACAAGCCATAACTCGCTCTCAGCCATAGTCCTGTAAATTAAAGTCAGTGACTATTGAATGAAGCAACTTTGAGTGCCAATAAAGGTAATTCTGTATGTGCATAAATTTGTGGGCTTAAGCCACCACAGAATCCATATGGGGACTTTATTGAATTTGGACTGCAGTCAACAAAGCAGCACCCTGAATGCACAACGACTACAGTTCACCTCCGAGAAGAAATGTCCCATTTCCTGCATGTGCAGTGGTTTGAGGAACTACACACACACACACACACACACACACACACACACACAGAAGCACACTCTGGTACACAGAGGCGTACACACACACACACACACACACACACAGAAGCACACTCTGGTACACAGAGGCGTACACACAGAGACTCCCACATAGCATTAATAAAGAAGCACAATCAAGCTCTTTTACATACATTAACACATAGGTGAACAATCACATAGACACCTACACAAACAGTTCCAGAGAGTGGCACACACACACCCACACAGAGATCTGACTAATTGAGTGGAGAGCTGTGTAATCAATAGAGA
Source organism: Tenebrosternarchus preto (assembly GCA_025802075.1). Lineage (NCBI taxonomy): Eukaryota > Metazoa > Chordata > Actinopteri > Gymnotiformes > Apteronotidae > Tenebrosternarchus > Tenebrosternarchus preto. The sequence continues at coordinate 6,136,991 of JAOYMR010000004.1, read as the reverse complement.
GATGTCTATGTAGCAGCAGACAATAATGCCCTGAACACAGGCGTCACGGGCACCTGACCTTGGGCTGGTCCTGACCGTGTGATGAAAGGCAATCTCATCCGTGAGCTGTAAAAGAGCAACTCACAGGAAACACGGCAGCAACTGTGTACAGATGGGAACTGTGTGCCCAGTTTTATAGATACATGCTACCTTAACACATTGTCCACTTCATTAATGTATTAAATAAAGGAAGATCAACTTTATCTCCAATCTAAAATATTCCATGGATTTGATCAAAGATTTGGCTAAATCACTTAAATTTTTTCATTTTTATGCATTGAACCTGCTTACTCCATGAAGGCACCACTAGCTTCCAGGATCCAGTTCCTGTTTTTTTTTTTTTAATGTACGTTCTGACTGCCTTGTTATTGCTTGTCTGAACAGATAAGCCTCCAGATTCAGTTAAACGCAGAAAGCAGCGTGTGACCTCAGACTAAGCTACATTTCTGTGTCTGTTTTTTTCCGTACATTTTAAGAGCTCTATTTGACATAGTACACACACTTCTTCAACATACTTTTTAACGGACTGACTTCAAAACCTTCTACTTTGCCTTGAACTGATCTAGCACTTATCTAACAGTTTAACACTACCTGGTTGCCCACTTCTCTAAATCATTTGACATTTATATGGTGCAGTTCAAGGAACTGTTCTTGGTCCTCTTTTATTCTTATTATATTTCCACTTTGTGTATCTCATATGGAATCATACACGCTGTGATAAATATATGACAAAAAATAATTATACCCCAATATGTTCATATTCTGTGGATATGTGGATATTCTCAGTCCTGGTTCAGTCATGGAAAAGGGAAGGGAAGAAATTCTGTAACTAAAGAATATGACAAGCAAGGAATTTCTTTTGACAATAAATTTCTTTTGATCCATCAATCACACATTGTCACTAAGATTGTTTCATTTAATCAAGTGGATAATGCATTCTACTTAATACATTTTGAAAGAGACTTAATGATGTCTTCCTGCAAAAGATTATTTTTTTTTTTTCAAAAAAAGCTTCAGCTTGTTCAGCAGCACTGGGTGTATAAACTCAAAAGCAAATGAACACATTGAACACATTGTATCTGGCTTCCTATTATTCCATGGACTGCCTGTTTTGCTTAGTATTTACTTTAAAATTATTCTTTCAGTTTTTAAACTCTCGGTCTAGGGCCATTGTGAATTGTGGTGGGCCAGACAAACTTTGTTCCAAATCAATAAGTGAAAGTTTATTTATTTTATTGGTCAGTAACAAAATGGGGAAGCAGTCTTTTACTATTAAATCATTAAATTCTTCCAGACCTTGAACTACGCATCTACCTTGATTATTATATTTAGATTGAAATAAAATGTGTTTGGTATCCATTCTAACTGTTACTTGTACCTTAGATTCACTTGAATTTATTTTGCATTTTGTGCTCTTAGATAAATCATCTTTTCTATGTGTCCATGTCACATTTTACTTCACAATTTCACTGGATTAACATATCCATGACTTTATTTTTAACTTTGCTTTCTTCAGCTTTTTAAGCTTCCTTTGATCACAACTTTGTTAAAAGGTTGAAGGCGCTCACTGAGTGTAATACTTCGACGGCTAACTGGACTTCTGCAGTATTTGCTGATAGAGGAACAAAATCTTCATCAACAACAAACAACAACAACAATAACAAAACAGTAAACGGCATTGGAAGCTCCAGCAGGGAACAGCAGAGATGGTGGAAGAGGCCTGTTAGACTGGGTCGTGCCCAGCAGACTCACACTCGGCTCTGGCACAGATCAGACTGGCTGTGGGGTAGCTGAAGGAGCGCAGGATGGCACCAATGGCCAGGCTCAGGTCCTCGTTGCTGGGATACAGCGTCACAGAGGCAAAGCGCAGGTATGGTAGTCTTGGTGTCTCCTCGGGGCCGATCTTGACATGAGGGATCTGGGAAGAAAAGAGGCCCAGGCGAGACAGATGAAAGTGTGGGGCGGGGGCAAGGCAAGAAGGAAGGATTAACAAAAGGAAGAAAGTGTGGTGGAGTGGGAGAGATAGCGGGAGAGAAAAGAAAAGTGAAGAGTTGCAGAGAGAGGATTGATACTTGTAAGTGGTGAACTGCAGGCAGGAGTGTTGTCTTATGGTAATGTGATGTCTTCCTACTCACCTCCTTTTCCCCGCATATATGACTGACAATGGAGCCAGAGGCGGGGCTAGAGGCGGGGCCTATGACAGAAACCACACCCTTCGGCAAGATCTGACACACTGAAAGAGCAAAAGACAGAAAGATTAAAAAGATGGGATTGAAAAGAGAAAGAGAGAGAATGAGAGCAAGAGAGACAAAGAGAGAGAGAAAGAGATGTGGGAAGATTTTGGATGCAGTCCAGTTCTGTCTATGTCTTGTTTCTCGATGATATATCAAATATGTAGTCAATGCAAGGCTCTTTTTGATTAATTACATCAATAAGCACACCGAAGATTTATGTTCAGCCTGGTGGAAACTGCCGCTCTCACTTTGGTAAAAAATGTTTGTGTGTGTTTGTGTGTTCCTTTCTCTTCACAAAAGCACCCTGTCCAGATACAACAGTGCATGATGCCCTTAACAGCATGGGTTTGCCTGCATAGAAGCACCTGATTTGGCTCCCCGGACTACCAGCTTCCTGTTTCTTTGCCTGAGTAAAGCATTATTAGTTGCCAAATAAGTCAGCAGTTTTATTATCGTTAACCAAGGTGCCCACTCACACAACCCACAGCTTGCGCATGCTGCCACGTCACAGCTCTTTAAATAGTGCAGTGGCTTGTTCTGGTGCTCTAAGCATTTGGGTAGGCTCAGGTGTAAGAGTGTGTGTGTGTGTGTGGGTATGCCTGTGTATGTGTACATGCACATGTGTGCATGTGCGTATATGTGTGTGTGTGTGTGTGTGTGTGTGTGTGTGGGCGTATATGTACATTTGCGTAGTCTCGTACTGCGAGTGCAAGTGTGTATGTGTGTGTGCACTCACTCGTTTCAGTCTCATTTTGCAAGTGTGTGTGTGTGTGTTTGCATGTGTGTGTGTTCACATTCACTCGTATCAGTGGTCTCGTGCTGTGAGCATGTGTGTGCGTACGTGCATGTGAGTGTGTGCGTGCATGTGTGTGTGTGTGTGTGCATGTGTGTGTGTGTGTGTGCACACTCACTCATATCAGCAGTCTCATACTGAGAGTCGCTCTGCAGCTCAAAGATGTCCACCTCCACCCGTGCACGAGCCACTCCATCCATCAAACTGTTGATGTTCTCTCGTGCCAGGGCCAAGGCCAGCCGCTCGCCACGCCCACAGGCCGACTGGTCATCTAGAATGGCAGCTAAACGAGGACGACACCAGACAAACCCAATTACACATCCAAGACCACAGTTCTGCTCTTCTTTGTAGTGCAATAAATGTCCTATCATGTCTTATCTATGGGAGTGCACAGATGCTTATGTGGTAGTTCAAACTTGATCTGGAGGTGGAATTGAATTGTGAATCTAGTTAACAGCTGGGATTCCTCAGAGTCAAATACACTACCATTTGTTTTCAATTAAGATAAAATAAGATAAAAATGTAAATGTGTTCAGAATTATATAGAATGATACAGATTACTTCAAAATACCTGAGAGAGCTGTTTAACATTGACAATGATTAATTAATATCTGGAACACTTCGCATTTCGAAAGTGGCAATCAAATATCAAGGGTACTCTGATTACATTACATACAATTTTAATGCATTTAAATAACATTTGTTTTTTCCCAAAATAGCTGAAATATTACAAGATAGTGAATCTAAAAAAACCTTTTGGTATCTGGTTTACATTATCTTGATCGATTCCAATTTTTTTTAATGATAATTCACACAATATAATTGATGTGGACTGATGTGGATTAGCCATTGCAGGTGCAGGAGCTGGTGCTAATCCTGATAAAATAATATATGCAATAAATCCCTATGCAGTTTTTTTGTGTTTTGAGATATGTTGTTGATTTATTCTCCTAGGCTAAACAGCGCTGTTTAACTTGTGTGGAATACCAATATCCTGACACACATAGGAATTAGGCTCTTTCTTTAAAAATCACATACTTACAATAGAGTTGTTTTCTTGCTGACAATAGTTATCTACATTTGCAAGAAAGCATTTGTGAACTCTTCGGAATTAGCCAGACTTCTGCATTAATTAAGTCCCATCAATGGACAGACACAATATGTTAAAACTAATCGCACAGAAACAGCTGTAGATGTAGTTAGTACTAAAAAATCATTACACATTCACAGTGCAGAGTAACAAAAACAGCCATCAACCATCCTGCTGTTTCACCAGGCTTTACTGTTGGGATGAGGTTTTGTGCTGGTGAGCAGCACTTTTTTTCCTCCAAAGACAGCACTGTGCGTTCCTGCCCAAGATTTCAACTTTTCTCATTTGCTCACAAAGCGCTGTCGCAGAAACACTGTAAACCATGCTGACAGTCTTTTGCCCACTGGAAACATGCCGCAGGGTTTGTTGTTGTGGGGTTCGGAAAGCAGTGAATTTTGTCTATGGCGTGTTTTTCTGAACACCTTTTTTTTTGTTTAGAATAAGTTACACTGAATTCGGTTACTGCAGTTCACCTAGGGTTCTTTTTACCTCTCTGAGAATTGTGCGAGTACTTGATGAGTATTATGTAAGTATTGCAGGAGAATTGCAGGCTGTGACCTGATCATTGCCAGCATATCCACTCATAGGGAGATCAGAGACTGTGAATTCTCCCCAGTTTATCTGCACTTTGTCCTACGGTGGACTGATGAACACTAGGCCTTTTACAAATGCTTTTATGACCTTTTCCAACATTATGCCTTTTTCTCAAACCTCCTGATATTTAATTTCAGGGCGGGGTTTACATTTCTGTAGATCTTCTTTTCAAACCTCCTGATATTTATTTTCATTTGGGTAGGGGGATAGTTTACGTGAACACTCACTGGTTAAGGCACTTGACTAGTAATCAGAAGGTTGCTGGTTCAAACCCCACCTCTGCCAAGTTGTCACTGTTGGGCCCCTGAGCAAAGCCCTTAACCCTCAACTGATCAAGATGTATTCAGTCACAATTGTAAGTCGCTTTGGATAACAGCATCAGCCAAATGCTGTAAATGTGTTGAGAACAGCAGACTCGGACAATAACTCAACTTTGCATTTTTTCATGGGACACTCCGAACTTTAATCTCATTTCATTGATTGGAATACCTGGTGCAGATTAGCTCTAAGAGAAGTCATTAGCTTAGCTACAGTGAATATTTATCAGCATTTATCAATATTGGTCAGTATTGAGAAGACAAAGTAAAAATGTAAAAAGTAATCATCTGTAATCAGCCAAACCAGATTATTTTTCTATTATTGCTACTTGGTTGAAGGTTAGAACTTCTAATTAATTAATGCAGAAGTCCTGGTAATAGCTAATGTTTTGTAAATGTTTTTATCTTTTTTTGTTCACCTGTTGAACATTAAATCTCTGTCAGTGGCTTTGCTGTAAATTAAGATATAATATGCTGCTGCACAGAGCATTACCTATTTTCTGAGCACTTGTTTCCTACTGTAATTACATTAATTAATTACAGTAATTAAATGAATGTCATTTTGAATGTCCAGTCAATGATCTGGTTTTACTAGCCAATCTTGCTACATGGGTTCTAGATTCCCTCGTCTACTGTGAGCTGAGCAAATGCCTACTGCAATCAGTGTGAAAGAGGCATTGCTTCAGAAAAGATTAATGCCAAGACCTTTATTGGTGTTTCTTCAGGATCTAAAGTCATCCCCATGCTGTGCTGATGGCCTATCGACTGGGTTTTTGCTGTTTTTTTCCTTGGCTATTCTATACCGGAGTGTTTTGAGTTTCCCTTTAGTGAATTATGGGGAATTCAGATTCGGTAGCTTTGGTTTGATTAAAACGAACCTTAGTGAAATTGCTCAGTTAGCGTGGTTCTTTAGAACAAGCGAGAATGCTGGTGCCAAATAGATGAACCGAGACCCCCTGTGTAGGTCTGTGTCAGCCTGCTTCCAACATACGTGGAGCAATGCTTTAGTTCATCTGGTAAAAGCACTACAGAAGCACAGAACATACGTAGAGCAATGCTTTAGTTTGAATGACATCACTGTAATTACCTTCTTTGGTTTAGATGGTCAATATATGAACAACATGAACAACAACAATGAATAACGAGCAAAGAAGACCTAAAATGCAAGAAATGTTTGGCTCCTTTGGTCCAAAGCTTATCAGCATGTTTTCAAAGTAATGGGAGAAGGGTAAGAGACCTTATGAAAGGAATAGGCTGATGGAATAGACAGGAAAGGCCAATTATGATACAATTGATGCTAAAAAAAAAACTAAAAGAGATTTCTACACCACAACCACTGTTGACTGACATAACAGTGACTGACAAAACTGACATAACAGTGTACATTATTTTACCACTGGAAAATACAGTTTCACTGAGAAACCGTTGCATACATTCCCAGACATTCCTTTGGAAATCTCCCTGCAGACACTAGACTCTAGTCTGAGGGCAGAACCTCTCCCTAGAAATACTTATCACAATAGTCAGGTTTAAACAGAAACTTTATGAGAGTTGAAGTGTCCTTCCCAGTCCTTCAGATAAGAAGAGTCAGTAGCTATTCTCATACTGGGAATCAGCTTTCCTTATTAAAAAGGAACAGTGGACAATTCTTACCCAGCACCCAACACTTCTAGTAAGATTCAAATAGAAGTGACTGCAGACATTTTTGTTTTCCATGTAGGAGACTTGGTCACAAACTGACTTGGAGTTAATTTAATCCTCCTGCAAGTTGAATAGGAGATTATCTGCTTATTCTGTGCTTTTTAGGGCCTCTTAAAGCTGGGCTTCTGTGCGACTGAGGGGGTTTCTCACCCATCCTAACGGCAGCGAGGGCAGGCGCCTGGCTCAGGGAGGACGGGGCCGTGGTCAGCAGAAGGAGGATGAGGAGCAGGTGAATCGGCAGCAGCAGTGCTGGCAGAGCCGGCATCTTCCACCGCTCCTCATGGAGAACGGTCGTCTGGCTGTCTGCAGCGCTACCTGTGGAGAACAGGAGGAAGTGTTGACAACAGATTCGTCAGGAAAGCGCCTTCTCTGTTTCAGGAATAAATCAGTTTGAAAAAAACTAATTGACCTCAACTGTACAATTAGAAGTCTCATTTTTAAAATAATTTTACAATTTTTTCTCCACGTGAGAGGGTGATGGGTTACACACGGCTTCCTCACAACTCAAACAGCCTAAGACTTTTTTCACACCAAATCTTTTTTCAATTGCCACGAACACAATACTGTAGGACCATTGAAAGCTCTTTGTGGACTGCTGTAACTGCCTAATTTTGTATACATGATCTTAACACTTAACATCTGCCTCATCCAATGAAAGCACGGCCAACTGTGCCCTCATTGGCTCCTCAGTGCCCAGTGAACCTCTTAGCTTCTTTCTAAATGCGCTGAAGCCAAACTGTGCACTACATGCTTCACGTATCCACTTTTAGCTATGAAGTGCTTGCTGTGTATGAATTAAATAAAATGCCATTTTGAATGGAATCTAGATGAAGCGAAAGCTTTAGCTGAATGGCAAAGAAAAGAGAAACAGGAAGACAGAGAGAGGGATTGTTTCCGTTTTATTTTCATTTCCAGAACTGGGCAGATGTTTCTGTCCAGAGAAGAAGATAGGAAGCAGTAGTGAACTGAAACATAAAAAGTGAACTATATATACCAAGACAATCAGTGAGCTGGGATGTGGGGGAGGAAGAGATGGAGAATTACACACACAGCAGTAAACCAGGACGTCGTAGAGTAATTTGCTGAGTGGGCAGAAAAAATGAACTAAACTGTTTAAAACACTTAACTGCCTGCATCCCACATACATCGAGCCTCTAATAGCAAACGTAATTGGTCACTAATGTGTCAACCAGAAAAATCCCATTACAATAGCAACGGATGGACTAACAGATATATACACTAATATACTGTACACTATACAAGGCTGATAGAAAACATCCATTACATATCAGCATAAGTTTCTGTCTCGGGAGGACTGATTTAATTATCTCTTGTACTGATATGGTAAAAGCCAGCAGATGCTGCAAAACACTGCAAAAAAGGCCCAACCAATAAAAAGGGACTTTGCAGTGTTTGCCCATCAAGGGAAACTATCTTTACTGTGGCAAATTTCATTACCTGCTCACAATTTTTACATTTTTTCCTGTTATTGTAATACCTGTTTTGAATTTGTTACTACAAATCATTTCAACCAGTTTCACTTGTGAATTGTCACTTATGACCACTGGGCACAGATTCTTTTCCACAGGCTATGCAAAAAAGAAAAAAGAAAAAAAGAAAGTCATATTAAAAGACTATTCTGTCACCTGTCACCTTGACAGTAACATGTTGTACTGCCTTTCTGCGTGCTGGAGACATTAGCAGGGATCATCCGGTGAATAAAGCCCACATGTTTGCCTTACAGACAGCATCACTGATGCCACTGTCCTATTTTGCTGCCTCAGACACCATAACGGCAGGATAATCCTCTCATTTTACTGCAGACAGACAAAATATTTCTCCTTCTTTCTCACCAAAGGATGATGGGAAAAGTGTGTGTGTGTGTGTGTGTGTATGTGTGTATCTGTGTGTGTGTGTGTGTTTTAGTTTATTAAACTGCTGCAAAATAAACATAAAAACTCTGGCAACGCTGTGAAGGTTTTGGAATAGAATGAGAGAGTGAGAGAGAGAGAGAGAGAGAGAGAGTGAGAAAGAGAGAGAGAGAGAGAGTGAGAGAGAGAGAGAGAAAGAGAGAGAGAGAGAGAGAGAGAGAGAGAACGAGCCCCACGGGGATAACGACTATGCATTCAGTGAAACAAGCTTCTATGACATTTGCCTCTTTTACTGTGTCTGTGTACAAAGAGTATTAGTGCACAAGGACAGAAAAAAGAGGAAAGTAATACTGCCTGAGATCAAAGGGGTGGGGAAGGCGTGAGGAGGTTGAGCTTCTCTGAGCGAAGCAATGAAATCAATGGACTGCCTGCCAACAAAAAGGAAAGAGAAAGCCTTAAATGAGTCAGTGACCTCAACAGATGGCAAAGCCGGCTTGAAAAGCGTGAGGTAGCATCAGATATTAGATGAAGCATACGGTTCGGTTGCTAGCAGCCGGCAAGGTTGGCGGGGCCACGTGAGCACCACGTGAGCGCCACGTGAGCGCCACCCTCGTGTGTTCGCGGGTGAAACCCATTCCCCCTGGCGCTGGAACGAGGCGGTGTGACCCTGAAGTGCCTCGAGCCGTGAACGACGCGCTTGTTCAACAGGGAGTGGATTGACAGGTCGCCGTAGTGGTATCCAGCGCTCAGTGCCGATCTCTCCTACAGTGACTTACCCCACCCCCCAACCCGACCCTACCTGACCCCACCCCCGCCCCTCCCTCCTCCGTACTGTTTCCCCGGTGCACCGAGCTCTCAGTTCTTGATCGGATCTCACTGGTGTCCCTGCTCGATCTGCTCTCCCTGCTCTCCCTGCTCCCCCTTCTCTCCCTGCTCTCCCTGCTCTCTCTGCTCTCCCTGCTCCCTCTGCTCTCCCTGCTCCCTCTGCTCTCCCTCTGCTCTCCCTGCTCTCCCTGCTCCCTCTGCTCCCTCTGCTCTCCCTGCTCCCTCTGCTCTCCCTGCTCTCTCTGCTCCCTCTGCTCTCCCTGCTCTCTCTGCTCCCCACCCATCCACATCCGGGTCAGGTGCCCAGGCCCCTAAACTCACCGAGTGCTTCTTGTTGCGCGAGTCAGCATATTTCTGCAGGAAAGGCACAAGAGCAGACGGAGGGTCCGTCGCTTGCTCCGGCTGTGGAAGAACACGCACACGCACGCAAACATGCATGCACACACGCACATACGTGCACACCAGGTTTTCAGATCCGTTTAAAGGAGCCGGTTCTTAAATCTGTTCTCAGAGCAGCGTGTACCGATGGGTGCATGATCACTTACAGGAGTGTCGTCGATAAATATCAGCACCATGTGGTTCACTGTGTCCTGGAAAAGAAGCAGAGGAAAGATTCAGCCGATTTAAATCCAAGATGAGTTAAACGAGTGCAGTAAATCAAAACGCTGAATACTGAAAAAACAATAATACAAGCAAGATTTGATTATAATGTCCACAGACTCATTTCCACAGGTAGAGCTGAAGCATATGGGCTAGATTGGTGTACATTTGCTTAACAAAACGAACAAAGGAGGAGTTCAGAATGTATAGACAATACGACACACTCAAACCTGTTACACACTCACACTCAAACCTGTTACACACTCAAACCATACCTGTTAGTTCTTACTGTGAGGATGATAACAGCTGTGTCCATCTTAAATCAAAGTCTTGGGCTAGTTGTAGAATAAGTCATTTGGCAGCTAATCCTATTTTTCAGTATTAGTCTACATAAACAATGGCTGTACATAAATCAAATGTAAGGAAACTAATAATTTGTTAAAGTGTACATTAAGTGCGTTTAACTAAGAGCTGGTCACGGCCCCAGTGTTTCAGGACTTTGGGTGGGGGAGCGAACACAGTCCTGTGCGTTATGTACCGGGTCTGCCACGAAGTCCATGGTGGGGAGGAACACAGAGCCCGTCATCACCTCTCGAATCAGCAGCGCCAGGGACCTGAGACAACAGACGCACAGCTCACGTGAGCGGCTCACGCGCACCATGACGCCTCTCACCGACGCAGCGGCGGCCCGGAGCGATAAACTCTAGCGCCTGGTGAAGGCGTGACAAACACGACTCTCGAACAGAAGGGTTACAGCTGCAGAAAGGAACCATGCCCTTGAGTTACTGGGGCAAGAGGCAGAAAACTAAAACTGCAAAGTGCAAGTGTGCGTGTGTGTGTGTGTGCAATAAGGGAGGTTACTGAACGTGTAATAATGTAGATTACGTGTGTATATATGTAGGTAATCATGTAGGTGTGTGTGTAGGAAGTATAATAATATACATTACATGAGCATGTTTGGGGGGGGCCACAGAAATGAAACGTCAAGAAAGCAAATTAATACAATGCAAAATGGAGTGGCCTTGCGGGCTGTAAATTGCTAAAAATAAAAATGCCAGCACAGCCTAGAAGGACAGCCACTCTGCTGGGCAGGAAAAGCACCTGCGCTGGCTGAACATACAGCGCAAAATGTGCGTCTGTGAGAGTGAGTGTGTGTGCGCGCGTCTGTGTGTGTGTGTGAGTGAGAGTGAGAGTAAGAGTGTGCGTGTGTGTGTGTGTGTGTTCTCTGTATCTGCACTCTGTAGTTTTAGGAGGGATGATGTAAGGTAACAGCATGTCTATGAGTGTGTGTGTGTGTGTGTGTGTTCTCTGTACCTGCACTCTGTAGTTTTAGGAGGGATGATGTAAGGGAACAGCATGTCTGTAAGTGTTCTCAGGTACTGCAGCTCATCCTTGCGACTGCGCAGAGCAACATGTAGATCAGATCCATACTCCTCCAGCACAGCCTGCTGCAGAGCTTCAGGACTCTTCACTGTACACACACACACACACACACACACACACACACAACCCACACAAAAACAGGCATGCGTGCGTGCACACACAAACACACCCACACACGTGCACGTAAGTACACATGCATAAGTGATGGCAAGATAAAACCTGAAACCAATTCTTTCAAACGGTTCGTTTAAATTAGACGTCTACCGATTTGACCGTTTCAGTTCTACAGCGTGTGTGACGGCGGTGTAAATCAGTCAAGGTAAAACTGGACTTCATCGTTCTCTTCTGACTAAAACAGACTATATTCACTAGGGCTGAGTGACCAGGGCCTGGTTTCCCCAAACGCTTCCTAGTGTTACAGCATTATTACTGCATCTGTACCGTGCCCATCTCAGACACACCTGACACCATCTCCACCATTTTGTCACTACACCTGTGGAAATTTAGTGTCACTGCTATCGTTGGAGTTTGGTATCGTTGTGCTACAGAATGACAAATAATTTAAAGTTTTTATAAGGTTTCTTCTTGTGTTAAACATTAATGAAATAACGTGTGGCACAAATTCAAAATTCTAACGGTGCATTGTTCCGAGCACAAAACATTTATGTTGAGAATAACAGGTTGGATTCGATATTTCTGCTGTTCCCATGCACATACATACTATCAGGATTTTTTTGCATTTTCACCTCGTTTCAATTAAACATGGCAACAAAGTAACAACCAACAATTCTATCATGAACATTACGTTATGCGTCATTACGTGGTTTCCTACCCTTCTTGTTGATTTTTGCAATTATCTCCATGTGCTTCACTGCTGCCTTCATCATTTTGCCAGTAACAACGGACGGCACGTGCACCTAAAGAGAGAAAGTGTGAGGGTCACGTAACACAGAGGTGGGAACGTCGTTTCCCGCGGCCCTCCGACTCCGTGATGTATACCTTCTGGGCCCGACGGACTAGAACCGAGGCGAAAAAACGAAATGTCTGCCTTAGTTCGTCCACACATGCTTCGTCATCTGTGATATCCCTGGTCACAAACATATATATACACATATACACACACACACACACACACACACACACACACACACACAAAAGGTCACAGCAGCAAAGCCCAGAGACCCAGGAACCCATGACCTTGGGTTCAAATGTGATTAGACCTGAACAGGACTAATTATATGGAGAACATACAATCAAACCCAGAGCCAGTCCTCTAAACATACAACATTTTTCTGACATGTCCTACCTGTACCAAGGATACACAAAGTTCTCCAGAACCAACTCCAGCACCTGAAGACAAAGGCGAACCGGGGTGTCAACGAACCCAGAAGCATTCATTTAACGGCTGACTCAACATCATCACTGGTTGGACTCTACCTCCCCAATGGATGCATCCACCTTAGAGTGAACTTTCAAACCCAACCATGGCTGGTAGTTTTCCAAAAGAAGGGCTGGCCTGTAAAACACACAGACAGACAGGCAGGCATGCAGCACTCAGTAGTTTTGTCCAGTTTGTACAACATGGAAAATGCGTCTGTGACCTCAGCAGTTGGAAGACCAGAAATGAAACTCTACCGGTGTCTTTTGCACTTGTTTTTGCCACAAACTGCACAGCTGTGACCCTGCGGGAAGAGCTCAGACTGTTCCAGCCTCTGCAACAAAAACACACACATCTTGTTTTCCCCACCAATCCATCACACCAAAGAAAAAACTCAAACAAAACACATTTATGAACTTACTTTGTCCTTTGTCTTCACAGTAAAGAAGACACTGGGCATGAGATAGTCTGGACTAAGAGAACAGTAGAAAGTGACTGCTCCAGCCAAGAACGACCAAAATATCATCAGAACATGCAGATACCTGGGAGAAAGAATCACCACAATGAATTACTGTGATACCTGCAACCTTCTGGAACATTCTACAACAGTTTGTCATCAGCACTTCGTGACTGGGCCTTATTTTGTATTCATTGTACTTTAATTAAAAATATTCGTCCAACTTAGTAGAAAATTCACCTGTTAAGAATTATGGTTGACGATAACATGGACATCAGCAAAAAGCATATGAAAGGATACTGCCGGGCAACTTCCCTGAACATATCGATTTTAAAAGTCCTCCTGAGGGATTCTGACAACGCTTTAAACTTTGCCATCTGGGATCTGCTGAAGAAATGGAAAACATCAAAAGTTAAACCTCCTGGACATCTATTAATTTTATTGTTTGTTTGTTTTACTACAGCTTCCTTGTAACCTAAAAATAAACCTCAATACACAAATAGTTGCATTAATTATCGTTAATAAGGAGTTTTAGAGGGTATAAAGTTATTTTTTATTAAAAATGACGTATGATAAATAGATTAATAGTTAACTGAATAAAGAGACAACACACAAACCTACATCGCCAAATGTCAGCTGACTTTCACAGTACTATAGGCGAATTATACTGAAACTTCTAGCTACCGTATTTAACAAACTTAAACAATTTTAATCTGGCAAAAAAACGCAACGATGGTCAATATGCATTAGTATGTGGACATGTTATGTGGTTTAGCTGTTTCGTACCCATTCCAGTACATTTTCTTCGCATCTAAGAGTTTTATACAAATTAGTTGGCTTACTAGCTAGCTAGATAGCTAACCAGCTAAAATGACCGAGCTAGCCAGCTCATCAATCGTCAACTTAGCCAACATTACCTTGAAAGTTCGCTGGCTAGCCTCCGCTGAAACAGTTGCTCTCAGCAATTTAGACTAAATTGGAACTGTAATGCATATCATAATCTATTTCTACATTGCTGTAGCAGACATCCGAATAATGCCAAGAGTTAGTCAGTTGACAAACTTATTTCCCCAAACAGATTACGGAACGACAGTGAGTCAGAAATGTCAACCCATTCGCAGCCCGTTGTACTATATTTTAAGTCAAAAGTCATGGCAAGCACATTTTTAGTAAGTCATTTGAATAACAAAATTCTCAGAAGGCTATTAATTCTCTATGTTATGCAATAAATGCAAAGTAAGGACAACATTTTACATCAGAACCCGAGTATAACCGATAAAATGACAAAACGTTACATTTCAAGTTGGAAATTGGCCAGTTGTCTAGGTACAGTCACTTTTATTTTGAAGAGAGGTAATCCTTTGCGTAACTGTCCCGCACCTACTGTTTACATATTATATGAAAGACTGCCTCTAAACGAGTTAAAATGGCTATGCTATAACCGTATTTGTGCGCAATTCGTTGATTAATCGTGAGGGAGAAAATGCAGATGTCAAAATGCACAGTTTGAGTGCTTGTTTGAGCTTTGTCGAGTTAATGCGATTTTGATACGACAGGGGGCAGTGTAATCCGTAAACGCTTTGCTGTTGTGTGACGAAGAAGTGAAACTATATAAATGTGCGCGCCGTTGGCCGAATCCTCTTTTGTCTTATGCTACTGTAAAGTGTGTAGTGATGAGATTTCAATTTATTCCATTTTGTCGCTTAGATTTGTTAAGTACAATAATTTGATCCCTTTGAGCCATTTCGAATGTTCGTTGAGCTTGTTTAGAAGTAGCAGCACGTGGGCTCGAGTATTTCTTCGTCTTTCTTTATCTCGTGGGTAAGTACCCAACTAAATCAGTCACGCAGTATCCGATTCCATTGCTTTCATGATGAATATATCCCGAACCTGATCTCCTCTGACTGACACAATTTTATGGATCTGACTTCTGATTAGCAGTTCTTGGACATGTTTTTAGCAAACGTATGTAAACTGTGGTGGTAACTTTTTTTTTTTCTTTTTTTTATTGTCCACAGGGCGTCCGGCCACGAGAAGAGGAGCATGTATGAGTAATGCTACATGTCGATTTGGTTTAATTAAAAGATACGTTGGACCCCTGTCTTAATGTCTTTTTTTTGCCGCACGCACTGTAAAGTTGGATTTTTGTATACTCAGGTACGCGTTCTCGCCTCATTCTAACATCTGACTTAATAAACCGACTAATGCCAAGGTTTTGAGTTGTCTATCGTGCTGGGTCATTTGAGAGAATACTCATTGAGGGTTCATTTGGTGCTCGTTTGTTTTAGAGTTCCGGTTTTCCCGTTTGTTTTTTGTAATGTTTAATATAACGCGGAGTTTAAGTCATCTTTTTGTGTCCAGTGCAGCTGCAGAAGGTATTGAGTTGTAGGCAGGGTTTTTCAAGCCAGTCCGTGTTCTGGCCAAGGCTCCGGCTGTAACTGAACATTCCTGGTTTTAAAATCCCTTTGCTACCGCGGCCTTGTTTCAAATGATTGCGGATAGAACTTGGACTAATCCGAAACCAGTTAGTCACCCCCAACTTCAGTTACGCAGTTCATATCCACAAGATGGCGCCAAAGGCCTGGATTAGCTCTGCCTTGCGCAGATAAAACCCTTATGTACCCATGTGTTCCCTTGTATATTCATTTATTTTGTCTGACGATGTCTGCAAAATAAAGAGGTCCAATCAGTTTCGGCGCATCAGTTGTGACTTTATTCAAAAGCTTTAAACAGACTACACTGCGATACAGATAATACAAGCGGCTGTCGCGTTCAGTTTTTATATGACCTGGTGGTGCCACTCGCCGGGTTTGTGGTGCTTAAATCTCCCGTTTGTACAGAACAGCTGGTGCAGCAGAGGCTGGGAATTATTCAGCTGTGCACCCTCTAGGAAGGGTAGAGCCATTTTACTAGTGCCTAATCTGGCTGCAACCTTTCCTGTGCTGGCAAAAAGATACTTTAACCATACCAGTCAAGGACGGCACCTGTTGGTGGGTTTTTTGTAAGGGAACTGACCCACCAGCCCAATGTGGTAGTAACTGTTCAAATAACTAGATTCAAAGCTTTTTAAGAAAAAGCTGTGGCCTCTTCCAGGGGTTCATATTTCTACTGTAGAATTACCACCCTGGCTGTTTAGCAAATGCATGTGACCCTGGATAGCCAGAGTGGAGGTGTGCTCATTGTGTTTTCAGAATACAGAATTAGGCTTCACACCACATCCAAGTAGCTCTGTTATAGATTGCAGAAATGGATCTGCACTCCTAGAAGTATAAAGACTTGCCTTAAATAGTGGTGAGGCATTCTGTCAAAGCAAAATGCTTTTCCGAACTTGGCTTAACATTGGTGTACAAAACCATACCTAAGAGTCAAATCTAACATGCGTTCTGTGCATTTCTCTTGTTTGTATTAAGTGAGGTGTAACCAGCACACCAGTAACTTTGATTTTAGCGCAACATTGACAAAGTTTTCTTAGCTATTTCTGAGACAGGTTTTAAAAAAAAGCTATATGTAACAGTTTTGGATCAATATATCACCACTATTTGTACCGCAATACACAAAACATACATTTGCACTTTTAAGTATTCAGTGGGTGGTTTTATATTCTTTTTAGGTTCCTCACCCCGAGAAGTTGTTGGAGCTCCTGCCAGACATTGACATCATGAAGCTGCTTCTCACATGCAGCTCCTGCCTTTGTGTGTTATGACATGGCTAAATGCTGTGTGCAAGGAGAGCTGCAATGTAAACTGGCCTCTTTGTGAGCACATCGAAAGAAGAAGAAAAACACACTACATTTTAATATTGCAATTATCAAACAGCAATATTTACACGTTTGCTGGGCCCTCGGGGTGGTGGTCCTTTTTTTTTTTTCTTTTTGAAACTTAGGGATGTAGTTTTTGTCTGATCTTCTCTCCTTATGTGTGGTAGCACACTAGGTTGGTTTACCAGACAAATAAAACCTAGTTCTGGCCTGAATGAAGTGATATATTTGACTATGAATCACTATTAACATCCACTGACCAGTGTCCAACAGACTTGCACACCATTCACTAAAAATGGCAAAGTGCTGCACTGTGTAGAGGAGCCAAAAACATACTGAACTCATCTTACTGAACAGTCAATTCATACACATAATCTCTGTCTCTGAAACAGGAGGAGGAGAGAAGGAGACCCAAAGCAAACCCTATACAGTCTTGTAAAAGAACTCAGAACACTACATAAATTAAGACTCAACACAGTTGTTAACATCAAAGTCAATACTCACACTTTTCATGTTATATTTTTCAGGAGGACAGCAATTGTCCCCCGTTATTCAGTGTTTGACTCAGTAATGTTACACTACCATTACTAACATTTTGCACAGAAGAGCCAGACAAAATATCTCACAACCTGTGAGAAATTTGCCACATCTTTTAGTACAACTGCGTGGAATATATATATATAGTACAGTGTAGTACAATATATTTACATATCATACATCCTTAAACATTTTCATACTAAAAAGATCAATAGCCCCTTGTCCCCATGAGAGAAGAGATGATCGCTCAAAAACCTGATTTTTCAAAGTATAAAAATATAGTAAAGCCTTCATGAGCGCATTCAGGACATCCACACATTTTCAGTTCCTTGATATGATTGGTAAGAATGGCACAAAGAACAGTCATAATCCCAACACAAGTACAGATGCCATGATTGAGAAGGTTTTGGCACTTGGTTCAATAGTGGCACACATCATCCAATGAAAAGCAATAAATGGACCTCTTTTTGCTGATTCCGGACCTCTCATTTTCTTCGAACGCTGGATTCCCTCGCTCGTTCGGCAAAGTCGACGGCGATTCCGAACCCAGGCGTGAACCCGACCGTACTGTTAGCTTAAGCACATGGCTTCAACATTCCATCCCCATTCCCAGGCCG
>JAOYMR010000004.1:6096849-6118698 GCA_025802075.1 Tenebrosternarchus preto | reverse complement strand
CCACACTCCCTCCTCCACCCCAACACCCTTCCACGTTCCCCCCTCGGCAAAGGCAGTCGAGCTGACACCTTCGCGGTTTGCTCTAGGCCATACGAGCCATGCGGACTTTTTCTGATAATACCAACCCAGATGCTTCGTTATAACGGGATTTTTAGAGTTTTGCTAAAGGCCCCTCTGGCTAGCAGGCCTGGCCTCCCAGTCCCAGAGGGTGGCATCCTTGTCACAAACAGCTATTTGCCATTTTGTGCTTTGTGGTAAAAGTTTTATGGACGGAGAGCAAGTCTAATCTATAACTATGCCAAATCTGTGCACGGCATTTTGTAGGTATGTTCAGGGTTCCAGCATTTAGTCTGCAGATGTTATACACGCTCCAGTGCCAGTCCTGAGGGGCACATCACTGCTGTTTTGTGCTTCGCCATAATGGGCTGGTGAGGAAAATTACATGGGTTAG
The DNA here is from genome assembly GCA_025802075.1 of Tenebrosternarchus preto. NCBI lineage: Eukaryota > Metazoa > Chordata > Actinopteri > Gymnotiformes > Apteronotidae > Tenebrosternarchus > Tenebrosternarchus preto. The sequence goes on along the minus strand of JAOYMR010000004.1, from coordinate 6,118,247 downwards.
CCCTGGGAAAACATTGGTTTAGTTCATATAATTAGAAACCTACATACACATGGATTCTGAGCTTGTGTATTAATGTGAAGACTACAGAATACTGTATTGCTCTTGAATAGAGGTATAACCTATGTTTAAAATCTTTTATATTTTCTGTAGTGTTAGTACATACTGTAAGGGGTACATGCAAGAAATAATTGACTATGTAACATACTAAGAAAACTAAGCCCACCTATATTTGTATAAAAATGATGTATACAATGAATTCATTTATCGTTTAAGGAAGTTACCACACAACAATTTCACAGCTGAAAGCAAAGTTAGTAAATTGTGATCGTAAAAAGGGCGTAACACCGAGCAAGACTTGAGCAGCTGGCCCAGTGCTTCCTGGCCAGCTCCTCGGGGAGCATCAGTGGCCCACATTTCTGGTCTCGCGCAGCTCTCAGCGCACTTGAACCAAGCAATTAAGAACATTGAATACCTGGTGTATGTGTGCTGGTGCAGCAGGAATATGCACTACCTGAGTTATAGGGGGGGGGGGGGGTAAAACAGAAAAACTGACTGAACAGAGGTGAGGTTGAAACCTGAGTCCATGGATGAATGAACAGAGGTGTGGTTTGAAACCTGAGTCCATAAATGCTTCTGCACTCATTCCGGGTTGAACAATGAATGCTGTTATAATTAATGTTTAGATTAAGAGCAGTTAGTAGGGCTGGAAATAACTGCAGGGATTAGTGAGCCGACACCGGGGGTTAGTGGGCGAACTGCAGGAATTAGTGGACACACTAAGGGGTGGATCATTTCAGGGCCACGATTTGAAGGAGAATTGTAAAGAATGATTGATTTAAAAGAAGTGCACAAAACATGACTCATTCTAATCATGCATGCAGTTGACTTGTTTAATAAGATACCAGACTTCTTGAGGCTTTGGGGATGTGGCTTGAGGCAGCATGGAACTCTCTGTGGTGAGGAACTCTCTGCGGCGAGGAACTCTCTGAGGCGAGGAACTCTCTGTGTGGTGTGGAACTCTCTGTGCGATGTGGAACTCTCTGCGTTGAGGAACTCTGCGGTGAGGAACTCTCTGTGTGGTGTGGAACTCTCTGTGCGATGTGGAACTCTGTGCGTTGAGGAACTCTCTGTGTTGAGGAACTCTGCGGTGAGGAACTCTCTGTGTGGTGTGGAACTCTCTGTGCGTTGAGGAACTCGCTGCGGTGAGGAACTCTCTGTGTGGTGTGGAACTCTCTGTGGTGAGAAACTCTCTGTGCAGTGAGGAACTCTCTGAGGTGAATAACTCTTTGGCATTTAAACCTTGCTGATTAACTCTCACCTATAAGGTCATCAAAGTCACAGAACAGTGGCTGAAGACTTGTTGGGGAAACTTATGGGGTAAAGACTGGATGGTATTCAAAGCAGATCTTTATTGTGTAGATACTTCATATTTACACAACCTGGAGTTTTGACAGTTTTAAAACTGAAATTTTAAAAAATCTCTTTACCTTCATTACCTGATTAAACAGAAAAGTCAACACATTAAAGCTGTAGAGTTAATTACACATGCCTATGTAATTACGCCTTTATTTAAATTCCTGTCCATCACATATCAAATTACACCCCCCCCACCCCCCAAGTCAAACTTTGCAAACAGTACACGTTTCCCCATTTCTTTGCTACTTGTGCTTGCTACCCTGGAAAACTGTCCCACTTCCTTTATTTTAGTAAACCTAACATACTACAATAAATAGAGCATTTAGAGTCAAAGGTGCTGGAGGAGAATCCTGCCTCCTGCACAGATGTAATGTCCTTCCTTTGCTTTCTGTCTGGATCCATATAACTGAAAATGACTGAAAATTTGTGAAAAACCATCTGCATTGAATTTCACGACCAGAATTATGGCTTTAAACCAATCATTTGGAATTATGGCCCAGCACATGCACAATCACCAGTGGGGGAGAGCAAAATGAATCTGCAGACAGAAGCAAAATGCCCTCTGTTTTCTCTTCTTGTCTGCACCATTGCCGCACTTCTCATTTCCTAACTAGCGATTAATGCACCACTATCCATTTGAGGCTTTCTGTACAAACTGATGTATTTTATAGAAATGTAGATGTGTGGATCATTTGGTAGACAATCTTGTCCCGAGAAACTTAAATGTCAGTATAATAGCATTTTGTGCTCTCTAGGAACGGAACTCATCAATGCTCTACCAGAGTGATCTACCGGAGTGATCTACCGGCGTGATCTACTGGAGTGATCTACTGGTTGAGTGTCTGATAAGGCTCAGTAATGGCCTGCATTGTCCAGTTCATTGTTAGGTTTATCTAATCACTGATTCCACTCCTATACTGTGATTATAAGAAGTATTCAATAGACACTAAGGTTAGGATTATGGGAATCCCTATTGCAGGTATTCTCCTGCACATCAAACAAGACTCAGCTCAAAGTAAACCCATAAAAGCCGATAGCTATGATAGCAAGGTTTGCTTCGGATAAATAAGTGTTCCGGTCAGAAGACAGATTACAAAGCACACTGCAGATAAGAGGTGTGAATGTGGATTACAAGACTATCCGCCGTTTCCAGGCAACCAAACCTGATTCCAGACGCAATGACAGGTTACAGATGTAAAATGTACTTTCATTTAAAAAAATTATATAATAATAATTTTAAAAAGGGATTCTTGTGATGGGTGTCTGGGAATTTGGCTACATGCCTGACTATGTGGGAGTGGCTTTAAGTTTAGTGTTTTGCAGTTTTTTTGTGGCTGTTCAGTTGCCTTCCTTCACTTTCACCTTCCTCAGCCTCGGCCTTGTGGGACAGAAGAATAAACAGCATTACATCTGCCACTGAGGCTGAAGGACCTTGACAAGCTTTCCTATACTTTAACACATTGTGTAGCTAATGACACTGCTATACTGTTATCACCTTGATCATTCAGCGTAATAGTGTGACTTTGTATTTACAAACAGAAAGAGAAAGCACCCTCTTTCATATTCCTGTTCAGTCTTACACACAGATTTCCACCCTAGTCTCCTAGGGCCTTTTAGTGGAACCTCAGAAGGGCAGTAGTTCAGTCAGGTTGCAAACCTCTCTTTGTTACTGAGCCTGAAGAACAGATGGTGTGTTTAAAACAGATTACTGGAAATGCATTTTTTTCAGATGTTACAAATGATTTGGTGTGTGTGTGTGTGTGTGTGTGTGTGTGTGTGACCTTGTGTGTCAATTCCTCAGCAGGTATTCAATGGCCTAGATTAAAGCATTTATTCAGTTTGAACTGTCTGAAAGGAAGTTTTGATCAGAGGAAAAAGATACACTGCTTTGCCATTTCTCAAAGTGAATGAGAATCATTCAGGAAAAAAAGATTCTCCATCTGTCTCTTCTCCCTACTGAATCCTCTCTGTCATTTTCTATCTTCCAAAACCACAATATTTTCCCTGTAAACTGTCTTTTTCTCCCTTGCTAATTGCTGAGTGCTTCTACACACGTCTACTTGCTCCAGCACTTTTGTTGTTCTTACTCGTGCTGCTTGCACTCGTTCACCCCCCGCCTACAAACAACTGCCCCACTGCCCCACCTCCCACTGTGAGAAAACTGACTCGGGGCATCAACGGGGGCTGTGATCAGGGGCGACTCGGTCCAGCAGCTGTAATGCCAAGTGCCTGTTGCCCAGAGGCTGCTGGGAGCAGCTGGAGGCAGGGCAAGGTGCTCCCCTCCCCAGCCCCCACCCACCAAGTAGACCCCTCTTACCACCACCACGTGCCCATGGGCTGCAGTCATTACAGCTCACCAATTAGAACAGCCATCAGTGTGATACTACACTGCTTAATCCACAGTAGAGAACTGGAAGATGCACAGACGCATAGACACACACACTGCAATCCTTTATATCGCTTAGAAATGTATTAAAATAACAGTACGGTATCTAAATCATATTTTACTGGGATCCAGATGTTTATCATAGATGTTTGTTGTAGCACTGTATGCTGGGTTTCTTATTATATATAGTAAATGTATCAACTGCGCAGAGCTTGCAAAAATTCTCCTACATTCCCACCTACATCTCAGCAAAGAAAATTAAAAACATTCTTTTACAGTTGACTGTTCAGCTGCAGTTACATGCATTCACCTCTAACCCTGTCCTACCTGCAGCTGGAAGGCCTGTGTGAAGGAACCCATCAAGAGTGCTAATCAGGTGGAACTGCTCTGCCAGATAGTCTGAATAGGTCATCCAGCAATTAGGCGTGGAATTTGGAGCGGCGGGACCAGAATTATTACCGCAAATTATCACAGCAAAAAGTCAAGTGTGATTCATCATGTTACAGGGGTCGGAGAAGAGCTTTAAAAAGGCTTTATTCTTCTGTCTTTACACCATTTGCGTAGCCTGCTGTGCACATACATCTCTATTTTACACAACTAGCAGACAGGGAAGAATGTTCCTCATCACAGCTAGTTCTGACCTGCCTTGTGAGAAACAGTGCCACTGGTATCCTAACGGGCACTGCAGATGTGCGCAATTATTACTTCTCCACCTTTACATTGTTCTGCTTCAGTGCCCAGCGATGCTGTATCCAAGCATCATCTGTATCTGTTACCAATAGCAACCTTAATGGCACTGTCCCTTTTCGAGTCCAAACTGGCTTTGTGGTGACAAACTGATCGTTATGTTTGACCATTAGGAGCGAAACACCAGGACAGAGAGGCAGAAGAAAGATATTGAGCATCTGTTCGAACCAGGCTTCTCTTAAACAGGTTAAATAAGGTTAACATAATTATCACCACGACAGTCCCGTAGGGTCTTGTACGAAATGTCAGACTGGAGTGTAGAAGTACAGTGAGGAACGGCAGGAGAACAAAAGGAAATGGACACATTTTTCAGCCAGTGATATTACAGCAGAGAGCAAATGAATGGTGAAGTGTCGGCATGCCAACGAGACACAATGTTCTGAGTATCACCCTGAAGTTGAACCAAGGAGACTATGTAAAATGTCTAATGTAAAAGCTAATAAAGCCATTTACAGCTGTAAACGAAGTGGCTACAGCTCGAGTGCTTCTGCAGCGATGCGTTGATCTCCAATCGGGACTTATGCACATTTCGAGCCTTTAAAAGATGAAAGCTTAGGGCCTCCCAGGATCTCCGCAGACCACCCAGATCAAATGTTTGCAGAATAACCACGCTTCACACTCCGCAAAGCAGCAGAACAAAAGCACCAACACATCATAGATTAGCCTCGGCCCGTTGTGGTTGGAGCCAAACCCGGGCAAGCTGCTTCAGTGTGCTATGACAACAGCAGGCCAGGAAGCAAACTGCCACAATTGGTGGCTTTAAAATATGCATGCTCACAGACAAAACGACGAATGTACACAGTTGAGACCCAAGCAAGAGCAGGGTATACACAGACAGCGGTGGGTAGACAGTTCACACCAAGATCCAGTTTACAAAAAAATAGAATAAAGCACCCCCCCCAAGAAGATCCTCATGGAAGAAGCAGGTTCAGGTAACCCACTCCAGCAGGGAAACATTAATTCCAGCCTGTTACTCCAATGTCTGGCAAATCAACTAACATGTTGACCCAGGGTGCGCTGAGACTCTAATTAATGTAATGAGTAAGTGTAATGTTTGGCTGCAACAAAGTCAAGTCAAGATTCAAGCTCTTGGTTGAGACCCCTGCTGCAAATTCTCCTTTACACGTCTTACTGAAATTCTGGATGCACTTTATTGATTTTATTTTACTTTATTTTTATTTTATTTTATTTTAATTTTTTTGCAGGATTAGATGACCACAAAGTCCATAGTTTTTTCTTTCTCTCATATAATCTGATTTTAGATAATTTTTCTTCTCTGAGATGAAGTGAATAACAGCCCTTATTTTATTTGAGAAAGGATCCAAATTTTCAGTTTTAATGTCTGTTCGGGAATAAGAGAATTACATGCAATACCAGTTTAAGTGTTTTTGTTTGCATATTTTTAACAACACAAGAAAATGAGTGCTTTGAAGCATAATATACGAGGGCTACAAAATAAAAGGATGTTAGATTTGAATATTAAAAAAATTAGCCAGTCTTCCATCAATGATTTTCTATTACTTCTATACTGCATTAACTCATTAATGCATAATCCAGAATCACAAGAGCTTTCAGTAATCATTTTAATAGCACTTGCACGAAAGCTGTTATGCTGAATGGCAGAAATAAGTGAACAGTTCGAAACTGTTCTCTCGAACAGTTCAAAACTGTTCTCTCGAAAAGGTGCTCTTCCTGTCCAAAAAAGTACAGATCCCATTTACATAACTACACATTTAAGATTCTGTAAATGCCTGGCATATTCCATATAACTAAACTGTGTAAAAGAGCTAAATCTTTATTCCCAAGTTGCTCCTCTCCCATATTCTGAAAATAAAAACAGAGCTCTTTTAGTAACAGGATAATCATGAAAATCACATTACAGACAAAAGCTTTTTTTGTAATTCTTGGGACAGTGTGAAAGAGACAGAGAGAGAAAGAAAGAGAAAGAGAGAGAGAGAGAGAGAGTGCATGAAGGAAGAGTGAGGGAAAGAATGAGTGCAGTCTTTGAAGATTTTTTCAGGCCTTTTCAAGTCTGAAAAAAATTCTTTTGGAGTAAGTTTCTTCTCTATCATTTCTGCTCATCACTGCTATCTTTGAATTCTCCACAATTGCTTTCCCATCACAAATCACCTCCCCTTTCTAAAATTCTCCACGACTTCCTGGTGGAAAGCCGACAGCCAATTTCAAACATTACAGCCTTGGTGGTGCTAAAAGAATATGCTACAGTCCAGTTCTACTCTTGATTTCCACTGATCAGTTTTTGGCACCTGCATCAAATTTTGTTTATATTTTTATTACATTTATATATTTTTATATGGGCTATAGAATACAGACCTATGTATTACATACCCATATATTAAAAGATCTCCTGAACATGATATGAAATGAGGACTTAAGGAGTCAGGACAAAGAAAGAAACATTCTCAGCCTGAAATGTCCCATGAGCAAGTTTGCCATTTTGACATTCAGGACACTGAGCAGGTGATAACATTCCTGTGCATGGTTCAAGATATTTCACAAGAGATGCCAGTCAAAAGTTGTTCGTGAAGTAGCACCAATCCAAGGGATAATCCACTGTGGCTAGGAATGGCCTGCTCTGGAAGACCTGTCTGGAGGTCTTCAAACATGAACAAAAATCTTTTAGCAACAAAAGTGTAGTACTTTTCTAGAATTATGATGTGGTGTGAGAAAGGCGCCATACAAATGAAACTTCAGATTTATTCACAGGAATGTTTTTTTTTTTTTTTTTAAGTAACCACACTCTAGTCTGTAAGAAGGATGAAATCACACCAACTACATCCAACAGAGTATTAGCCTGAGAATCAGGCCGTGTTTAAAGCATAGGGTGTGAAACAAGCCATTTTAGATATTTTTTGGAAGTGAGGCTTTATGGCTGAATTCCAAAAGACTAGTGACTAGTGAAACTCCTGGAATCTGTTTGTATTCAGAACCATTTGTGATCAACACACCGGCAGTAATGTATTAATACTACTAATGTACTAATACTGCTGTAATGTTCTAATAGTGAGGTATCCAAGTCAATGTGGAATTCCTACAAAACTTCTAGGTTAGCATCTGTTGACTTATTAAAATCTAGACACTTTTTCATATCCCTGGTTCTGCTTGGTCTTCCACATATTCAACATTCCCTCCTTGTAGAGTGTTGCAAAGGCTTCGGAGGAAAATCACCAAAGTGTGGGCATTCACCATGAATGTATAAAAAAGGCCTGGTGACCAGGTGCAAATTCCATATCACCACACACCACAGCAGACATTTGATTTGCTATTTAAAAAAGAAAACCTAAAACATGGGAAAACTGACTGAGAGGTCCAACACCTTCAGTCGATACTGTCGCCTAGAATTCATAACTCTCGATTCTGTTGCCTGGGAGTCTTTCACACATCCTCTCGCTGTTGACGGCTTGGTCTTGGTCCCTCAGCTCTCACGTTTCCCCCGCGTTTTCATGCCTCTGTCCAGCCGTCTGTCCACCTCCGTATGTCACCATCTCTTTATCTCACTTTCACGTGAACATATGGTTGTGACAAAGAGCAACACAAGCCCACCAATCAGAGGAGGAATAGATGCCCATGATGGAGGGGGTAGGGAGTGGGCAGGGCTTCAGGAGATGTCCCTGGAGATTTTCTCTGTTGTGGGGCAGGAGGTGCACGTGGTTGGGGGATGGGGAGAGGAAGAAGCGGGTGAAATGCTGAATCAGAAATGTGTAGCTGTGGAGGTGGCAGACCCACTCATTGAGATTCCATGTGCCACATGCACACACTTACAAGGATAGACACGGCTATACAAATACATACACACTCCCATGTGACACCTATTGTCAAACCAGGCATAAAGTAGGACATCTCTGTGATACAGGCCCACGTTGGCCAGCAAGGAGCAGGATTTATCCCTTTCTGTCTCTGTCTCTCTCTGTCTGTCTCTGTCTCTCTCTCACACACACAAACACACACACACACACACACACACACACACACACACACATAGACCCACACCAAGTGGTCCAGTGCAAATCAATATATAAACAAGATCATCCTGACCAAATACTCAAAAACAAAAAGATGCATGTGCATACATACTCAAACACAAACACACACACACACACACACACACACACACATGTATTTCTCTCTTAATTTTAGTTACTGAGTGCAATACAGGTGACTAGATTAATAAAAGATCTTGTCTTTCCCTTGGGAAATGTGTGCAGAGGGTATATAATCACTAGCATCACCACGAGTTTTACACGTAGTCCACACCATCTCACACACACAGTGGTTAGATGTGTTTTCCAGTGACAAAGACTATTAAAGCACAGAATAGAGCAGCATCTCTGATTTGACTGTACATCCAATTAAACAAGAACAGAAGTACAAGCGTGCGCACATACACACAAGTGGATATGCACACTTGAACACTCACACACCAATCCTCTACAACCTCAGTCTCTTTTCCACAATTATTTTATAGTGAGCACATTTTCACATCCACATTTAATGTGCATTTCATACATGCAATTAGACCTTTGTTCACATAGTGAAAGATCAGCTTTTTCATTTTATATCAGAAATTGTGTCAAACGATCTTTTCATGATGTAATTTACAAGCCAAATATTGCTCCTTTGTACACAGGAATGATGAAGAAGTCTGACATTTACAGCACTGTTCAGTAAACAGAGGGCATGCTGGGACAGACACTCTACACACGCATGCACTCTCACACATGCACATATGCCAAAAATGTGCACATACACAGGCAAATGTGTGATGTATGTCTAATGCACCAAGATTACTAAGCACGCACTTAGTTTCAGACCTGTGAATTTATGTGCTTGCTGTTAGATCTTAATGTGCGTGTCAACAAATCCTTTGACTGACAGGGAATTGAGAAGGTCCTTTCATGGAAATTTGCTCTGCTGAGCTGATGCCACTGGAATGAATGGAGGCAGTTACTATTTACTTAGTTGTTCTCTAGGTTTAAGTCTACACACACACACAGAGCTGCTGAGCCCTGACACAAATCTCATCTCGCTTTCTAGCTTCTGGTCCACTGTTGCCACGGCAGCAGTCAGAGAGAAAGAGGGAGAAAAAGGTGCAGAGCAAAAAATGTAAAAAAAATAAAATAAGGGTAACATTTTGCAATAAAGAGGCAAAACAGATGAATGCATGAGATAGTGAAGAGAGTGACTTGAGTGAATGACTGACTAATGGAGTGAGTGAATTATGGGACAAATGAGAGAATGCAGTGAGCAAATGACTGTATAACAGATTGAGTGAGTGATAATGAATGAAAATATTAATAAACGAGAGAACAAATATTCATTCAGGAGAGAAAGAATGTGCATCTCATGACAGAGTGTGTCACAGAAAGACACACCCTGTGCACCTAGTACCATCGACTCTGTGAAAGTGTATACGACCCGTGTGCATTTTCATGGACGAGTGAACAGAGAGAAGCGCACACTCGTTCGGCAAAGCCAGCTGTCATCATATCTCAGAATTATTTCTCTTCACGCCATTGATTGGTGGTCAGGCTTGAAAGCGCAGTGACATTCTTGTCAAATGGATCAATTTGCGTTACACTGTACCATCGTTTGTGGTCCAGGGCCTGCTTCTCATAATACCTCAATACTGATATAAGCAAAGTAGGCTAACAAAGCTATTAGCCTCCAGTGCATGACCACAAGTAGCACTGGTTACACTGTTAACGTGCAGCTAATGTGCATCTCTACAGAGCAGTGGGTGTTTTCCATATTTACAAGGCAGCTTTGAGCCAGCTATGTCTGTGTTCATTGAATCCATCCAGGACACTGTCAGAGAACTTCTTTGGCAAATGGTGGCTAAGCAAGTTAGCATGATACGCTATCATGTTGTTGCAAGTGTACTAGAGTTGCTCATACTCTGGATACTGTCTCAACCTTAGAGCCATTATTAAAAGGATGTGCGCCTGCAGTTGAATCACAGATGTTATGTTATTCCCAGTAACATCCTTACTCTCATATTCTAACACCTAATGCTTCACCTAGCAACCAGAGCTTTAGAACACTTCTGTACCACTTCAGTGCACTGATGTCTTAAATGACCTTGAGATCTGTATGTGCACACAGTATTTTCCTCATGCACTCAAATGAATTGTGGCGGCTACAACTGGACTTTTGGAGCGTGGCCAATGGGAGAGGAGAAAAAAAAAGGAAGCTGGAGACATTACGGCTTTTTTGTGGGTGAAGCCACCAGTGCTGGAGGAGCAGAACCCCCAGCGCCGGTACTGGTTGGATCCCAGAAGGCCCAGGGCTGTGGGCAGCATACGGGAGTGGCAACCCCGTCGGCATCGACGACAGAGAAAGGAGTGGCAACCCCGTCGGCATCGACGACAGAGAAAGCGGAAAGCTGGGAAAGTATCAGCGGCAAATAAAGAGATTTGCGTGACACTGGAAGCAGTGCGCGAACTTTGGCACCGGAGTGGGACGGGCTTAATGAAGAAGCAGAAACAGCAACATTAGGAGTTTCATTACACAGAGAGAAACTGTATTCAGACAGATTTAGTGCAGCACAGCATCAACACTGGTGATGCTGCGCAGGTTTGGCTTGGTCCCCACTGGCTCTCCTTGGCTGAAAATGAAGTGAAAGAAGATGGCAGGTGTGGGCAGCACTGGTGGTCCTGACGAAGAGAAAGGATGTGACTTCTGTGTGGTCTGTTGGCACCTCATACCTGCTCCCACGCTTCAGAGATGTCTTGAATCGGCTTGCCCGCTCTGCATGGTTAAGCTTGCTGGATCTTTGGAGTGGATACTGGCAAGTGCCACTTGCTCCAGTAACCAAAAAGAAAATTCAGTTTATGCTGGTCTCAGGGCCGAGATCGTTCAAAGTTATGGCTTTCGGACTGTGTAACGCACTTTGATGGCAGGGATAGGGTTAGGGTTAGGGTTAGGGTCAAGGTTAGGGTTAGGCTCAAGGTTAGGGTTAGGGTTAGGGACTGGTGGATTGTCTACCTACATGATGTGCTGGTCCAGCTTTGATAGCGCTCGCAAACATGGAGCAGGTAAGTAAAAGGCAAATTCATTTATTTAGCGTTTCTTACAAGTGTGGGTTTCAAGTCAGAGGCAAGAGTGGTGAAGAAAAAATCCCTGGGTGGAATTAAGGAAGAAATCTTGGGAGGAACAAGACTCCAGATGGACTCCATAGCCCATCTTATAAACAGTCTGTGCTTTATTATATTACATATAGTCTGTGTAGCTAGTTCTGTATAACTGCTTCGGCATCTGTTCCAAAGTTATCAAGTCTGCGAATCTCCACTCGCATCACAATAAGTGCAACATTCTCCAGTAACATGTGACTTCCTGGGTCACAGTGGCTAATGCTACGGAACATTGGAGAACTGCAGAGCATCCTGGGTTTGGCTTTGTCTTCCCCGGGTTTGCCGATACAGCTGCACCATTCCTCACGGCAAAGGGGCCTGTGTTCTAGTGGATCGAGAATGCAGAGCGTGCTTTCTCTGTTTTCCGTGCTTGGCTACGTGAGACACCAATGCCGGAATTTCCCTAGGGAAGCCAGTGACACAGACGCCAGAAATATGCGCACTAGTGCCATACTTTCACAGATACAGCACAGGACTGAGAAAGCCGTCACATATTGCATCCACTGCTTGAGCAAACCAGAGCACAACTACTGCTTGTTAAGGAAAAAAGTGATGTCTGTCGTGGTGGGGTTATGCCGTTTTCACCCTTGCCTCTATGGCATTTAAGTTAGAGGCACAGAGCCTGAGAAGGACTCTATAGGGCATGGCACATGGGCTGCCTGGTGTGAGATGCTTCAGTATAAGCAAGAAGGGGCTGCGACAGAGCTTCTACTGGCTGGACTGCCACACAAACAGTTGTACTGTTGTGGCAATTGCAAAAACAGAACTGCCTAGGCAGTTGCATGCCACACTCAAATCAAATCAAATAAAATCAAATCAAGTTTTATTTATATAGTACCTTTTACAACAGATGTTGTCTCAAAGCAGCTTTACAAGCCAAGGGCGGTGTTGGCAAAAACTCCCTTAAGAGCATGAGGAAGAAACCTTGGGAGGAACCAAGACACAGTGGGGGAGCCCATCCTCTTCTGGTCGACAACAAAATAAATATATAAAAAAAACACAGTAGTAAATAAGCTATAACATAAAGTCCAGGGCTGTGCCACAGCAGCATGGAGGGGATCCAGGGATGCTGATAAGGGCCTACATCCAGTTGATTAATCCTTCATCTGTGTCTGGATGAGTAGGAGGTGGTTGGTCTGGGCTGTGGGTCACCGGGACAGCTGACCCTTGAATGACGATCACCAACAGACTTTTACCCAATGGGATATCGGAAAGGACCACAGCAGCAACTTCTAAGATGCTTCTCTGCCTATTATTTTAGGTTTAATTTTGTTATTTAATAGTTGAATTGTGTTTGCCTTTAAGTTAAATGTGATATTAGTTTTACTTGTGTGTTAGTAGTGTGTCACAGACTGTTGTGATGCTTTTTAGTTATCTTTTGCCCATTTTCCTGTTAAAGAGTCCCTTTCCCATAGTTGTTTCCCATTATTGCTTATTAAATAAAAGAGCCTTTTCATTTGAGGGAATTAGGCTATTTTTTCCTCACTGCAGCACTACAGTTTATGCTGTAAACTTTCACAATAGGCCCACAGAAGCCCGCAGTTCTTGAATCAGAACTGATTGATTCAACTGATTGATTCAGAATCATTCTTTGGTGATCACACATTAGAGAGCCTGATATTACCATTTTTACATCAGTACAAGCAAACATGAAAATCTGCACCTTCCTCTTGCTGTTTTTGTTTTCCACATTGACAACTGGATAATTTTCAGGAAATAAATTGTCCTCATGATGCACTGCAACATGAAGCTCCACATGGGTGTACGATTCCACTGACATAATTACACCTGTGGCCTCGCTAGTGCCAGCGAGGAGTGTGGGGTTTTCACAAAATGGTTCAAATGAAACCTTTTGGAAGTGCGCATCATGCCGAAAGAGTCTATAATACCAGGAGTGCGATAAACAGTAGGTATTTTCACCCAGCACCTGAATTTATGCCTCTATTTTTATTTCCCTGTCCTGCTTTACTTCATCCAGTCAATAATTAAGACAACAGATTAAGCACATCAGTCACTTTTAATAGATTTCTCCACGACAACAAGCAGCATGCCAAGTTGCAGCTCAGATTTGGCATATGCTGTGAATACACATAGACACACACTTTGACTCTCACCAGTATATTTTGAGCAATATATGCTTTCTGATGTTAATCTGTCAGTGAGTCTCTAAAAAAAGATCACTACAGCTTTCCCCACACCTGTCAGTCACAGTAACTGACAGCTAACTGCAACTGGCTCCACTCCACTTTTCTCAGACACGGCTGCTCCCATTGGTCAAAGAGCAGGTCTTTGCTCACAGGACCCGCCCCTTCTTTTAGTATGCGGTTTGATGTAAAATAGATAAAGAAGTAGATTCGTCTTGTAGTTCACTCTCCATGTTAACTGGTGATCAAAGGGAATGAGGAAACACACCCCACACACACACATGATAACACAACGATACACTCTGCTGCACACACCATTTTTTTTTAAGTCTGTGTGAGGAGGAAAAAAGATGGGTGGGAGGATGGAAATTTGGATAACACAGTGCAGAGAATTCCCTATAACAGATACCACAGTGCAGAGAATTCCCTATAACAGATAACACAGTGCAGAGAATTCCTTATAAGAGATAACACAGTGCAGAGAATTCCCTACAACAGATAACACAGTGCAGAGAATTCCTTATAACAGATAACACAGTGCAGAGAATTCCCTACAACAGATAACACAGTGCAGAGAATTCCCTACAACAGATGACTCACAGATGCCTTATTTTTCCTGCTTCCTTTTTCCAAGCTGCACTACTATCCCTGCATCACCATATGGAAGCTCAAACCTGAAGTGGACTTGGTGAATTTTAGTCTTCAAACACATTCCTCATCAGATCAGAAATAATCAGTATCAGGCACTACCTCATGGGTTTAATAGGTTACAATGAGAAAAGCATGGAAAGCATGGAATCTGTTCCTGTGCTCTGGGTGTCCTAACATTTATCATCTTAATGGCCTTGTAAAGTATCTAAAACACGAATGATCTTCTTTGCTTTACAACCAGGCTTCTCATTCACATGGTATGATGAAGCAAACAGTTGTTTACCAAACCGTTGTATGTCTATGTAAAAAAATAAGGCAAATCAAAAATCAAATCAAGTAAAATTGTATTTATATAGTGCTTTTTACAACAACCATTGTCACAAAGCAGCTTTACAGTAAGCCAAGGGTGACAGTGGCAAGGAACTGTCCCTAGAGCAATAGGAAGAAACCTTGAAAGGAACGAAGACTCAAAGGGGGTGGGGTGAGGGGGGGGGCATCTTCTTCTGGCCGATGCCTTTTGCCTTCACAAGAAAAATGTGTTGATAACCCTGGACTGTGATTTCCAAGGGATACGCCTTGATTTCCAGGGGATATGTTTCCTCCTGAAGAAGAAATTAAATATGTCCTGATGATTTGGAGGAACAGCAGCAGCACGTGTGCACTGGAAGTCAGTTCTTCAGTAGCTAATTAGACAGAAATGCCTGAAAAGAAATGACTGCTGTCAGTCAAGACTGTTTCCTGTTTTCATGGTAATTTCCACCCTGGAGGTACTCAACATTTAATTCCACAATCATCTTGTGCACCCTCCAGATACACTTACAGAACTAAAATTTGACTTGAGATTAGCATTGCGCAAGTTAACTGCATGTTCATTAATGGCATTTCCAATTACACTTCACACTTTTGAAAATGTAAAAAAGTAAAAAAGAAATGAAATAACTCCTCTTTGTCAATCATTAACTGTACCAATTAACACATCCGCTTAACCCTCTTGATTAAATGCAAATCTGAAGAGCTTTAGATTAGCATTAAGGTGAGGTGGATTGGCAGATACTGACAGTGGAGTGCTTGTGTTTAAATTAGGTCAACTGCTGATAGCCTCATTCAAACCTGGGGCGAAGATTTGGCGTAAATGAAAAGCGTCAGTCTTGCCTCTGAGAACAAACCTGTCACAGAACATGCAATCGTCTCCAACACATGAGTTTAATGCAACAAAAAAGATCAGAAGTGTGCACAAAATGGAAGCCACTGTAACGTTAATGACAGACAACTGTCCACAGGCTTATAAAGGAACAACTTAACAACACATAGCTGACATATGAGACTCAGCACACACCACCAGTTTGGGGTGTGGCACAAAACAAATCAAATCAAATCAAATGAGTTTTATTTATATAGCGCCATTTACAACAGATGTTGTCTCTAAGCAGCTTTACAAGTGTCTGAGTCCAAGCCCCCAGTGATCAAGCCAAGGGCAATAGTGGCACAGAAAAACTCCCATAAGAGCATGAGGAAGAAACCAAGACTCGGCGGGGGGGAGTCCATCCTCTTCTGGCCAATACCGGTCACCACGACAACAAGACATATGACACTTGCAACAGAGAAGCACAAGATGAACAAAAGACCATGTGGATGCCAGCACTGGTGGGGTGCCATGGAGGGGTGGAGGGGTGGGCACCATCTCAAACTCTTCTTACCCTTAACCTTATAATATATGCTCAAATACACCTTTTACATAATTGGTTTAGTTGTTTTTGGTGTCCACGTGTAATTGCATGTTTTTTAAAGAGCACACAAGGAAAGCAACACACCCTCTGTCACATGGGTTTTATTTTTTCCAGTGTTATGTAGGTTTTGAAAATGGGTTCCTGTAGGTTCCTCCTGTAGGTTCCTCCTGTAGGTTTCCTCAAATAGTGAATTCCTATCTGAGCCCAGTTTTGCTGATTGTCTGATATGGTTTGTACTTGTCTGATATGGGTTGGTGCTACAGCACTACAACGACAAAAAGAGCATCTGCCTTTCAGTCACTTTGAATAGTGCTCCTCCAGTCATGAATGGCCAGGTTAACGGGTTTTCCCCACTAACTGATTGATTTAATTGATTTTAACTAACTGATTTCATTACATTCAGCTATTTTGTGAAGAACAAATGTTAAAATATTGATTTCTCTGTCCAACCTGCACACCTGACTTGGCCTTTTTTAGAGACCCTCTATCCTGACGCACTATCCAATGGATTCATTATCTTATCCCTCAGACATCATGTTATCATGCATATACACAGTATATACAAGTTATCATGTCACTTAAATATCACTTAAATATTAATCACTTAAATATCACTTAAAGTTTTGTCTTGGTCCAGGATTAGCTTTAGCATAGCACTCGGAACCCAGACCAACATCCCAAATCAGGGCATGCTGCATCTAAACAAGTGCTTCAAAATAAAGGTCTCTTGTAGCGCTCAACTGCACTGTTACATGTGCAGAGAAACAGATGAGTCAGCCCTTCCCAGTTTGTGAAGACTGCGAAAAGCCCCCCTGCCAGAGACCATCAGCCCAAAGCAGCCTTCACGTGCATTCATCGATCTCAACAGCATATGGATGAGGTGACCTCATGTGAGGTACAAGTTTTGCAAAGAACTGCTATTTGCCACCATCATGCTCCTACATGAACAGGTCCAGGTTTTGCGGTTGCCAACATTAGTGGCTCAGCAGACCATATAAAACCATAATTTGTTCATATATAGGCTGACACCTTTAACAATTTGTATTAGTCTTAGAAACAAAGTTAAGCACAGATTAAATGTCTTTGTTACTATTGAAAACATACATTCAGTCAGGTGTGTCCAAACTTTTGACAGGTACTGTGACAGCTACAGGTAAAGAGCGGAGGGCGGGGCTGCAGCAAACGGACTTTTATTCTCCATAATAGTGAGTACAGCAAAGCAACGACTCGTAGAGCACAGAACCAAAAGCAGCGTGGTAGCTGAATTACAAACAAAGATTTAGAAAACGAGGGACAGCGGGCTGAGGCAGAGGCAGCAGGGCTGAGGCAGAGGCAGCAGGCGATGTCCATCAATGGCAAACGAATGTACAACATCGACGGTTTGGACCTGTGGGCTTAGCGACAGATGTCCTTTAATAGACCAGAGAGGAGGAGCATGGTAATGAGGGGCGTGGTGTGGGAGTGGGTGCCTGCAACTGTATATATGTATATATGTTGAGATGTAAATGTTATTAATTTGGTGACTATTAATATTATGCAGTATAGCCGCATTGTGAACCTGATTCTATACTCTCATATATATATATATATATATATATATATATATACACGCACACATCCTAATACAATTCTAGTCTACAACCTTCCAGAGAATTTCACATTTCCATTTGTGTTGGTGGATATTTAGTCCGAGGTAAACATACACTCACCAGCCAATTTCTTATGTACACCTTGCTAGTACCATAGAGGGCCCTCTGTTACCTTTAGAACTGTCTCATTCTTTGTGGATATTTTTGGTCTATATTGACATGATAGCATGACAGTTGCTACAGACTAGTCAGCTGCACATCCATGATGCAAATCTCCTGTTCCACTACATCCTAAAGGTACTACATTGAAATTAATGGTGATTAAAAATAAATCTGGTGATTCTGGTAGACATTTGACCTCAGATAGAAACCAGTCTGAGCTTTGTGACATGGCACTGTATACTGCTGGAAGCAGTCATCAGAAGATGGGGATGCTGTGGTCATAAAACTACAGACATGGTTAGCAACAATACTCAGGTAGGATATGACATTTAAACGATGTTCAACAAGTGTTAAGGAGCCTAATGTTGCCAAGCAAATATCCCCCACACCATTACACCACCACCATTAGTCTGAACCACTGACGCAGCGCAGAATGGATCCATGCTGCCATGTTGTTTACATCAAGTTCTGACCCTACCATGCAAATGTCGTGGCAGAAGTGCCAGGCATCAACAAGGCAGAGAGCTGCTGCTCACTGGATATTTTCTCTTTTCTGGACCATTCTCTGTAAATGTTCATGAAACCCCCAGTAGATCAGCAGTTTCTAAAATACTCAGACCAGCCCATCTAATACCACCAACCATGTCACATTCAAAGTCAGTTAAACCACCTTTCTTCTCCATTCTGATCCTCTGTCTGAACAAGGTCTTCTTGTTCATGGCCTACATGCTGAAATGCTCCGAGTTGCTGCCATGTGATTGGCTGATTTGATATTTGCATTAACAGGCGAACAGGTGTACCGAAAAAAATGACATGCCAGTATGAAAGAAGGTCCAGCCCCACAAAATATCCAAAACATTTCTGTAATGCCTGTGACTTAAAGCCATAACTCTGAGCCTCTTAGGCCTTGCTGTGACTGACACCCCATAGATTGTATCATTGCTTCAATATAACAAACCAAAGCTAACCACACACTGTACAAATGTGCTTCACATTGAAAAATCTTTCTATATTTGTACCTTCAGCAGTCACTTTATCACAAACATGCTCCTTGTAAGTACACTTTGTTGGTGTACAGTTAAAATCACTCCGCTGCAAAACCCTATTTGGCACGATTGCCCCCTCCTTCAGCGTTGTGGTTTCCCTGTTCCTGCTCATGTTTTAGTTACACCCGTTTCTCTTTATTCCTTGATTTGGTTTGGCGTTTAGTTTCATTGGTTTTAGTTCTAGTTGCTGGTTGTTGCTCTTATGTTTGCATGTCCTGGAGTCGTTCCTGTTATGTCCTTCCTTATGATCTTCCTGGTTTTCTGTCCTGTTTGTGTTTGTGTCTTTGTTTGTAGCTCCTCTTTGTCCCCATATTCTATCTCTATTTCTCTTGCCTCTCCTTGTTGGGTTAGTTTTCCATTTTCATACCTTTTATGATTCATTACTCGCTCTTGTGGTCTCCATTGAAGTTTCTCTAGTCCTTAGCTCCCCCTCTCTTTATGCATGTCTACCTTTACTCCTGGTCTGTCTAGTTTAGTGTGATCATTGTTTCTAGGTTCTCATGTTTTGGATTAGTCTGTCTTTGTGTTTATACGTGTCTATTCTAGGTTAATTGTTCATGTTCTGTTTATGTGAGTGCCCTTTGTTGGTTCATTAGTACTTCATGTTTTGTTCAGTAAGCATACAATGCCCTTGTGGTTTTCCTGTGTATTGTGTTATATTTATTTTGTTTGTTACTGTGTTATCCTTCTATTGTATTTTTGTCAGTGCTTATTAAACCCATGGAGGCTTCATCTCTTCTCGTGGTTTCCTGAACTTCACTTGCGCTTGTGTTCTGACCACACCCCCAAACGTTACACCAGTCCCTGAGTGGTCACTTTTCACAGCATGGTTACCAACTGCAAATTTTTGGATGGTAGACCACTTATAACCGAGCAGTGATAATGACATGGACAAAACCCCTCAGAAATGTTGCTGTGTCTATTATGGTTGCACCAGATGTACATCTCAACTTCCGTGTGTGTGTGTGTGTGTGTGTGTGTGTGTGCATGCGTACATGTGCCAAACTCTGGTGCTAATCATAATCATGCTGACCACTACATCTAAACTAACAGCATGAAATACCAACCGCATTCCTTGTTTCACACCAAATTAGGCAAACCCTTCCAGGCAGCACTCCAGCACCCAGCAAATCTGGCACCACATGCCTGCAGTCCTTCATCAACAGCTCCATGAAATCATCTTCCCTGATGACGACTGACCCCACAAAGCATCAGTTATGGTGCAAGCCCATCCAGCAGGGAAAGTAAGAGCATTTTTGCAGCACATGCCTGCATCTTTTGGGATCAGGATTCAAGCCACCACCTGTTCTTTTCGGCAGCTGACAACAAAAGATGGCCAAACACCAACAGATGTCAATTAGGGTTAGAGCTTGATGAGTAGCAAAAAACAGATCCAAGCCAAATAGATGTCGAGCCCTTTTCTGTCTCGGTGGAAGTGTTTAAGTCCAAACACTTGCCAGACTTTGCTAAGCACTTATTTACACTGAAGTCAAATGTGAGCTCCCTACATGAAAGAACTGACTCCTGTGTTCTTTCCTGCTTAGAGCGGTTAACGATCATGTCAGAAGCGAGGGGGAGGGGAGAAGCGATGAATATCTTTTTCGCCGACATCTGATCGCACGACAGCTAAATCTTTACAACCGTATCGTTACCGGTGCTGATAGCCCATATCCTTTGAGCGAGAGTGGGCCGTCATTCATGGTGCAGACGTTGAGCGTCGACTCCAGGCCCTGATCCGGGAGCAGCCCTCAATCACACTTTTGCAGAATATATACGCTATGGGCCAAGATCCGCCAGGCCCAGCACTTCCAGCCATTCTTCAGCCAGGCTTCGCTCTGACAGCGGATCAATGCGTTTTGATTGGGCTCCATCACGGCTCTGTCAAGACTGGGCTTAAAGAGAGGCTGAGGCCACGGGGAAATCTGGCCAGAGATAAACATCCTTGGAATAACCTACCCTGCTCAAAACTTGTGCCCAAGGCCTGTCAGGTCACCCTCCCCTTTAAACCACAGTGACATGCCATAAAGCTTAAAAATTTTAAGGGATAAAGGATTGATCTCCTTTATCCTTAAAAAAATGCAGTTGATATGGGTGACGTGTGATGAACTTTTAGTCAACACTATGGCTAGGTGGTATTTTATATTGGTTAACAGTTGACCAAACTTTTACATTCACTTTAATTAATGCTAAAATGCTAATGCTAAAATAAGTGTCTCTCTCCAGTAAGGTAATTTACTTACACTATATTGACAAAAGTATTTGCTCACCTTCCTTGACTCACATATGAGTTTAAGTGACATCTCATTCCTAATCCATAGGGTTCAATATGACATTGGTCCACCCTTTGCAGCTAGAACAGCTTCAACTCTTCTGGGAAGG
>JAOYMR010000004.1:6042918-6079455 GCA_025802075.1 Tenebrosternarchus preto | reverse complement strand
TTTAATAAAAGATTTGAAAACATATTTTGAAATAAACTAGGAAGTAAATAAACTTTTATACAATGACAGAACCTTGTGTCTCCTGATTGTACGAACCTGTTGTTATATTGTGAATTAGTGCGCATCTGGGGCGTCGTGACCACTACTTATTTTCCCTCGGGGCTTATACCCCCGGGGGTGGCGTAGTCTAAGGTATTCTTGGTTCTGCCACCTACTACACTGAGTATGTGACATTAATTATACTTATCGCTATTATGTCAAACCCCCACAAATATGGAACTTGAGGCAGAGACCAGGAAATTATCTATATAACTACACCACATTAGAATTAAGCCTCAAGAGGGAAATCCCCCATACCCAGATAAAGCTTCTATCCCAAATTCTATCCCATGGCCAAACTCTTTAATCCATTTCAGCATTTCATGAAGTTGATGGCAAATAGCAATTTCATAAAAATATAATATAATCTCTTATCCAAGGCTGAATAATTCATAATAAACAGAACAGAAATAGCTGTATTACAACAATAGAAACCAAAACAAAATATATACAAAGTAATGGAAATTTACAAAAATAGTATAACTGCATTCTGTGCATAGGAAAGAAACTAATCTAGTGGCCTCACTGAGAACTCAATCAACTGTCCCCCCCCTCTCGTAGAAACACACATGCGTAAGCATTCATCTGAGCACAATGTGAACTTGACAGAAAGCTGCTCCAGCTCACAGTAGTTGTGTATGCGCGTTAGCTTTAGCCTCACTGAGTCCTTTCAACTCACAGTAGTTGTGTATGCGAGTTAGCTTTAGCCTCACTGAGTCCTTTCAGCTCACAGTAGTTGTGTATGTGAGTTAGCTTTAGCCTCACTGAGTCCTTTCAGCTCACAGTAGTTGTGTATGCCAGTTAGCTTTAGCCTCACTGAGTCCTTTCAGCTCACAGTAGTGTGAGTTAGCTTTAGCCTCATTGAGTCCTTTCAGTTCACAGTAGTTGTGTATGCGAGTTAGCTTTAGCCTCATTGAGTCCTTTCAGCTCACAGTAGTTGTGTATGCGGGTTAGCTTTAGCCTCACTGAGTCCTTTCAGCTCACAGTAGTTGTGTATGCGAGTTAGCTTTAGCCTCACTGAGTCCTTTCGGCTCACAGTAGTTGTGTATGCGAGTTAGCTTTAGCCTCACAAAGTTGTGTGGTCTCTCTGTTCACGACCACAGAGAGAAAGCAAGAGCTGACATTCCATCCAAAGCAATGGGCCTTTGCCTGTAGCATGGTGATTAGCATTTCAGTATTCTGCACACACACACACACACTACTATGAATGGTGGGGAAGGGCGGAGGTGCTGGGGGTCAGAGGGAGCAAAGCAGAGAGGGAGAAACAAGGTGAACAAGGGTGAGGTGAAGGTTGTAGCGAGGGGGAGGGAGAGAAAGGATGAGAAGGGCAGTGGTGCAAAAAGGCAAATAGAGGGCAAATATGGGGATGCAGAACTGAACACAGATGATATCTGGAGGGAAGCATGAGTGTGCGCTCTCTCTCTCTCTCTCTCTCACACACACACACACACACAGACAATGTCATGTCACAAAGTAGGCAGATTTTACACACATGAGAATCATGTGTGGGCTAGAGTCAGGATTTGAAGACTACCATAGTGAATTCATAGTCATGAGCTAATGAATAAACACAAACACACATGCCCACTTTCTTTTGGCCCAGACACAGAGAGCAAGCGTGCACAAGCGTCCCTCGATTATACAGAGTATACACTGTGAGCACACCCACACACACTTTGTCAAAGTCACTGCGGTGACGGCAATCTCAGCAAGGCCAGAGACCTGACCACAGGCCATTCTGTGTGTGTATCAGTGAAGAAGTTAATGAGAGAGTGAGCGAGAGAGAGAGATGGAGGGAGAGCACCATAACTCACAGTGAAAGCTAGCGGAGGAGATCCATCACGTGTAGTTTATATCCTGCGTGTGGTGATGAATGCACAGATAAAGACCTGGGGAAAGGTGGATGATGGTGAAGTGCAGGTAGAAAATCCCACGCCAACAGCTTCCAATCAGCTTGTCAGCTCCCGAGACACAACAAGAACAGTAAACAAGGTCCTGTTTCCCCCACAGATGTAATCCACTGGGAAATCTAACCAGTGCTGCATCAAAAACCTTTAAAATAATGTCATACATAAAGTCAAATCATGAACACTAGCCAATTTAAAAATCTCCTAATCTGAAACATATGGAAATGGCCATATCAAACTTTTATTTCAATACAAGTTGAAACACTTTTATGGAACTTTATAGCACATTGATTTCCAGCAAAATTCATTTGTAAATGGCTAATGTTTTGGTTCCTACCAAATGGGTTGTTTCTGTTAGAGGCAGGATGACTTTCACATTAAATGGTCATTCAGAGGTGAAAGGATCCTTGTAGTTTTATGTACATTGCCTGGAATGTACGAAAGATGCTATTTGGATTTTTTAGATGCAGAAAACACTAAGACAGAAAGTTTGTCAAATTCATAAACATGCTAAACCCAAAATTAATAACAAGATTGTGATCATAACATTAAGATTTATGGCACTCTACACCTTTAAAGAGCTTTATCAGTGCTACATAGCTGCCAGCAAACCAAAGAAAAATGAAAACATAAAAATTAATGGTTGTAGTTAGCAAGCAGCTACAACCAGTGTCTACAACTGCAAATAAATCACAGTGGAAGTTAAACTTGAATCTAATACTGACTCGATCTATTTATTTATTTATTTATCATTTTATTACTTCAAGGCTTTTTGTGTTACCCGAGTAACAATCAATTTTTTGATACAACACAAAGCCGCAGAGAGCAAAACACACGTGTGAATGACTAGCTTCTCAGAAGGTTGTCTGTTGTGTTTTTCATTTCTAGCCATATTCTGAACAAATATGAAAGAAGCCTCTCTTTTTGTAATGCTTAAAAGAGCTGAAACTGAGTATAAGGTCACAAGGGGGAACGTTTCAGATTGAGACCATTAAAGAGAAGCACTCTTTCTTTATTGCCCTGTCCCTTAGCCCAGGGCCCTGGGGGGGAGAGTTGATTAGCACTACTGTTGGTTTGAATCTTTCTTGCCTCTGTCTATGCTAATCTCTTTTATAATGCAACAGTACTCAGTCGTGTCACTGCCAGTATTCATGAAGAGCTGTTTGCTTTTTATTAGATTCAGAAGGTCTTCTGCTGGACTTTCTAACATATCGTACTTTGAGGGTCGGAATGGCATCATTTTCTTGCAATTAACACAAAGCTAAACAGCAAATTACTGACCCAAGTTCTAATTGGCATCCTTAACTATATTCGTAAGGCAAGGCTGCATGGCAAAGCAAAAACTGCCTTTCCATGCCGCTCGTCAGACCCGTATGCTGTTGGCGCAGTTCACCAAGCGTGAGGTCTCTCGAGGACGATGGCCCCTGCTGAGGTTAAATGCTCCGTCTCACCCATTTACCTTCAGCATTCCTCCTGTCTGAACAGTCACCACCGCGCATCCTGCTCTTCTGTCAGACCCCCGTCACCCCCGTCACCCGGGTGGCTGCCCAGGCCACCTGGGCACCCTGCATCCTACAACATAAGAGATGAGAGGTCTGCCACAGCATGGCAGAGACATGCAGACACATTCACCATCTGATTTTGTGCAGGAAATTTCTTGAGGTTTTCAAAGGGAGCATGCA
This sequence comes from Tenebrosternarchus preto, assembly GCA_025802075.1. Classification (NCBI taxonomy): domain Eukaryota; kingdom Metazoa; phylum Chordata; class Actinopteri; order Gymnotiformes; family Apteronotidae; genus Tenebrosternarchus; species Tenebrosternarchus preto. Next base: position 6,075,767 of record JAOYMR010000004.1, on the reverse strand, counting down.
CTCCCAAAACACTGAGGAATTAGCATAACGGCAACTGCTGATAAGTGTTTGTATGCGTACTGTGTCGTCTTCTTCCCTGTGGAGATCTCAGTACAGTCTACAAGAATATCAAACACTGAGTGTCATTTGGCTCAACTGAAACAGCTTCAACTAATTTGGCTTTGGTTATGGCAGTGTGCCTATAAAAAACATTCAGATGAGACCCTCTCAGCGGCTCATGGCTTTGCTGGAGAGTGTCACTGTCCAGCTGAAGTCTCTCTCTCTCTCTGCACTGCAGACCCAGTCACAGACATGAACAGAAGGCTCAGTCCTGCAGTCTGAGGTCAGCGAGGCATTAGGACGAAAAGGCTGATGGAAATGACACCATTAGGCTTTGGCTGCCTCTACAGGGCAGTAGCCAGCCATCCTCATTGCCATCCCATAATACTTTCCCCACCCCTCCCCCGTCAGGCCAGGGCCATTCTGCTGGGACCAGAGAAGAAAAGCTTGCGGTGCTACTGAGGTGGACATTAGTGAGACGTGCCGTCATTATAATTCTGATGCCAGGGACCAATCCCACAACTGTCCAAATGTAATAAGGACCTGGCGATATAGACAACGAATGACCAGTTCAGCACTGTGACTGACTATCTTTCAGCCAATAAAAACATTTAAATTGTCTTGGGGTGACAGATTACAGTAATTGTAATTTTCCCTCAAAACCAATGGGAACACACACACACACACACACGACATTTTATTCAAACATGATGTATACAGACTGCAGTATTCAAATGAATTTTTCATCTGTACACATTCTTAATAAACTATGTACTTTTTTTATAGAAGTCCCTCAAATTTTGAGTGGATGGTCCATCCATGCTCCTCAGCTCTCATTTCTGTTATCTTGTGATTAAAGTTGGAAAATTTTATTTGGCTCAGATCTTACAGAGCCCCCGAGCTTTTAGTTCTTGAAATAGGATGATGTTAATTGGGACCAGGTTGAAATTCATATGACCACTTTAAATAGGTAGAATCTCTACTTGGCAAAGTGTGAGAAGACATCAAAGGGCTGTTTCACCCTCTTCATTCCACAGATCGTAGAGCTACAACCACATTGACAATGTTGTCACTTAAAAGGTAAATTCCAATTCTTTCACTTAAACACTCCACATTTTCTCCACTACTCACTGCTACTGTTATGTTTTTATGTGTGTTTTCTAACCACAGGATACAGAACAAGACAGCAAAACTGCTTTTAGATAGTGATGCAACAGTGTATAACAGTTAGACAGAGCTGTTGCACCATTCTTGAGCAAGAGCAGATAAAGAGCAGAACTCCTGTAACCTCACCACACCTGGGAGTATTTTATTGCTCTGTGCTTACTTGAATGTTGACTTCACTGCTCAAATAACTTGTGGATCACTAAATATATACAGGAGGCCTTTAAATCCAGTGCTGACTAAAGGAACCAAAGCCACACCCCTCGTAGAGTAGGAACACCACTAACTTCAGCCATCAGACCAGGAACAGTGACTAGCAAGCCTTTTGGTAAATGGCTAAAAAATTCCACTGTTAAAAAGAGTTAATTTATACAATAAGCTAAGGATGTGATGTGGATTCGTTGATTTTGTTTGTAAAAGTACATTCTGAACCCAAAACAGTACCAAATTCTATACCCTATGAGAGATTTTTTTTTTTGCAATGTATAGTTTATCACCCACACTTTAAAGCACCGTGAAACATGTGAAATGCTGGAATGTTCTGTTGAACACTCATGAACCCCTAGTGAACACTATTCTTCTTCTGGGCTGCTTACGAGTCATTGTACATGGCTATGATCCCAACTGTTGCTATGAGTTACGGGTCCGTGTTCCTCACAGTCTAGTCCTGATTCTCCGCCACCACCACCTCTATAGTGTGATGAAGGACAGACGTCAGGACCCTGTGCTGCCCCTCGCCAACCACAGGCTGCAGAAACACCACGGGTGCAGGAGAAGCTGAGGCTGCGTGAGTCACGTGAGGGTCGGTGTCATGAGGCGCCGTTGTCTCCGGTGCCTGGACCAGCAGTATGGTGTGTACCGGAGGCCGACCCGGGACAGACCGCCTTCCGGAGACCCGGTCCACGGTGGGCTCATCCCCGGGGCCGGTGCCATGTGTCTTGCGGTGCTTGCCCAGGTTGGAGAGCGAACGGAAGGCGCGTTGGCACAGCGGGCACTGGTAGGGCTTATCTCCGCTGTGCGTGCGGGCATGCTCGGCCAGGCGGGCGGCCAGAACAAACGCCCGGTCGCAAACGCCGCACACGAAGGGCCGCGTGCCAGCATGCAGCCGCTCGTGATCACGCAGGTGGGGGATCTGGCGGAAACGTTTCCCACACTCACCACACTGGCAACCAGGAGCCCGTAGAGGGAAAATCCAGAGAAAAGGAGAGGGAAAGAGAGAGAGAGAGAGAGAGATGAGTTCCTTGAGAATTACCATCAGGCATGTGTCAAATTTACAGATCTCACAGATTCCCAAATCTTAGTAATATGCCAAAGCTCAGTGACCTCTGACCTGAAAGGGTCGTTCTCCAGTGTGAATCCTCATGTGCACATTAAGTGACGACGCAGTAGTGAAGCTTTTCCCACACTGCTGACAGCGATGGGGGCGGGGCCTCGCGTCGGCTCCGACGGCATCGGTTTCCGGGGGCGACGAGCCGTGGCTCAGCACATGCTGTTGCAGGGCCGAGTTTGTGGTAAAACGCCGTCTGCATGGCAGAAGGGGGCATCGCAGGGGCGTCTGTCCAGAGTGTGAGAGCCGGTGAAGATCCAGTCCCTCCTGTGTCACACAGCGATGGCCGCACAGCTCACAGATGAGCTTCCCCGTTCGCCTGGCTCCGCCTCCGGTCCTCGCCCTGGCAACAGGATGGTCCGTCTCGCCACCCGGAGCATCCTGCTGCTTACACAGAACCAGGTGACTGTCCAGGGAGTTTTGATCCAGAAATTCTTCTGAGCAGGAAGAGCAAGTGACTGGCTGCTTTCCTAAATCAAGAAGTAAAACAGGACTTAAAAAAGGACTTATTATGTTTATTAAGTAACCATTAAAAAATATACATCACTTAAACTGTCTGTAAAAAAGCATTCATTTACAACCATTATTCATCAGCATGACACAGGAATCCTAGTCCATATTTAGTCTAATCCCCAACATAGTTTGTAACCTGTAAATCTTACAGTGTCTGTGGTCTATTAAAGTGCAAAATACGCCTGGCATTCTTTGGTTAGAAGACAGCAGGCTGTTTGCCCTCCACTGCACACCCTGCTAACGCCTCGTCCTGCATCAAAGTCTCTTATAAATCAACTGCTAATGACTAGCACAGACAGGCGGTGCTGGTGTACCCAGTACAGATCCTGCAGGCGAGCAAGGCCGGGTGTAGAAAGGCCAGCTTCATCGACTACCTGTTTGTTCTGTATGCGTTTCTCTTTTGCCACGTTCATTAATGCGGCCGTGCACAACAGCAGTGAGGCGGAGTGTAATCCCTCTAGCCATGTTATTTAACTACAGGCAAAGGTGGCAAAACAAGCTGTCAAACACCAGACCCAACCCTTAACCTTCAGCTTAGGAGTAACTCTCAAGGAACAGCAACACACAAAACATGTTATTGAAATAATAACCACTTACTTTCTCTCTCACACAGACACACATTCCCACAAAAAAACACCAAACTCTGCTTTCAGTAAATATTAAATATTTCAGTAAGTATTAAGTATAAAGGAACACCTCTGACCCTAGACATCACCTTGATGAAAGAGCGCATGGAGCTGCAGGCTCTTCTTCCGTGGGAAGGTCTCCCCACATATGGAGCAGGAGAACGGGTACTGGCCAGTGTGAACAAACCTGCAGGAGTGACGGGGATCAGGACCAATGCGATTATTAAGTCATTGATGGAAAGATTTACATAAAGATTTTTTTCGATTTTCAATCTTTTGGGTTTATTTCAGGGCAGGACTGTGTGCAGAGGCAAATTGACATTTTAAGACATTTTATCCGGTAACACATGGAGCCGAGCAAGAATTGGCAACTTGGTGCCAAATCCAAGGAAGCTGCGTGACGGAGTGACGTGTACTCGACAGGAAGCTGCGTGACGGAGTGACGTGTACTCGACAGGAAGCTGCGTGACGGAAAGGCTGAGATGTCGCTCATGGCATTGCTTCTGCTTACACACCCTAATTTATGGTTGTGCACACAACTCATTGTTGGACATCATCTCATCTGTGCCCTCCACAAGTGTGTGTGTGTGTGCGTGTGTGTGTGTGTGTGTGTGTATAAGGCAGTGGGGAGCTGGTCAAGGAGCAAGAATTCCAGGCTTTCATGCTTCTGCCACTTGGCCAAGAGGAGTAATAGAGATTCCTCTATGAGTGATGGGGGAGAGAGAGTGAGGACAAACAGCACATTCTGACTATGAATGATGGAGAGGCATCAGAAGGGATGCAGGGACTTGTGAATGCCCTGCAGAGAGCTGCATGATGGCCTACACAAGTCATGTGCACAACGAGGTAAAAATATCGACAGTAATACAACATTTCTGCCTTTCTGTACCATTCTCCTGCTACCAGTGTGTGTGTGTGTGTGTGTGTGTGTGTGTGTGTGTGTGTGTGTGTGTGGGTGGGTGTGTGCTCTGTCAGTCTGCACCCATTTCCACCCTTGGCTCCACTCACATGTACAGAATGAATGCAGATAGAGACTACATGCTCATCGCTGACATACAACGCTTGGGCTCGCTGTTCTCCGGCTCGTTAGCGGTCAGATTCTGACCACAGGGCTGATGTTGGCAGACCATTGTGGGGCGACGGACTAAGCTCGACCCAACAGTGACACCAACACCGGTACCGAACGGATGGCCGACGAACATCAAAAACGGCAAGACGTACGTTATCTCAAGGCAGTGAATTGACAGGTGATCAGTACAATAACAAAACCGCCAACTAACTGCTTTAATGGGGCAGATAATGGAGACGAGTGTCTGTTGTGGCTGGATAGTAGCCCATCGCACTGCGCACAAGGCACAGTCCTCGATCCCGAAATAAACCAGAAACGCATACAACAGCAGCCATGTATAGGCTGGCCTACACTGTAAATCATTTGAAATAGTCCTATTTGTGTTGCACAGCTTTACCCTTGAACATAAAAAGTGTCAACGATAGTTAATAGCTTATGCTAAGCAGCAAAACATATAGCTCCCACTGAATTTTTATCATCTAACCAAAATATTCATACCAATGTGTTGGAGTTAATGGCTGTGTTATGATCAATGTAAGCTATCTAATGCTGTCGAAAGCTCAGTGAGGGGAGGGGGAGGGGCTCTTTTAGGAACTACTTCATTAATTATATTGTCAACCACAAAAAAGCACTGACTAATAATTCTGCAGCTCAATCATAGCTTTAGACCCACATACTATTTCAAGAAATGATTCAAATGACAACTTCTTGTAGATGAAGTAGATACAGGCTTTTCAAGGCTATTGAAAAACTGCCAGAAAAGCAAATAAATTCTCTTAGAATTACACCACACCAGCAAATCACTGCACACTAACAAATTATTCTACACAAATAGTACCTCATGAATTTTTTTTCCTGGTTGCTAAAACCACTATAGCCTCATTAGTACCCATACGGATTACTCTAATGCGTCATCATTGATGTCCTGTTAAAACTGGACTGGTTATCAGTCTCTTCTCCTACAGTGTTCCAACAGAAGGTCATGGGTCTCACTACTCAAGCCTCATCCTCTCAGGTCCTCTCACAGGAGGCCACTAGCATCATACACCTCTGCTCATTTACTGGCAGGCTGTGCTTAATGGCCCCCAAAATTCGGAGTCCGCTAAACCAGCCCTTTCGCCGCACTTCAGTTTCGTAACATAACTGAAGACCACTCTTGTCTTAAGGCCCCATACAACATATGCTCTTCCCTGTCTCTTCGATCTGTGTTATTACTATTTAATACCACAACCTCCAGGCTAATAATGAGCACTTTGCTTCATTCATCAATACAATTATCATTTATACAGCAATAACCACCACCACCACCTTCATATCACCCATTTTGGCAATAACTTTGACCATTATTAGATTTTCACCACCTAATGAGCTCCATTACCATAACTATTACAGTGTCCGCCATTTTGCAGGTGCAAAACACTCACCTGTGCACCAGAAGCTGTGTGCGAGTGCGATATCTATTTGGACAGTCCGAACAGACGAACGGGCTCCTCGCCGACACCTTTTTCTCCTCGCCCTCATCCCTCTTTGTCCTGCCCTGCTCTATTTCTCCTCCTCCGCCTGCCGCCATGTCAGCCTCCTTGCGGACGTGGAGCAGTTGGTGCTTCTTGAGCGTGCCTGACTGGGTGAAGCTCTGCCCGCAGTGCTGGCACACGTGGGCCCGCCGCGGCGTGTGCGTGTGCCGGTGGCGACCCAGGTTGCTCTTGTAGGCGAAGGTCTTGTGGCACACGTCGCAACGGAACGGCTTATGCCCACTGTGCCGGAGCATGTGGGCGCGCATGTGGCAGCGGCGTTTGAACACCCGGCCGCAGGTCGGGCACGGAGCTCCAGGGCGGTTCCGAGTGAGAGGCGGTGAAGGCCAGGGGGCGGGGTTAAAGGGGGAAAGGGGGGAGGCGGAAGAGGAGGAGGAGGGTTGAGACACTCGAAGAACAGAGCCTTCATGCTCTTTAGTGATAATGGCGGGACTCTGCAATTGACTTGCAACGTCTGAGGAAAAGAGAGATATCCTTATTTCTGACATTAACAAATTCAGCATCTGCTACTGAAATAATCAGAACAATCCTATGGAGCTAATTAAATGCTACCTGAGGTCCTTACCTGTGGCCTTCGAGGATCTGGATGCACTGATGCTTTGCACCACCGTGACGTGTAGCTCCTCACCATTCACTCTGTGCTGCCGCCGGTGGTAGAGGTACTGAGTGGTGTTCATAAACTCTTGGGCGCAGATAGAACAGTGATGCAGCATCCGCTCCAGGCCGTGCTGGAAGCTGCGATGGGCCGCTAGAGCTTCCTCTGAGCTGAAGCCTGAGCCGCACTGCACACAGAGGAACGCGTCGGCAGAAGCTATACCTGAGATACCAGACATGAAGCCTGGGGTTGAGGCTTCCTCATCTGATTGGCTCCCCAAGTCCCTGCTCTGCTGAATGCAAGCCCCATTTTTGGATATGACTCTACCCTGGAGATCTTCCTCAGTATTCTCCTTGTATTGTGCTTTCATCAATTTTCCCTCTCTTTTCTTAGCTCCTGTACTCTCCTCTGTAGCGCTGGTTTCACAGTCACTTGATCTTACTACGTCCTCTTCTCCACAGCCCTCCTCATGCTGCCCTTCCTCTGCTTCTGTTTTCACCTCACCCCCATCTTCTTCATTGTTCTCTGATGCAGTCCCACAGCATAGGCCCAACTTGTTATGCTGCTGCCAAAGATCAAGAGACATAAACAGAGTCCCACATTCTCCACACTGGTAGCGGATTAGGGGTGCAGGGGTGGCTCTCTGTGTCTGGTTCTTGGAGCTTCTGGGTGAACTGGGCAAGGAACCTGTCAGAGCGGTGCTCTTGACTCCCAGGTGAGAAGGCTGAGGGCACTTAGGGCTGGGCTGGTCTGGCAAGGAATTAAGTAATTTGGGTTGAGACTGCACAAGAACTGGAGCAACCTGAGTAAAGGGATAGAGAGAGAGAATAGTGATTGAGTGAGAGAGAGAGAGAGAGAGAGAGAGAGAGAGAAAGAAGAATTCCAAGATGGGCACAAAAAAAAAAAAACGTATTTTCATCGAGTAAGAATGAGCTAACCTGTTGTATTCTACCTTTCTGGTACTTTGATGTTCGGTATACTATCACCAGCCAAGAGGAAAACCTACTTTGTCACTGTATACTTTCATTTTATAGATGCATTATATACCTGTCCATAAATGATCAGTTGCCATGCAAAATTTGCCAGGAGCCTTTCATCCTGTTTGGCACAACACCATCGCTGATTGGACACCTCTTGGGTGCTGGACTATTCTCAACAAACATCTGCTGTAATGTTAGCGGTACCATAGCAGGTTTAGGAACAGCAGTTTGGAGATTTTACTCATGTCTGTGTCCCCGAGTTCGAAGTGATCTACCATCCAAAAAAGAAATAATAATAATCCACTTGTCCCATGGTCAGATGCCAACTGATGAGCCCTAAAGACAAAGTTCATGTGATGCTGTTCCTCACCTTTCACAGACATGACTTGTGTACTACAGCACTGCCTGCATTCTACCCACAAAATAAAACAACAGGTGTCACTGGAATTACAAAGACTGAAGCAGAATGCAAATTTAGACCGCAGTACAAATACAATCCGTAATCAAACTGGTCTTGTGCCACTGGCTTCATAAGGCAAAAGCCTGTTTAACATTCTCTAAACCATTCAAGCACTGCCTAATTCACCGTTTGCTCACCCAGAGTAAGTAATTCCCCACTGAGTTTAGCACAGCTGTACATTCAATCACATGTAATATATGGTACAAATGTTTTAACTCCACCTTCAAGATACAACTGATCAATTAATCATCTTAAATATGGCTTAGAAATGAAAGGCTTTATCAAATCATTTTGTTTCCCTTTTTGTTTTTACAGTACCTTTATGGTTTCTGTACTGTACAGCTCTATATCTCAGTGAGAAATAACATTTTGTTATTGTTTTGTTCCAAGGAATAGTATCTTTTTATTTTGCTGACATGAATAGGTAATGCAGAACCTATATAACGAATTAACTGCACAAAATATGTTTACAGAAAAAATTATGTAAATTTATGCAAATATATTTTAAGATCATGTTAACGAATTTTACATAGCAAGCTAATGAAGGGTAACATTTTTTTAGACCTAAAAATATGTCCAGTCAGGAATTCTAAAACATCCAGAATTTGTGTTTCCATCAATGCAGACATTTTCTTTCTACTTTTCCACTGTGCAGCTGGTTCTGTGTGGCTTTCACTGATCTTTATAGGTCCTGCCTTCTCCATGCACCACACTCTGATTACTTTTTTAGATTTTTTTGCAAATCAAATAAAACTCATTTTTAAAAAAATCTGACAAAATTATAATTGAGATTTGGCCTGGAAATCTGTATTAGATGAGATTCCCACATATGGATGTCTTATTAAAATGACATTTTTGTATCTAAAGCCTGACCTTCAGTACACGTGGGTACATCAACTATTGATCTTCAGTACACCTGGGTACATCAACTACTGAAAAGTGTCTAGAAGAGTAGTAGATTTTTATGCCAACCGATTTTCATTCATTCCATGAGTAAGAAACCTTTTTTATTTACTTCATGCATTTTTTATTTGTAAGCAATAGCTGAATAGAGAGTAATACAATTATGTGGCAATATAGTCTCTCAAGGCAACAGTTAAGTCTCAATAAATACATTTGTTAAAAGTGGTGTGTGTTTGACCCCGTCCTCTTTTTTAAAAACAAAATATGATTACCGTAGCTACTAACTATAAAATCATGACAACAAACTGTCATATTTAGTAAGTTTCAAAGCAGTATACTAAACACATAAACCAATGTTCTAATGACTTTTGTTACTAGTGCTTCAGTAGTTTGGAAAAAGCTTAACCTGTCAAATCAGCTACATTTTACAGGTATTACAGGTACTGGCATAATGACTGCAGAATCTGCACTGTCAAAGGACATTTACTTAATTACTGCAAGTGCGCCATACTTCAACGGAAAGCATGAAACTTTTGTCCTCTTTAATAAATCCTTTGAAACCTGATTCTTTTTGAGCATGCGGGTTAAAAGAGCAGTAAATGATTTTGCCAATGATTCTTCTTCATGTTATGAAACAACCATTATACTGACACCTAGTGTCCTGGAAGTTTCAGAGATTCTGTAGTAAATATATTCTACAAACATGACTGCCTCCATGTACGAGACCTACTCTCTGGAGCATGCATACATTCATTTGAGGACAACGAAGCAATTTTATTGTTCATCTCATGTGAGTTTTGCTTTATAGAAATAAAAGGATACTATATACTTTTTGGTGATAAAATGACCAAACCATAAATTAACACATTTGACGCCACCTGAAAGGTTAATCAATGAAATACCATTTTTCGTCTTTTTTTGTCAAAAAACAGTTTCAGGTCTGGATTCCGTTACATATTTACTGTAGTCTGGTGGTTAAACAGCCAAGTTTGGTGCAATACCTGATCAGGAGCTACAGTACAGTTGTTCTGATCTGTACCAGAAAGGTGGCAAGTGAGGTGGTGGGTCAGGACATCCTTCAGAGATGTAAAAAGTTGCCGGCAAGAAGAACACATATACAGGGAGGTGCTGCTGGTCATCTGAGAAAGAACACACATACAGGGAGGTGCTGGCCATGTGAGAAAGCCTGTTAAAACACACACGCGCGCACACACAAAGACATCAAACGAACAAACGAACAGAAGCACAAATGTAAAAGAAAGAGGAGTGGGAACGCGATTATGCGAGAACGTGGATGAGAGCAAGAAACTCGGAATAAGGCGAGGCCGTAAGAGTGCTGCGCGTTTAGACCAGCTCAATGCGCCCAGCACGCGAAGCTCATGCCAAAATGAAACGAATACCGGCTGCAGCGCTTCATCACTCCCGCAGGAGTCCTGACGTGTGAACAGGCTTGTGTGAATCGCATTCTCTGGCTTACTGGGCTGTGTGTGTTGATAGACACTGAAGACATATGGGGCATTTTGAAGCACTGGCACCGCTTACTACACCCCATAAGCAACACATACAACGGCTTAACACACGGAACTACATAATGCATGTGTGTGCTCCAGCTCAATTAATGAGTGTAATTTTGGGGAATCAACAGTGTAGCATCAGTTAACTGTCAGCCCACACTAAAATAAAATGACAGCTCAAGATAACGTTACAAAGATAAAATACGGGGGATCCATTTCCTTTTATTTCTAACCATAGTCGTTTTCGCACACGTACAGACTAATGGAACTGCAATGCAGTCGTAATTATAGAAACCTATTGAATTATGGGCCATCAGGTCAGCTGCATTTAGACACAACAGAGGAGATGAATATTTCCAAAGAATAGAGCATTAATTACCTCAGTACCCTTTTGTTGTAATAGTATATTTACATTTACAGCATTTGGCTGATGCTTATATTAGCATCCATTCATGCACTGACAGATTGGCGAAGCACTTGCATTTCTATAATCCGCCACATATGCACCTGAGAGCGGCTGCCTTGGATATGAGAGACTGCAGAGGATGGGGAAATTGAGTGTCAGGTAATTCTTGGAATAGCTGGGAAAGTAGGAGCGCACGGGCAACGGACCGATGAACCGTGAAAATGAAGACAGATGGAAATTCCTTTAAACGTCTTGTCACCGTGAAGTGACACCAAGCACGGATCTTTCTTTCCTCGTTTCAACGAATTAGTGGAAAATATTGTCAGTTATTGTAGTTTTCGGAAGAGGGCTCTTACACGCACCAGAAATCCGCAAACAGTGAAAAGCTCGGTTCCTGTAGACAGTCGTAAACTGAGCAGAGCTAGTGGTGCATGCCTACGCTAGAAAATATCTTAATAAAGCATAAAAACACTCATTTTTGGTTGATTGTTAATATCACTGCATAAAGCGCTGGTTGGCACATCATCAGTGAGTGATCTTTATTGCTTGTGCAATGTTGCCCCCCAGTGTAATGGCTGCACGGAACCACAACACTTGTCATTCCAAAACCAACCAGCTAAGAGCTTCTGCTAAGAAACTGTCCATAGCTATGTTTAAGATAGCAAGCAAGCTAGCAATTCTAAACAAATTCCTTAAGGTGTATTTGTGAAGCATTAGGCTACTTGGGACACGTGCACAAATGGCGAGTAAGTCTTATGTAAAACGTTAACTGCACTGGTTATATGATTTAATTTTATGATGAATGATGCAACGGTTCGAGCGAGTTTACTTGTGCGATTTTGGCAAAGCCGATCTATCCATTCTAGTACATGCAACTTTCTATGGTACAATGGCCGCTCATTTCAGTGGCGACTGGTATCTATGCTCCTCGCGATGACATCTCTGACCGTTGCAGCTAAACTCTACAGGTGTAATAAACACTGACAAAAATGAAGCCGTAGAAAACAATTCGCTGACAACATTGTGACACGTACATACATAAAACTGCATTTTACTCACTGTAAAATTCCAATCTCACCCTTCTTGAAGAAGTCTGGGTGCACATTGCAATACAATCGCACGGGATTGGCTTGATTAGTTTGGGGTATTTTATGCACCAATCACGGCTTAGCTGTCTTCAAACACACGAGTTAAATCGCTCGTCATAAACTAGCGACGAGTTGGCGCGAGATCCGTCAGTGTCACCGATGGTAATTTCATATTTTTCAGATGTCACTGAACAAGACAATAACACATCCTCTCCCGTAGAACACGAGTAGTTGTTGCTATAATGGTTATCTAAGAATGAATAAAATGTGCTTATTTTTGTAATTCAACACCAAAAAGATACAAATGTCATCCTAACATCACGCGTAAGATCGCTTTAGTTTAATTGAAGCTGTGCGCACATCTTTACTAAGTCTTACCAAATATGGCGACGATTTAGTAGGCCCATCACGTAATGGAGAGATCCTCGATGCCTGCATAGTGCAGCTGTGCAAGTGTCACCCTACCGCCATTAATCGCAAGTTATTTACATTTACATTTATGCCCTTTGGCAAACGTTCTTATCCCGAGCGCCTTGCATGTTTATCAAAATGACTGTACGTGCACGAGCACCAGCTACAGGAGTACAGTTGATATAAAATTCAATTTCATAGCATTCACACCATCTACACTGGCCTTCTTGAAGATTTTTCACTTTATTAAATGAACTCGGTTCATATGGATAGATTCCCTCCATCTATCTGCTGCTGCTGCTAAGATTCAAGTCACAAAGCCGTTTCAAAATGACCACTAACAGTAATGGAGACCATCTGGCAGCTTCTGGTGCTGACAGCTAATAATGATGATAAAGAGGAGAATTAAGACGATGTCACAGCCCAACATTTCTTGGTATTTATGATGCAGCTGTAATTTTGTACACACCTTCAGAAAATAAATAAAAGTCTAAGCCATGTATTTGGGTGCCTAAGATCAATATAGACAACAAGTCTGACACTATATGGATCAAGCATGCTGACCTAGAATCAGACACCTCCTGTATATCTAACGGTATTTCACAAGACTAGGAGAAGCAAAAATTGATCCTGGATCAGTCTCTTTACTCCAGAGTTCGATACACACAACCATTGATCTCTAATCAGCAAAAAAATTAAATAAAATAAAAAATATTTCTTATGAATACAAGATCTGATGCATATGTTGGAGGACGCTAGAGAACAGTTTCACAGATATGGGATAAAACACCACACATCTGTGTTTTACCGTCATCAAAGCATCTCAATCAAGGCTCAAAATTGATCAGATACACCATTTCCCCTTTGCTGTTTAAAGCAGCAGGAGCCGTTAAGAGGCTGTTCCCTTCACGCCATTGGCCTCAATCTCAGTGTCCTCATGTTCAAACGTCCATCTGTAAGTCAGGTAAGACAAAAACAGGGTCACAGGAAACGAGTCATTTGCACATGTACCTCATAGTGAAAACAGATACATACTTTATACGATACAGCTGTCCGAATGCTTTGCCCATTAGAACTTACAAGTCAATTCCGGGTGTCAAGGATATAAACCCCGATTACAGTACATTTTAAAAGAGGGTTTACATTGCACACAATGATTGGGGTGGGGTGAATAAAATTACAAAGAATTAACAAAAGATTTAACAAAATGAAAAAAAGACCACACTGCTCAAGAGATAAAAGTTATGAAGGCTAGCTGATGAATCCTGAGGAAGAAGGAGATGACCCTAGAGAGACAGGGGGAGTGGTACTGCTTAAAACCAAAATATATTTCTCCATAAGGATTTGATCTAGTCAAAGCCATTCCCAGTACACAACAGGGCAGAATATGAAAACCAAACATACATAAAACCCAAGGTTTTCATGAGGGTGTCACAGTTCGTGGAGATGGAAGATGGAGAGCAGAGCTGCTTCAGAAATAAAGTCTGAGAAGTAGCTGGATGCCCCGGCACCATTCTCACTCCTGTCTCTCTATTGACCAATAATGATACTCATGACTGAAATTGGACTGAGTTTAAGCTTTTTCTGTGCAGAACCGCATACGATGTCGCGTCCTGTGCAGAAACACATGTCACATTCTGGTCTAGAGCTATTGCTGTGCCTCTGAGTTTCACAAGCAGATATAAACAATCCCTTATTCTGGGAGAAACGTTGAGACATTTACCTTACAAAATGGAGGACTGGGTACACATTTCTAATAAATTCAGTGGGACTGAAAGGATAAGAAAAAGCCAACATAGCTTCATGTAAAAACAAAATATAAACTTATTTTCTAGTCCTATACTGTTGTATAACTTCAATGCTCAGACTTTTATTTTCTAGTCCTATACTGTTGTACAACTTCAATGCTCAGACTTTTATTTTCTAGTCCTATACTGTTGTTTAACTTCAATGCTCAGACTAGCCTGGAATCCCGATGTGTTTATTTTACATCAGTGCATTTATTTAAAAAAAATAAAATAAAATAAAATCCAAGAGTCATGATTATTCCAACTATACTTCTCCCTTTAACAAATGTAAAGCTCAACGAGCTCCCACGAGTTATGTGTCCGTGTTATTATACCACATATGTGGGATTTAAAAGGACCCCAATCAGACATTTGGCCATTAAGACTCAGCTGCGAATAACTAAAACGCAGGGGGTGGCCATCAACAGATCACCAATCCCCCCCACCGCACACCCAAGTAAAACCTTACCACACCCTCTTAAGTATGTCATACCTCCATCCAATTCCAGACTTTAAAACTATACACATGTACAATAACTTATGAGAGCAGATAAACATTTTAAAAAGTTTAAATGTATAATTTAATTTTAAAAATGCTTTGTCTAATTGTCTTTAAAACCAGATGATCATTGAGAGGGTTGAAGGTAGACTCAACTCTCCATGGATAGATGGTGGGGTTATTTGCTGGCTAAAGCAGGAGGAAAACCTGCAGTGTCGATCCTCAGTAAATGTGCAGTCAAAATAATTAAAATTAATTTAAAAAAAAGGAACAAAAACATAAAATAAAAAAAAAAAAAACAGCTTAGACAGAGGACCTGCCCCTCCAGTCACTTCAGCCCATTATTTTAAGGCCCTGCAGTCAACGATGTGACTGTTAAAAGAGACCATATATATTATGGGCCTTATAAACAGACTTCGCTAGTCAGGACACTCTTTTCAAAAAGACAGACTTCACCATCAACAAGAACAAATATTAGCAGGAAAATGGTGTGCGTGTGCGTGTGTGTGTTTGTGTGGGTAGCTTAGACAACTGGATCAGTAGTAGTTGTAGGCCTCACTGTCCATTACCTTTGTTAAAATATTATACAACCGGCAGTCACTAAAGAAACACTAAAATGTCCAAGGAAAACCCTGAAGAACTAAATAAGCGTTTACTTTTCTGTTCGGTAAGTTCAGGGCTAATAGGGAAGCAGAGCCATGTATGAGGTAAGTGTGTATGAGTGTGTATAGAGGAAGTGGCTCAGATGCCGTGTGTGTGTGTGTGTGTGTGTGTGTGTGTGTGTGTGTGCTTGAATGAGTCAGTGCTTCAGGTGCTGTTGGTCAGAGCTGAGTTGGGCTGTACTGAGCCATCTGAGCCATCTGAGAGACAGAGAGAGACGGAGAAAAAAAAGAGAGACACAAAGAGAGAGAGAGAGAGAACCCATTTAAAAAAGGGGAGGGGGGGGGTTCCAGTCATCAACACAGAGTCAGGGAACACAAACAACATGACCGATCCACATCACCCTCAAACGCCTAAACCAGAACAGGATGGCAGATGAGATCATTACCGTGTGAAGAGGGCGTGGTCTGTACACGGGCATGGGGTGGAATGAGGGTGGAGTTTAGCTGAGGCTGAATAGACAGCTCTGTAATAACAGATAAATAAAACAAACAAACAAAAATGACAAAAAAGTTGTTGTTTTTTTTAAACACGCGAGACAAAACAGGACCATCAATGGACACCTGAAGCCTCAGCACCAACACAGCAGGAACGCGGTGACGGATGAGGACAGGCTACAAACTAACCGGCCGCGGTGAAGCTGAAGAGCTGGGGCAGCTCGCGGCCGCTGGGCAGGCGGGTGCCGGGCAGGCGCAGCTCGTCGAAGAAGGCATGGGCGCACGCCTGGAGAGGAGACAGACGCGTCATTGGCGTGTACTCCAGCAGCTGAGAGCACAGGGCAATGGCCTCTGGAGGGGTCCGCGGCTTGAACACCTGAGGAGACGCGCGAGGGGACAAAGTGAGGAGACGCGCGAGGGGACAACTTGTACGAACGCGCTGCCTCAACGTCCTGTATGTTTTACCTTCGTCCAAGGGTGCGCTTTGATCTGGGGGAACTTAAACTCGGTGTAGTTGGGATTCATTTCTCGTATCTGTTCCCTTGTTGGGGTGCCCAGCACCTGAGGAGAGACAGAGAAGGACCTCAGCACAAGTCATGTTGCTGGATTACAGGTGGCACCAACAAACTTGGAGGTTTTAGCTTGTGCCAGTTCACCACAACATCATTGGATAACGACTTTGGATCTGGCAAAAAACTAAAGTTGTTGAGTGTGGCATATATTCACGTGCCATTTGTAGGGCTTGCAATAGTAAGTAGTACAGCAATAGATATAGTATTCTAATTCAATACAACAATGCAGGCTAGCCTATCTGGATATGGAAAATGGACCCCTTACATTTTCATACCATTTCATCTTCAATATACACAGTGACTGAAATTTGTTTTTGAAATTTTTGCACTGTGCCTAGCTGAATGTGTAGGGCTTGTAGCCTACGGGGCAATTCATGTAGCTACTCAAATATGGGTTACTAGTGTGTTTGAGACCACCTTAAGTGAGTCGGATTCAAGGCACAGAGCTCAATTAAACAAGTCTGCTTTAAGGCCAAGACCAACAGAGGTGAGGCCAAGATGAGACAGAAACCAAAACGCAGTCTGAGCGGTTTAAGCCTTTACAAATTCACTCGGGTAAAAGACGAGCCAACCGATATGAATTCCCCAAGACTGCTCTCAAATACGCCAACACTTCCTTCTGCCTTCACTAGAAGATACGAGATCATTTATACCATGATAAAAGTGTAAAAGGTACAGCACTTCTCATTTCACACTAAGCTTTTTTAAATATGATCCTACAGATGTTCCTCATCGTTACTCTCTCCAGCATGAAAACCCACGCAGAAACCTACCCAGGGTGCCATGCTCTGTGAACTGATGCGAATTTGATGCATTAACCTAAAGTAACTGTAATATATTTATATACCACGTCATATATGTAAATACCAGTGTACTGAATAAATGAAATTCTTGAATTTCGGACAGAGGGAGGGATGGATGGATGGACAGACAGACAAAGAAAGAATGTATGTAGGGGGGGCACGTTCATCATTATAAACAGTATGTACAGCTTGGTAGAACGAACACATTTGCCTTCTCCCATTCAGTAACAGTAAATGGTTTCATTAGAATTCTGAATGATTTACCTTTCCCTAAAAGGAGTACTTTTAGGGTTCTATTTTAGCATGACCTACTGCCTATGACCTGTGTCGATGTCCTCACTTTATGACATGGATATCAGGAACTCATGTGCTCTTATTTTCTTGTAGGCTAGTTCTCCCATATATCTTACAGAGAGACCATCAACCTTACCACCCACCTGCTCTCAGTTATTCCCAATTTCCATCAAGTCACACAGAGAGCAGTTGTATTGCTTCCAAAATATAGTCCTCCAGAAGTTCTTAGAACTCCCTGTCTGTTAGAACTGTCCAGCGTGGAAAACACCTGATGCAGAACTTTGACGTAGCTGAGCCTCCCTGTATTGATGAGAGGCTCAGCAGTCATGCAGTGTGTACTGCCAAGAACCATGGAGCCGTTTCAAATCAGCACCAAGAACCATGGAGCCGTTTCATATCAGCACCAAGAACCATGGAGCTGTTTCAGATCAGCACCAAGAACCATGGAGCTGTTTCAGATCAACACCAAGAACCATGGAGCTGTTTCAGATCAACACCAAGAACCATGGAGCTGTTTCAGATTAACACCAAAAGCTCTCTCAAATTCAGTAACATCCCATGCTGCATGACTGAACTCCTGTTAGAATCAAGTGGTTTGAGTTACTGTCCTTCAGATTAAAAACCAAGTGCCTCATAACAAGTGATCTCAGAGACAAATCTGTGCTCTCAACATGTAGTAACCACATGGATGTAGGGGTTAGTGCAAAGAAAAACAACATTGTGGTGGTGGGAAGGTCATGCATGGAAACACTCACCAACACAATGCGTGCGTGTGTGTGTGTGTGTGTGTGTGTGTGTGTGTACACATATGTAACCCATAACATGAAGATAAGGTTACCAATATAACTTGGATAACAAAATCTTTAGTTCTATTCAAATTATTTGATGCAAAAATGAATACATCCCACAACAAAAACTACATCTAGTATTTTGTATGACCCACGATTTTTAAGGACAGTACAAAGTCTTCTAGGCATGGAACTGCTTCTTGTAGCCTTCACCGTTCTTGTGAAAAGAAAATTAATTTTCTTTCTCCGGTCTTGTGACATTTCTCTTCCATGTGGTGCTCTTGCTGACAGCATGAAATGCTCTTATAGTCAAGTGTCTGCTGGACAGCTGTTTAACGAATAATTACACTCGACTGTGGTTGAATTCACGTTCATTTTTGCAACATGGTCTTGAGCGAATTTATAAGGAAAACAACCCACAATAGTTTGAGTATTTTATAGTATCACATAGAAATGGTTGATTCTGAAAGGAATCTATAGGATTTCTGATAACGTATATACAGATATACGCATTCCCTTCTGATTAGTTTTTACACACACACACACACACACACACACACACACACACACACACACACACCCATTACCTTGATGATTTCCACTAGCTGGTCTACGCCACTGTCCCCGGGGAAGATGGGCTGGCCCAGCAGCAGTTCGGCCAGCACGCAGCCCGCCGACCAGATGTCTATGCTGGAGGTGTAGTCGGTCGCTCCGAAGATGAGCTCGGGGGCGCGGTAGTACCGCGAGCAGATGTAGGAGACATTGGGCTCCCCCCGAACCAACTGCTTGGCGCTGAAAGAGAGTGGGAGAGAATGGCTGAGACTGGAGATTCTTCTATGGAGATTCTTCTTGGGTTCACTCTTGTAGCTTAAAAATATACCCACACCAGGTAATAACAACCAAGGTAAAAATAATATATATATACCCACACCAGGTAATAACAACCAAGGTAAAAATATATATACAAGCTATATTCAATCAGTCCCAAATACCAAGCGCCTAAATCCAATACCCAGCTGTATGTCAATCCAATTTTTCCACTGTTGTAAAAAACAGAATTTCATATCGAAGTACAATGAACCAACCTTTCAATAGCGACCTTAACTTCTATAACCAAACAAACATTTACAAAAACTGCATTTTATCACCTCAGAGAGAGAGAGATCAAAGGTCCGAGACACTCTCTCAACGGCTTGCTTATATGTCAACATGTCTGGACGCCTGTAATGCTTTTCTCTTTGGCCTACCAAAGAACTCCACCTGTAGAGCAAACCACTGCAGCAGCCGTTTGCACGTGGACAAGAACGAAGAAGCACATTTCACCTGCTCTCGGACAGCTGCACAAGCAACCTGCATCTTTCGGAATGGATTTTAAAATGCTTTGAATTCAAATTCTAATTCTATTCCAACACTTTCATTCCAGCTAACTTGAGAATTCTGGCCAATCGAAGCATATTTAAGAGGAGAGTTAAAATCCATGTGTTAATTTCAGCCTTCTGTGAAGCAGATAAAAATATCACTATTATTTAAAAACTATTATAAATTATTAATAAATTATTAATTATTAATAAATGATTATTGATGTCGTTACTGTTATTATTGTTAAATACAGTACTACATAATGCTGATTATTATTGTTAAAGCCTGACAAATGTTAGAAAATGTACATCTCTGAATATGTTTATGTCCCATACAGAACTAACTGTCTCACTTTACTCTTTCTGACCTAATGGGTGTCCTTGGTACTAAGTAAGGATTGATGAGGCTCTCCTGCTCCCTGTCCCAGACCAACCACCTCCTACTCATCCAGATGCAGATGAAGGATTAATCAACTGGATGGAGGCCCTCATAAGCACCCCTGGTTCCCCCCACGCTGCTGTGGCACAGCCCCGGCCTTTGTTATAACTTATTTACTACTTTTTTTATTTTCCTATATATTTATCTTGTTGTCATAGTGACCGGTGTCGGCCAGAAGAGGATGGGCTCCCCCCTTGAGTCTTGGTTCCTCCCAAGGTTTCTTCCTCACACTCTTAGGGAGTGTTCCTTGTCTTTGTTGCCTTTGGTTTGCTCACTGGGGGCTTAAGACTCAGACGCTTGTAAAGCTGCTTTGAGACAACATCTGTTGTAAAAGGCGCTATATAAATAAAACTTGATTTGAATAAACATGCACCTTGACTCTACAGTTCACCATCACTCTATATGAGAAAGAGCTATCCACTCCAATTATGGTATCCTGCACCAGGGAGAAACCAGGGAACCTGCTCAAGTACAACTAGAGTAAAACGCACGAGGCCTGCAGCGCATTACGGCCGTCGCTGTTAATGCAGTAGAGTGGACCTTCATCATCAGAGCAGCACAACAGGAGAGCAGTTACTGGACTCTTGGCAGGCGCGTGTGCGCGCACGCACACACACACACACACACACACACACACACACGAGGGAATATCCCGCCAAACCTGATAACAGCATGACAGACTGAACCTGAACCCCCACTCCCAAGGAGAACCGGCACTATGCAATCAGTATAAAAGCAAGAAGTGGCAAATAAAAGCTGATGGAGTACACACTCGTGCTAAATACTTTCGATTTGACAGTTGAAAGGAAGAAGGTCAATTCTACAGAACCACCAGATGGCTCCTGTCATAATCGATGCTTTAAGAGGGCAGCTTGGACGCCCCCCATATTTTACGTTGAAAGAATTCAAACTGTTGAACCTGAAAGGTCAATTCCATCAACATCCCAAGAGACCATAACAGGGGCTGAAATCATTGCGCTGGTTCGAGCGTGCGAGGTCTGCTCCCAACATTCCGATCAGCGTGTCGGTGTAATGCCTCACCGGAACACTGGCGATCAACCTCACACTAGGCGCTATGGCAACCCCGTGAACAAATCTGAAGTTAATGGAAAGCAGTGATTCATTCGGAGGATGAATACTTTGGCTGCATTATTACATCATGGGATAGCAGTATGTAAATTGATTATGAAGTGGCGTTACCTCAGAGGATGGCTTGAGATCACCCACGCCTGTAGAAGCTGTGAGACTCAACAATGGCCAGCATGTTCGCCGCAAGGTGACATGAATTACCGGCGCTTGAACAAGTCGTGATAGTGGGTGCCAGATGGGCCAATGTATTTCCGACATTGCCTGTGCATTTAACATTCCTCAATCCAGTGTCACGTATGTACAAGGAACACGTCATAGAAAGGACTCCCGCCCGCAACGGACAGTACAGTGGCCACCCGTAGGTGCTTAATGATCATGACCTGTTGCATCTGGCTAGAGTGGTCCGTGCAAACAGAGAGGTGAGTGGCAGAAATCACATCCATATTCAATACAGGAGGCCCTACACGCATGTCCTGCAGGACAGTGCAGCGTTGTTTAGTTTCCATGGGAGCAGAAGACCCACCAGGTTGCCTTTGTTAACACCATGACACCGGACACAGCGCCTCCCTTGGGCTTGAAAGGCTGGTAACTGGACCCTAGAAGACTGGCAACTTGTGGCATGGAACCGATGGGTACCGATGAATCACAGTACCAATACTTTCAGGCTGATGCTAGGGATTGTGTGTAGAGCAGATCCCATGAAGACATGGACTGCAGATGTCAACATGGCGCTGTGCAGGCTGGTGATGGTTCATACTGGTGTAGCATGTTCACGTGGAATGGGTTTGGTTCCTTGGTCTGCCCAAACACAACACTGATGGACGGCCACTATGTTTCACTGCTTGATGACCATATGCAGCCCTTCATCGACTCCATGTACCCCCAAATAATGGGATGTTCAGGATAATCCACAGTACTATCGTGGCCCAAGTTGTCCAGAACTGGTTTGATGAGCATTCTGGATCACTCTGACAAATGGTCTGATGTGAGATCAATCCAGCATTTATGGGATGTGGTGGAGAAAACCATTCATACCAGAATTACTGCAATTATCTACAAATACCACAGAGCTGTGGGTGGCTATCTAAACAGCATAGCTGAACGTCCTTCCGTCCACTTGCAAAGTCAATGCCACATTGAATTCCTGAACTTCGCCAGGCTAAAGGGGGTCCTACAAAATACTAGCTCCTGTGCCATCACTTTTGGCATGCCAGTGTATTTAGTTAATGTACATACAAGAGGGTTTTTGGTCAGCAACTATCAACTAGGTTGGTACCTAATGTGACTTAAATGTGATGTGTGAACAAGTTAAAGCAAGAGTAAATGAGCTCTCTTAATTATTTAATGGTGAGAAAGGAAAAGCATTCACTTCCTGCTGCCCCTCCTCCTTCCCCTTCTAAGACAATCACTAGTAAGTTTAAGGCAGGAACTAGCCAAGATGTAACCAAAGTGCTTCACATACTGTCAAATCAACTTGTGCATCACACTCCTTTTACATGCTGGATACATGCAGTTAAATGAGACAGTACCCACCTGCCAAAGTCACAGAGCTTGAGAACAGCTGTATCTGGGTCCACCAGCAGGTTCTGAGGTTTAATGTCTCTATGACACACACCCTGGGAATGGATATAAGCCAGACTGCGGAACAGTTGGTACATATACACCTGAGTGAGGAGAGAGCGGAGAGAGAAGGAGAGAGAGAGAGAGAGAGAGAGAGAGAGAGAGAGAGAGAGAGAGAGAGATTTTATTATTAACAATACTCCCCAAGTTTTACCACACATTTAACACTTTTAGTCGTCTTATTCAAGAGATCAAGTACATTGTTTGTATCTACTTGACACTTTAAATGACTGCAACCTCTTTTACCTTCACATAAATGATGGGAATGATGGTCTTGGCTTTGTTGAAATGCCGAGCCACCCTGTATACAGTCTCTGGCACAAAGTCCAGCACCAGGTTCAGATATACCTCATCTTTCTGGAGAGAACAAATCTTTTGATCAGAAACTACTCAATCACAATTAAAATTACCACAATCAAAGAACAAACTTGCATGATTACATTCATAAATGCTAAAGAGTACAATTACACAGATTGCAAGCTGACCCAAGATCAGCCCTAAGAACAAACACGCCCACAGATGCAAACAAAAACATATCGTGAATAAATGTTACAGCAGTTACAGCCAGTAAACTTATGACACCACAGTAGTTCAGATAAATATCATTGTCTGCCCAATGCTGCATTATCCTTGTCTAAGCAGACAAGATGTGATTGTTCATGTATCCCTTTGTCTGCAGTGTTTTATATATTACATATAATGTAATATATATGCTTTAATATAGCCTAAAGCCTAAACATTGGAAACATGATGACTCGTAACAAAGCAACTTGCAAACACTGGTGGGAAGCAATACCTCCAGCATGCCACCACTGTCCTTCTCTCTCCTACCCTCTCTTTCCTCCTCTACTTTTTATATGTACCAGATGTGTACCACATGTTTAGGCAGAGCACTTCCTTAGCTTGCAAGGTTACCTGTTATACACTTTAACAAAGCAAGGCAAAAGAGATGTTTGTATGAAAGATGCAGGTTCTCAGTCTTACCTTCTCACCACTGGAGTAGAAGAAATACCGTAGTCTCACTATGTTGCAGTGGTCGAGCTTCCTCATGATCTGGAGCTCTCGGTTCTACAAGGTATGGGATAGGTTTATGTTATACAAGGATTAGTCTCCATTTCTGGGGCCTTACCTGAAGAATATTACATAGAGAGGGGAGGGGAGGGGTATTAAAGTTGACACACCTTAAACCGTTTGTCCTGAAGAACCTTCTTGATCGCTACCAGTTCCTGGCTGTCGATGAGGCGTGCTTGATATACCACACCAAAGGAGCCATTACCAATCACCTTAATGTCTGTGTAGGACACTTCCTGTGGACGGTCTGGCCCTTGACCAGGGGTGGCAACCACTGTCGTCACCTCTCCACCAGCTCCTTTAAAGACAGGGAGGGAGGGTGAGAAAGAGAGAGAGAGAGAGACAGATAGACAGAGAAAGAGAAATAGAGAGGGGGAGGCGTGCATTAGATCCTAAAGTTAGTCTTAATAATACGTATTATTAGTGTTATAGTATCTTAGTCATAAGGCAACAAGAGCATTGTTTTCTGATTGTAGGCAAGCTGGTTTGTTCCGTCAGGTCTTAACAGTCCCAGAAGGACCAATAACGCAGGTGTTACTACAGACCACAGCTTACATGCCAAACAAATCCTGACAAATCAACAAATCAAACACATTGCCATACGTGTCATGAAGTGCAGCTGGCTAATATTAATGGTCTTGTAGAGCTACAACGAGTAAAACATAAAGCTGTAAAAAGTTAGTCAAACTAGTTGTTAGGAAGTTCGACCTTGTAGCTGCTCTGCTTGTCTGTGGAAGTCTGTTACTTGCATAGAAGGAGCTCTAGTTAACAGTTACCCATTAAGTTAGCACTAAGTTAGAGTAGATAACTAACGTAACTCATGTTAGATACCCAAGCAGCAAAGTTTGCTCCGCTTACGAGATTTCTTGCTAGAGAAATTGGTGATGTAGTCAGCCAGCTAGTTCATTACATTTATCTGAAAACACTAGCAATAAAACAGTAGCTAGATAGCTATGACGAGCATTCTAGATCGTTTCAAGATATTCATATAGTTAACAAAGCTAAAACCCTAACCTGGCTAATATTAGTATACAGTATACTAAGTCAATGATGGTTCCTAGCACAGCTTATCACCGTGTAGTTAACTAACTAGCTATAGCTTGCCAGCTACCTAGCTAAAACCAGTTAGACTGGCAACAATGAAATCTTAACACTTAGCGTTAGTTAGCTAACGCTATCTGTTAACACTTAGCTAACTGAGTTTAGTATGAGTCTATCCTAGCGAACTGGGTTTAGTTTTAGAGCGTAATCAGATCGTTTCGATTTCACCTAGTGGCTACATTAGCCAACTATTTATGAAATAATAAGTGACATAAGGTCGTCAGCCTTCCAGCCTAGCTAGCTAACTATTTCGCAGCCTGTTAGCTAAAGCTTTGAAAAATCAAGTTAGCTAACTAGCTAACTACCTGGTGAATGTGAATGATGCTAGTTGTAATAATCCAAATACAAGCTCCTGTTGTACTTAAAACGCTCCCAAGTTTATTAGCTAACGCCAAAAATATTTGAATACTCACTGGCCAACTTCAGATTAGAATTGCTGCCTCCCGAGGCCTGAGAGACCCCGGATTTTCCTGTATTACTCCCCACGACAGCGGCTGATCCAGCGGATGATGAAGCGGCGCCGGGAACCCCTTGAGGGTCAGCAAACGAGCTTGTCCTGGGCCGCCCGCTGCCGCTCATATCTGTTTAAAGCGTGGCGGGGCAGGAGATTAAGGATAAGCAGTTTTGCTGACAAAGACAAGACTGTGGCTATTGTGATTTAAATGCTGAGCTAATAAGAAAATGATTCAAGAATTTGCCACCCTCCACCGCGGCTCTTTTTGCTCAGTTGTACTGTCAAATCACAATGCCACCTGGGAAATGAAGTTCGAATTGTCTGCACTCTATGACGATTTGATGCTATTCAAGGTTCAAAACAACTACGAGGGTTCAAGAAGGCACTCACCATTACAACCAGAGATGGCGCTCCTCTCTCAGCTATCTCAATGTCGACCCGCCCACTGCTTTAAATCACATTCTATTTTCGAAATAATTTTATTTTGTGTTATTTTGGGTAAAGATAGCAATTGTTTCTTTAGCTGTTTTTTTTTGCTTTTTTATCCTAATACAAGCCATTATTTGTCGACAAACAGTAGCCACAGCGCTTTATTAGCTCATTGAATTATAACTGTTTTTCCTATTATTGAATTGCACTTCAATCTTGTAGTTTAACTTCCGCTAGATAAAGTGCTGTGTTAGTAGATCAGTGATAAACTTGCTAAAATTACATGTCTGAGTAACCACTATAGTTCTAAAACTACCATAGTTCTATTCTGAATAAGTAGTATTATTTCATATGCAAGTTCATTTTTTCAAGCAAACCAAAAACGTCCAATGGTGGTGGGATTTACTGCTTTCAGTACAGCCCAGACCTACGCACTGTATCACTGTAAGTGTGCTGCCAGTAAACCTTTACATCATCTCTCAAATGTATCAAGTTTTATATTCAAACTTTAAAGGCTGAAATCATATATTTTCAAGCTTTTCATAACACCATTTGCCTGTAGAATGGCATAGTCTCCTTTATAGCTACAAACAAAATGACATACCGTTTGTGACCACATAATGTGATGACAGCATTCCATGCCTGACTGGCATTAGTTCCCAGGGGCATAGCTTCACTGCCTTTAGCTGGTTATCACTTCTTTTTCTCTGTTCCAGATGTTCAGCACAAAGTTTTGGTGAATCTGTCTTCTGCAGCTACAGAACCTCATGGGAATCAAATGCAAATGGGCTGTAATAATAACAGCAAGGAGCCTTCAAAAACTCCTAGACCATACCAGATTTATATTTGTTACTCAGTAGCTCAGAAGTAACATGGCAAAAAAGTTCCCTGAACGAGCTTTGAATCAAGAGATGAAACGAGATGAAATACAGTTTTCAGTAAACCAAGCATGCTTCCTGTTTTTGCATTATGGGGCTTACCTCTGACCTCTTGCAGGCACCTCACATCTGTGCAAGCAGATTCCCTTGGTGTCCAATGTTCGCCTGATGATAAATTCTGCACTACATGATAAGCTATAGTGATGAGCTGGGCACATGTGAAGGCTACACAGGCCACACAGAAATATTGTTTAATATGCAGGAAGATAGTTAGTTTTCCTTTTTCTTTTGTTCCTTTTTTATTCAAAGCTTGTTTTGTTCTTTTGTTTTTCTGTTCCCTTGTTTTTACTGAACACTTGTGCTGGTCCACGTGACTGGCTGCAAATACATCTTTGTGGAAGTCCAGGAACTATGCCAGAATCAAGACTATTGGTCTAATGAAATAGCAAAGTACATCACAGGTGTGATTTCCTAATACAAGATCTGTTCAATACAGACCAAGAAAGTGGGTCTGTATTGAATAAAATAACAATATAACAAAATAACAATAATAATAACTCAAAGAAAAAGGTTGTGTTAGGTCTTTAATATTTTCAATATTCTTTTGTTTAGAAATATTGCACATAGTCAACTTGCCTGCTTATGAGTTTACACTCATCTTTCTCATTCTAAAATTCCTTCTCCAGTCCAAAATAAGGACAGTTTATTGGATACATAATCAGGTGTGCACACATACATGTGTAGGTATGCATGTGTGTGTGTGTGTAAGCGTTTCTCTCTTGCTAAGGGAATGGAAAATGAATGAGTGAAGTGCCAAAAATTAACGCCATGTTATACAGTTTGCTTGAGAGTCCCCTTATCACTACAATAACACCCAGCTTACAGGCATATGATAACAGTCTTCTAGTATAGTGCCGTAATTTATGAAAAATATGGATGGCATTTGCATGGGGTTAAGTCTGGTCTGCCAAGGTGCATATAAGGTCTCAGCATATACGCTCACACACATACACGTGTGCGCACACACAAGCACACACACAAAACACCTGTATATTACAGACATATAGAAATATATATATGTATATATATATATATGTATATTCATACTGTCACACATTCAAGTGAAGACTCAGAAGTATCGATAATGTCATTACTCCTTCTCTCAGCAAAACAAGACGCAAAAAAGTGCTAGGTTAATTTTTTTTGTTTTGTTTTAAGATTTTAGCTTGTTTGTTCTGTTTGGATTACTTCTTCAACACTCATTTATGAATGTTAATATAATTCTTATTTGAACTCTTTTTCAATATATATCGTGTTGTGACAGCTTTGCCAGCCTGTACAGTGAATATCTATGGCACAAAGCAGTCACTCATCTAAACCGAAGCAACTTCCCATCCATACTGTCCTATTGCACCAGTGAACGAAATAAAGTGGCAGAAGAAGGAAGAGGAGATCCTGAGAAATGCCACCTTAGCACTGGTCTCAGATCAGATTTCCCTTACATTATCCTGATTCAAAATCACCCGAGACTTCAAAGCTTATTCTGAATCTGGACCAGCACTTTTACGGGCGCTTTCCATCAACACTTCTGGTAAAAGTTGAAGGGGAAGGGCACAAATAACAACAGAAAAATAAAAACAAGTTTTTTTTTAAAAGCTAAGCTTAAGAAATGAAAGGAGGAATCAAATGAAATGGAAAAAAACTGTTGGTTAGTTTTTAAATAACTCTAAAAGCAAATACTTTCCTGATTTTACTCATGGTCCAGGACCATGTATTGTGCAAACACCTGATTGAAACATTTCCAAAAAATAAAAATAAAAAAAGCAAAGCCTCATGCCCCCAAGCCGTCACCATTATTTACAGTGAGAGGTGAAGGGGGTGGTGGGGTTGAGCGATGGCCCATGGTGAAGGCCTAAGGAGAGGAGCTTCATCTATGAGGCCATAACAGAGAGTCTTTTTTTCTTTTTTTTCTGTTTTTGCCCCAAAACTCAGAGAGCTCAGTTAGTCCATGTTGGAAACGTCACCAGACTAACAAGTGAGGCGCAAAGCGATTACAGAAAAATATATATCAGTTGGTTCCACCGGTACCACACAACGGCTACAAACATCAAAGCATAACTACGAGTTTATTCATAGAGCATAGTGTCTCGTGTTTTTTTTTTTTTTCCCCGCCATTTTTCTCCATTTGACATTCCATTTGAGTAGAAGAACACCGCTTTCTCTGTTTCAATGTGCCGTGTTGTTGGTGGTGTTTCTGATGTTGTTTGGTCAGCCACTGTAGCCTGTTTTTTTCTGCTGGGCTGTACATCCTGGGGTCTGTTGCTTTTGTAAAAGTCTGGTTATGAGCACGTGTCCAAGATTTGAAACAGCCTAGCAAGTACCCCCCCCCCAAAAAAAAGTGTGTGCCACTTCTACAAAGACCCTACTCCTCTCCACCTATTGCTCTCCCTCTCAGTCTCTCTTAAAACAAAGTGCAAGCGTTTATAATCCGGCCATTTTTCCTAGAACAGTCTCATTTTTTTCTAGAACAGTCTCATTTTTTCTAGAACAGTCTCATTGTTCCTAGAACAGTCTCATTTCTAAACCAGGCAAGGAAACATTGTGCAGATAGGCCAGTTTAGTGCTGCCTGAGGTGCAGCATCTGAAGGGCTCTGAAACTCAAGACAGGAAGTGAAGTCACGCTGTGGGTGAACCCAACAGTGCCTGGCACTGAGTGGCACGCAAACGACTGCCACCAGACGCTGTTTGGAAAAGGTTCTTGTGCCAGTTGTGAAACATGTGAAGGTTATCTTTGTGTATACTTGCATAAAATATACGTATATTTTGGTGAGTGTGTGGAACTGCCTCAGTGAGATTATGTCCAACAACAGGAAAATAAGAAAGTGAACAGTGAAAGTGAACAGAACGGAAATCCACACGGTTGGTTAGAAATGGAACAAAATCCACTTAAGTGCTGTATAATGTCGGTCAAGTTGGTTATGCTCATTCATTACCCTTTCCTACGTTCTGTCGCCGGTCTTCTCTGATGTTCTTCATCTCTGCTCCTGCGAGTCGCCCAACCCTCCCTTCGAGCCTTCCCGCCCTCTGCCCTTCTCGTCCGACTCCGCCCCGCCTTCCTCTCGGGCCACGGGATTGGATGGTCCAGGGACGGAGACAGGGTCCGATCCGCCTGTGGCCCCTCCGGGCCCTGTGGCCCCTCCAGGCCCTGTGACCTCCAAACTGCCCGGCGTGGCTGTCTGCATGATCTTCTGCCTCACCTCACGAATCTTCAGCTGCAGACACAGCTTGGTGGGGAAGGTGTCTGAGTAACGAGCCTGGAATGCAGCCGTGGCCTGGGCTGACATGCAGAAGAAGACGGGGGGAAGGCAGGGTAAGCTGGACATACAAGACAACGAACACTACTAATGCAAATACTATGCATTACGATGCACCAATATTGTATTTCCACCTCATTGTGGCTGATACTGATATTACTCAGAATATTTTATGTATTTTAAAGCAAATTCAAACTATAATCTACATATGAAGTGCAGTTGACCTACAACTAAAGCTCTAAATATGGATCATTAATAAATGTTACAAAGTCACAACCCTAAACATACGTTGGTGGCACATATGAGAGAACCTATAACCAATAAGCCCCAAGAAAACTACAGAGGTGCAAAACCACACCGTCACTAACAAACAAGGCACTTTATTTGATGAGTAACATCAAAACTAACAACAACACCAACATTCAATCTGATGTGAAAATGATTCCAAACACAGAATGAATGAAACGTGAAAAAGAACAGGTTTAATCATAGACAGATGAAAAGAATATCATCTGAAATTCCAATATCAGTCCAGTCACTACAAATTATGGTCCTTACAGGCACATAGTATACCAGATTTAGATACACCGTGCTCTTCCAGCAAATAATAATATATTGCACAATTGATCAGATTTAGGCGTATGCTCCTCTAGCATCTTTGTTGTGTTTTCGGGGTAAAATACTTTCTCGTTAGCTGCCAGGACCTGTAGGTCCACTTTCTCACGGACACCCCACCTCCTCAGTCAGCTTCTGGCACTCACCCGAGGGGAAGAACGAACCGTGCTCTTGGAAGAGCTGCATAACAAGGGCCCGACGTTGGTCCAGCGTGCGCCGGAGAGACGAGTAGGGCGCGCGGTCCAGCTCCGACAGGATGTCCTCCGTTTCTCCTGCGCGGGACAGACGGCGGGAGGTCAGTTAATGCAGTGTCTCCGTAGACCTGCCGTGGGGTTGTGGAGGAAGCGGGAGTCGCCTCGGCGACAGGCTGTGGGCTACGGGCTCTTGCTAAGCCAATGCAGATGCGGCACGAACGCATGGCAGATCTCATGTTTGCTGGGCGTTTTCAAACAAAGCGGGTAAAGACCCCGTGCCTGGCAGAATGCCCAACAGCACTGGGCTTTTACACAAAGCCGTCAGGACTGAGAGCTGCCAAGGACGGGCAAAACTTTAACCTGCCATAGTCTCGAAGTGACATATCCTCAGGATGATTCATTTTACAAT
The DNA here is from genome assembly GCA_025802075.1 of Tenebrosternarchus preto. Classification (NCBI taxonomy): domain Eukaryota; kingdom Metazoa; phylum Chordata; class Actinopteri; order Gymnotiformes; family Apteronotidae; genus Tenebrosternarchus; species Tenebrosternarchus preto. The sequence goes on along the minus strand of JAOYMR010000004.1, from coordinate 6,044,329 downwards.
TTCACAAACACTCTATACAACATGGCAAGGATTACTTTGACAAAATACCAAGGAGGTGTGATGTGTAAGTGTCATGTGTCGTGCAAGCAAAGCGTTTCCACGTTGGTTTAATATTACTGACTGATATTTTTTTTTTGCTGAAACGATAATTCCAGTGGAGAAGCTTGGCGAAGCGAAGAAACCCTTTTGTTTATCCGAACAATTTGAATTTATCATCGTCCACATTTACGCTCAAAAGAAGCAACACACGCATTAAAAAAACACCAGCAGAGGAAGTGGCTGGTGTAGAGTTATATCAGTCCTGGCATCAGACCAGAGTTCTGGACACCCCCCTCCCCCCTCAACCACACCCTCCAACCCCACCCCCCGGCACCACCTCTTACACACAAGCTTAATGACAATTCATATGGCTCACAATGAATAATAATTAAATTACTTGGGCTAAAACAAAAAGCTTTGAGATCTTATCGAGCAATCGTCTGCTCTGCTTATGTCCATGCTGGTTCTCTGCATTCCTCATGTGTGCTATACACACACACACACACACACACACACACACACACACACACACACACACACACACACACACACACACGCGAGTATCTGGTTCTGCAGGCTGTGCATCATGCATCATGGGTCTACGCCAGCGTGTCTCCCGACCCTCGGGCACCTGTCAGTTATCACTACAGCTAACCAGCCAGTTTCTCGCATTTCCCATAGACACTGAGTATAAAATGCCATCCTATTTGGACAGTATTGGGGCTCCAGAAGCGCTTGAGAAAAAATTGAAATCTTATCCGACTGAAACAAAACAACACTTCCCACCAAATAAATCTTCACATATCTATTAAACTGAAGAAGACATTCAAATTCTTAGAGCAGTGGTGAACAGATACTGGTTACAGTACAGCAGACCATATTAAGAAATATACTTTGCTATATCTCAAAAAACTGCATGTTATAAAACCATACTGGTGTTCAGACCAAGTTAAGAATATTAAAGGAATCTGAATTTATGGGTTTTTGAGTCTTTTGCTCTTATAAAAACCCCTTTTTTATTTCTTTGGAAAATGATCAAATATGAAAGGCAAGACAGCGTTCCTGCTACAAAGTTCATAAGCTGAACCTAATTTACAACAGGCATCAGTCTCAATGCTGGGGAGAGAGAGAGAGAGAGAGAGAGAGAGATTTTGTACCCACCAGCTCTGTCGAAGGTGAATATGTCTCCCTCACACTTGGCTGCACTCTTGGGTGTGTTGGGTTCAGAGCTGCAGCTTGACAGACGCCGGCTCTTTCTCCTTGGAGAGATAGGATCATCAACAGAGTCCAGATCTGAGAGAGAGAGAGAGAGAGAGAGAGAGAGAGAGAGAGATAGATAGATAGATAGATAGATAGATAGATAGATAGATAG
>JAOYMR010000004.1:6029241-6041741 GCA_025802075.1 Tenebrosternarchus preto | reverse complement strand
GTTCGGAGAGGGTAGAACGTCCTCTGGCTTGAACTCGGGCAGCTCAGCCAGACGCTCCTCCAAGTACGTGTGAGACAGCACTCTACACAAAAGAGATGCCAGCTGTGGGTCAACCTCGAAAACTCCGACCAACGGCAAACTGAACAAGCACTCAGTCCAGCAGATCCATTATAGACTGCAGTGCATACATCCTGTCGCTCAGCTTTGGTTGCCTGGTAACCGCACTCCGGCAAAAATGAACTACATCTACTCTGATCAAACACAATGTCAGTGTCATGTTAGTTTAGGTACTAAAGGTCTCACAGAAGGAACTGATTCTAGGCTTGGAGGTGTGTGAAAGTGGGTTAATTGCAGCTACTGGTGTCCTTGTGCGAGCTTCGAAACAACAGTCATGGTGGAAGCATGGTGGAAGGTGTGGAGAAAAGTTACATTCTCCAAAACACAGTGCTAAAGCCCAACAACACATACATCACCATCTATATACCTACATGGGCAGGCAATCAATATTCATAATAGGTCAATGAATATTTATTGTGCTTATACATTGTTATATTGAACATATATGTGGTGTCTTGAGGTTTCTCACTTGTCCACAGGTTCAGTGGTGCTCTTGAGTGGTGGGGGGCGGGACTTGGTCTTCTTGGTTAAGGGAGTGTCGTTCTGGGGGGGTGGAGGGGGGTCGAGCCCAGACAGTTCCCTCCGCCCAACCTGAGAGAACCACACCAAGGCAGGTAAATCGGCACCAAGGCAAATAACAATCTCACACACAGGCAAAAGGGTTTGACACGAAAGAGTTCAGTAACCAACCTATTTCATCGTGAGATCTATCACCTCAGGATTCAGGCCAAAAAAAATGCTAAAAACAACGATTTAAATGGAGTGAATTATAAACAGAAGGTGTCAAAATGAAAGATCTGTGTTCACAGCAGACTTATAGGGAGATGAAAAGAGTGATGTTGAGAGAGGGGGAGAGAGAGAAATGAATAACAGGGCAAAGAGAAAGAAAAAAACAGACGTACAAAAACATGCAGGGTGTAATTACTGTATGACTGCATCATACCGTGGCGAAATACTACCGAGATTAAAATGACTAAAATTAGGCTACACCTAATCTGAAATAGTTTCTAAAAACTGCAGCTACAGCTCACGTGCGACATTGTCCACAGAGCTATGCGGATTTAGCTAAAAACTGTTGACTCCTGCAAATACAGGAGGATAATCACTGCTTTGAGCACCCTAGCCAAATTTCCAACAAATGACTGTCTCTTGTCATGTGGTGTCAGGCAAACATTTTAAAATCCCCATCCGTCACTCAGCCTTTTATATATAATCTGTCTCCAGCTACGTCCACCCAGTTCCGTCCAGCAAGACGGACCAGACCACCACTGCTATTTTACATACAGTTGACACAAATTATGTTGTAGTGAGTCATCACTCTGCTTATATCATGAATGAAAGGTGATTTGTAGGGTTCACAGAGGGGTCGCGGGCAGGTGGAACACACCTCTCTGCTGGCCTCCTCCCTGCAGTCGTGCTCGGCGACCGGGCCCTTCCAGCCTCCCTCCGCTGACCTCTCTCGTGCTGCTCTCTCCGGCCACGAGGAGGCGCTGTCTCGCTTGCTCTCGCGCTCCGTCCTGCTCTCCTTCCTCACGTCTCTGTCCTCCCCCGCCGGGGCAGAGGACGAATGCTCTGCTTGACCTTTGACTTTCGGAGGGAGGGGGGACATTCTGCTGGGACCTGTTGAGATTCCAGTGAGAGTAAACAACTGACTGTATTATAAAAGATCATTTAAAAAACAAATGGAAGTACATTAAAACATATCATTCTAACAAATACACACACAAGTTTATACTGAAATGTAAAATACAATCTTTCATTAAAACTTCACTGTTGTGTGAAGCAGGTGTTTAGGATGAACACCGTTACTCCCCATACTGATATCGCAACCAGTAACCACTGACAACGTGAAGCAAGATAAACAATATCATTAACCCCCTTCATATAAATTCAGCAGGTTACATGACATGTGCACAATGTGTAAAAATGCACGAAAGGTGGCCAGTGTTTACCTGCGTGCAGGTGCATGTTCGGGCTGGCAGGCCGCAGCGTTTCCACCACACCACCGGAGGGAGCCTGTCCAGCTGTGTTTGACGAGGCCGCCTCTCTCTGTGGCTCGCCATCAAGCCCTGCAGGGTTGTCCATCTTCGCGGGGACCTGCGCGTGCACGTCAGCGTGCGCCTGACACGGCGAGGGGGCGGGGGAAGCCGCCGCCAACGCCTTCATGTGCGCCGACGAGGGGGACGTGGGAGTCGACGCGGAACCGGCCATGCTCTGAGGCACGGTCGCCATGGAAACCACTCCTGTCGCCACGGTGACGCCGGGGGCGGGGTAAATGGCGGTTACTAGCTGCCGAGTGGGCTGCGGTGAACAGTTGGTGGTCGGGACTGGCGCCAAGAGGGGGGGCTGGCCTGAGAGAGAGAGAGAGAGAGCAGCTGGTGAGTGGTGATAATCTGCCGCATCAGTCTGACTACACACACCTCAACCATTACCAGTTGTTTACTCACCTGCCACTAGTGGATGCACTAATGCCTGACCAGTAGGGGCAATGGCAGTGAAGCCAAGGGTTGCCATGGGAGATGGCAAAAATGCTGGTCCAGGAGGGGGCGGGGCCTGCGGAGGAGAGGAAACCGCGGGGGTGGAGCCCAGTGGCAAAGGGGTGGCAACAGCGGAGGTTGACTGCACGTAAGTAATCCTGGAGTGTTGGGGTGCAGAATAGAAATGTAGCAGTTGGATGGAAGCCCTGCCTCACAGCACAATCATGGCATCATTTCCAGTGTTTCTAACATTTTTTTTCCCTACAGTACGCTAGAATTGACTTAAACGCTTCCTGCCCGCTTCAGTTGGCAGGACACACACTTCCTCAGTAGGGTAGAATATGCCTGCTTTGTTTTCAAAAACCAATAAAATTTTATAAATTATTTTAAAATGAATAATAATTAGGGCTGGAATCAAGATGTCATTAGAAAGCCTTGTTAGACTTTAGTAACAGCTGTGTCAAAGACGAGAGAAAATATGTTGGGTTGGGCCCTGAAACTCAAATGGAGATAAACAATGTACAATGAAATAATGAAGGGCTTCCTTATCATAAAACTTAGATGCCTCACTAAATAGATGTAATCCAAACTTATTTTACTTTCATTAATGAATGAATTCATTTGAGATGTTGAAAGGTGTTTACCAAATAACATTTTATTATTGTAATTATTACCTTGTGGGAGATGGAGTCAGCAGCACTGTCTGAGGTGGGGTGGTTCCTGAAGCCATGACAGTTGCTGTTGCCATAGAGACAGGAAAGGAGCCCCCAGGATGCACTGCTCCTCCCGGCTGGACGCTGGTTTGGACCATGGGCACGGGTGCAATCTGAAAGACCTGCCACACAGTGAGTGTGCAGTGAGTGTGCAGTGCCTCTGGTTACCTTTTAGCATGTGTACTGGAATTGTGGGATCCCATGATGGCACAGCTGTGTCAACCTACCTTACTTCCTGGTTGAGACCCGTTTTGCACAGGAAGGGGTGGGGCCACGAGGGAAATAGGCTGCGGAGGTGTGGATCCTGTTCTCACTGTTGCCATAGAAACCAACATCTTGTTTTGTAAGACTGGAGACTGTGCTTGAACTACATACAGGGAGGGAGGGAGGGAGAGAGAGAGAGAGATAGAGATAGATAGAGAGAGAGAGAGAGAGAGAGAGAGGGGGCATGGGAATTAACTGCTCTAAAGCAGAACTACTTTTCTGCTGAAGTAGAAAACAAGACCCTACAAGAATGAGAGCCAATAATCTAAATTAAGGCTTTACTAATTATTTCAGCATAGCTATTTCTCATATTTATATTTATTTAAGTCACTAGATTCACTTAAAGTGACAGCTAGTCCAAAAATCACCTGTTTACACACCAACCTTCAATACAGCATTAGCAACATTGCTAATGAGTACTACTGCTTCAATACAGCATTAGCAACATTGCTAACAAGTACTACCTCCACTGAGTATTATTGAGAAACATGCTCAAATTTTCACACACATCTAGTTCTTAGTCACTGTCACGCTTAACCTGCTACTGTTTAGGACATTGAACATGTATTTAGGGATTAACTGTATGAAAAGTATCTGAAATATTCTGTATACTTGTCATTTTGGCTGAGCTGTCCCACCCCCAACCACCCCGACCCCCAAATCTGCCTCCAGTCCCTAATTCCAATCTTACCTCTTCCTCCTGGGCTGACTGCCCCCACTGCTGGCACAGAGGCATATCTGATTCCTGGCCCAGCTCCGGTATGAACTCCATTGGGCAGGGATACATGTGTTGGTGGGGCACTAGGCAGTGTAAGGACGCTGGTTGGCTGCTGGCTCTGTTGAGGGGAGGGGCTGTTTGGGTTGGCTGTGGCAGGCAGAGTTGGAAGGATGTACTGCACCTGGGTGACTGGTTTTCCACCACTTGGAGAAGTGAGAGAGGCTGCTGGCAGGAACTGAGGTTGAAGAAGTGGAAGGGGCACAGCACTGTTGGTAGATGCTCCGTTACTAGGGGCGGAGCCTGGTAAGGCTTGGGGTGGGGTTATGAGTTGAACGGTGGGCTGGTTTGGAAATGGTCCACCAAGTACTAAACCTGTGACTAGGCTTCCTTGGCCAACAGGTTTGGGAGAGGAGGACGACGGAAAGTACCCACCCCCTGAAATGGCCCCGCCTCCTGCGGCTCCTCCTGTGCCAATAAGGAGCTTCGGCTTGCCATCAGGGGGCGGTGCTCCAAGAGCCACAGCCCCTTCGGCAGGCTTGCTGGCGATGGGAACGGGAGTGCTGGCTACAGGACGAACTACGTTGGTCACAACTGTGGGGGCCATGCGTCCAACCCCCAGCACATGGGACACTCCAGGTTCAGAAGAAGGAGACGCGTTCAGGCCAGTAACAGATGATGGGTGGGAGTGAGAGGGGATCAGCTCTCCACCTCCTCGTCCTCCTGCACCTCCTCCCTTCCCTTGTCTGAGTCCTGCATTTTGCTCTCCGCCCTCCACCTCTATTCTCTTGCTGTCCACACTCTCTCCATGACCTTGTGTCTCTTGGCTTGCTGATATAACAGGCTGAACCACTGGCTGCACAGGGGGGTGTGGAGGAACACAAAAGAGAAAAGAGTGAGAGGTTCCTCCCATGCACGATCCTCCTGTCACTAACAGCTGTCTCCTTAAAAGCTCAAACTCATGCATCCACAGCAAAACCTCTGAACCAAGCAGGGTTCCCAGTGGATTTTACCTTGCCGTCTGCTTCATCGGCGAGACTGGTCTCTTCGTCGCTGTCTGTAACTCTCTCTTTACACTTCAGGTCTATCGAGCACTCTGGAAAAGAATCATCTGTAAGTGAGACACATGGAGACGTGAGAGACGTCAGACTGAAACAGACTCTAGCAACCCTGACTCTAGCAACCCTGACTCTAGCAACACTGACTCTAGCAACACTGACTCTAGCAACACTGACTCTAGCAAACATCTCATTAAACCAACAGTGAGATTCAGGAAGCATTTGGAAGCCGGTGGTTACCTTCACTTTAATGGGGCCACACATGTACACACTTTAATGGGGCCACACATGTACACACTTTAATGGGGCCACACATGTACACACTTCAGCAAATAACATCAGTATTTCCATAATAAATCATGCAATAAATACTCCATCATAATGTTCTATCGGTTGAAATTACATGTATTCCTGTTAAAATATCGATTCCATTTTATGCTTAGACAGATTAATAGGTTTGTGCTGACACACCGAAACTTCACCGAAAATTCAGAGGGTTTATTATAGATGTTTATCAAAGACATCTGCAATAAATGCAAAGTTAATCTTCTGCATTTATATTTTATTTGATCGGAAATTTGTCTAAATTTGCCATAGTGGCTAAGACATAAAACCAGGTAAATATTTTAAGTTATAACTACTGCTGTTATAAAGAAGTGCAAAAACACTATCCTCACCCATAACATCATCATCACCATCTTCCTCACAGATGACCATTCGTTCTTCGTCGCTGGTCACTTCCTCACTGGCCCTACGCTGTGTGAGAGGAGGGCATGTCTGAAACGAATCTGTTTCATCCTTACGAAATAAAGACAGATAGAAAAAGAGAGACGGGGGAGGGGGTGGGCGATTAGTCAACGGCTACTAAGCAACAGGATGAGTCTGTGAAATTCCTAATATAGCCGTATACCTTTTCCAGGTCCCTTTCTCGTTCTCTCCTCTCCAGGCTGTGCACTGCACTCTGGGAAAAAGCTCGGGGGCGCAGGAGCTGGCCTCCCATTGGCTCTCCGAGCCGCTCAGACCCTGGCAATGCCCAAGTGGTCCCTGATTCCTTGTGCTCCGCCCCCTGAGACACTGACTGGGCCTCTGGAATGAGAGGTACCAGACAAGGAGGTGGTATTATTGCCCCTCAGCACTAGGAATATGTTTAGGGTTAGGGCTGTTACTCTTCAGACCATGGACATCCTGGAAAATACTGTGGCAAGGTTCATGATCAACATTGGGGTCATTTGGGGTGAGCAGGGTTGGGAATTTCTAACATGGCACGCTAAATTGCACTATGACATCTATAAGTTGTAAATTTGGCTTTCCTGAAAATCAAAAATAAAACAAAAAACTTACAAATGGTTTATAAGGAGGGGGAATGGTTCATGAGGGGAATGGTTCATGAGGGGAATGCCCTGTAACCTGTTCTTAACCAAATGGTTTATAAGGAGGGGGAATGGTTCATGAGGGGAATGGTTCATGAGGGGAATGGTTCATGAGGGGAATGGTTCATGAGGGGAATGCCCTGTAACCTGTTCTTACTAGATTAATTTCTCAGATACCCATCATTCATTTCACTTTCTGCTCTCAGTGGCCTACTCTCTTCACACAAAACAATCTGAACAGCTTTCAAATGCAAGTGTGGCATAACTGCTAGGAAATGAAGTTTGAGCGAGAAAACTGTTCTAATCAGCATCTGTTCCCACTCTGTAAGGCACTTCATGTGAACAAAACAATGTGAAACAGAGTGAAACAGCTCAAGCACGTGCAGGACAGGGTTCAACTGCTTCACTAACCAGACTAAAATACTTGTGCCATCAGAAACAGTTTGCTAGCCAGGCTAACAAACCTGTGCTTTCAGAAACACTTGGCTCGCGAGCTTCCTTGGCTCCTGGAGCACCCCGGCCCTCAGACAGAGACTTCCTCCTGTCCTTATTACACCACTTCCAGTCAGGGTGAGCTCGGAAGTGAGCCTCCTTCACCTAAGACACACACAGGTTAACAGAAGCATACAGATTAAAAGTGAAAATCATTCGACCCCTTCCTAATTTCCTATATCGTTGCAAAAGATAAATATAAGTTTTATATTGCGCCTTTAAAACTCTGTGCTTTACAGATTAAATACAAAATAGAGAAAATAATATAGAAGAGTAAAAAAGTAAAAGAACTGAAATATTATTTAAATAACTCCATTTTAAAATGTGTTTTGAAGGCACTACGGTTTCTCCTTCAGGTAGAGAATTCCAGAGCTATAAAAGAAACTCAAGGTAACAAATAACACTTCTTGTAGCATACGTTGTTTATTTAATAAGTAGTTTACCAAGTTAGTCAGCCAAACCAAGGAAACTTGATTACACACAACACAGTTTGTAATAAAAAATAAGTCATTTGATGCGTGACCCTTATCAAAGTCAAAGTGAAAATAGGCAAAGCTCAAAGATTCAACAAGCACACAAAGCCACAATCAAAGAAAATTCATTGAAAGATCAGGAAAAAAATGCTGATGTCTATCAGTCTGACAAGGCTATGGGGCTCTGGACGACAGTGAGATATAGTCAGATACCCAGATAAGGCCCAATGCTCATGTCTCCACAACTAAAAAAAGCCCAGCAGAAATGGGCACCATGGGAAAACACCACGGTGGAAAGCACTGCTAACCAATATCATAATAAATGCTCTGCTAGTATGAGGCAAGCAGCTTCTGGATATTCCCCAAACCTTCTGGGGGACGTTCTACGGACAGATGAGTCAAAACGGGAACTTGTTGGACGACATGGGTCCCATTATATCTGCCATAAATACAGCATTCCAGAGTAAGAACATCATCCTGACACTCAAACACAATGGTAGTAGCATGGGGATTCTTTCCTGCCTCAGGACCTGGAGAGCTCGCATTAAGTAAAGGAAACCTGACATTCAAACTGTATCCCAGAGTTTTTAACGAGAACATCTGATCAGTTGTGTTTGAGTTTAGTCACGCAGCAAGACAAGAATTCAAGTCCGAGTAAACTGAAGTCCAACACAGGTTCTGCAGCCCAGCTTCATAGAAGCTGCTCAGAAACCTCCCAGTCTGAGTTGAACACACTTCTACAAAGAAAAATCATCTAGTCCTCCTCCAAAGACCTCTGCAAGCCATGTACAAGACTGACGCTTTGATTATAGGCACTATAATGGCACTTCCTATAATTCAGATGTACTAATTTTAGCTAAAGATTGCACAACTGTAATTGTAGGCAGGGATTACTTTTTCAGACAAGGAATATGGGTGTTCAGTCATGAATAAATAGAGAGGGATTTATTTATTCCCTCAGGCCCATATTAACTAATGTCAGCTTTTGTTTAATGACCTAAAATTGTCCAGTGTGACAAATCTACAAAAACAGAGGACATGAAGATGCAAGGAAATTTAATGCACACAAATTTAAGTCCATTTTGCTGTCGTGACAGCTGCCTGCACTGCGGCGACGAGGCCCTGTGGTTGTGAGTGTATCTGAATAGAGGCCCTGTGGTTCTGAGTGTACCTGAAATGAAGCCCTGTGGTTCTGAGTGTACTTGAAATGAAGCCCTGTGGTTCTGAGTGTACCTGAAATGAGGCCCTGTGGTTCTGAGTGTACCTGGAATGAAGCCCTGTAGTTCTGAGTGTACCTGGAATGAGGCCCTGTGGTTCTGAGTATACCTGGAATGAGACTCTGTGGTTCTGAGTGTATCTGGAATGAGGCCCTGTGGTTCTGAGTATACCTGAAATGAGACTCTGTGGTTCTGAGTGTACCTGTAATGAAGCCCTGTGGTTCTGAGTGTAAATGAAATGAGGCCCTGTGGTTCTGAGTGTACCTGGAATGAAGCCCTGTGGTTCTGAGTGTACCTGGAATGAAGCCCTGTGGTTCTGAGTATACCTGGAATGAGGTCCTGTGGCTCTGAGTGTACCTGGAATGAGGCCCTGTGGTTCTGAGTGTACCTGGAATGAAGCCCTGTGGTTCTGAGTGTACCTGGAATGAGGCCCTGTGGTTCTGAGTATACCTGGAATGAGACTCTGTGGTTCTGAGTGTACCTGAAATGAGGCCCTGTGGTTCTGAGTGTACCTGGAATGAGACTCTGTGGTTCTGAGTGTACCTGAAATGAGGCCCTGTGGTTCTGAGTGTACCTGGAAGGCGAGGTCATGGTACTTCTGCTTCTCTTTGGCCCCCAGCGCGTACCACCACTCGCCCAGGATCTTGCTGACGGTGCGGTTGTCCTGGTTGGGGTGGCGCTGGTGTACCAGGGCACGGTGACGCTTGCTGAAGATCATGAATGCGTTCATGGGCCTCCGGATGTGATCCTTCTCCCTCTAGGGGTTTGTGGGGGTGACATGGACAGCGTCAGCACGTTGAGAGATGGTGGGACGAACATTTTGAAAAGAAAGAGGAGTTTTATTTTGGAAATGGAAGAAAGAGATAGACCCCAACAAGCTAACCCAAGCGATTAAAGGGGCGTGGCACGTGTTGGTGTTTGAGATCTGCTCCCACCTTCTTGTCACCGTCTTTGGGTAGAGCACTGAGCGACTGGGTTCGTCTCTTCACTGGACTAGTGGAGGGGGCGGGGTCATGGGCGGGGCCACCTGAGTAAAATCTAATTAACAAATGAAGAAAAGGGTCATTTCACCAAACCTCTTGATGTCTGATAAAGAAGCACATTTCCCTAAGCAGGTGGACTGCACCTTTACTTAAACTAATGTTATGTCCCATAGATTATGCAAATGGAAAGAATGACTGGCATGTCAGAGTGCAGTAAAGGTATTTACAGATCGTCAGCATCACTCTCTGTCTCACTGTCTCCTCCTTCTCTCTCTGCTGGAGGATCTTCTACAGAGGGTGGAGGTCTCGATGGGGACCTTCCCTCCGTAGCCGATTGACCAGTACGTCCATCAGTCACAAGAGCAACTCCACATCGTGGTTCTGGGATGCAGTAAAAGGAGTCAATGAATTAAGCAGCAGTATATTTCTTTCAAAAAGACCTAACAGGCACTCGTTTTCAGGGCGAGTCATAAAGAATGCAACATTCAGTTCAGCGTTCAATACTTACCTTTGTTCTGGTTCACAAGTGTTTGACTATCAGCAGGTTGTGTGCTTGAATTTGATTGGTTGGTCTCCAGAAAAGGGACCAATGAATGCCAGGGAAACACTGGCACAGATCGAGGCTCGACATTGGTCCAGACTACAGTGAGACAGAGATTGAGAGAGTAAAATGTGGAATATATTAACACAAAGGCATTTTACTACAGAATTATTCTTGTTGCATATACCTCAGACATGTAAGACTGGCCGTTTTCTTCAGTCGAAAATATTTTATGTGGGTGTATACATTTGTGTGTGTGTGGATGTGTGTATGTGTGTAAGCGTTGCTGTATGTACACAATGCGGGTGTGGAAGTGTGTATACCTATGTGTGTCATCCTAGAACTTTCTAGAACTACATGTCTGTTGCAATATTCCATTTCAGGCTGCTGTCTAAAGACACACTGACCCTGAAGGCCAAGAACACTCTCCACTACACATTCAGACACACCTGCTGCTCGTCAGCATACCAAACACTCCACCCCTCCCCCCACACTCCCACACACTCACACAGATACACACGCACACACATAGGGGCAGTGTTACTCAGCATTACTGCCCTTAAAAAAGTCACCTTTCTATTTAAATTTTCCAATATGTTTTAGTGTAGCTTTCACCCACCAAAAGCCCCAGTGGTAAATTAACACCTGCAGTGTTAAAGACTATCAGGCATAATTTACTGCTGCAAAAGTTAGTTTAGCAGTGTCTATGGTAATTCAGTGTCTATGGTAATTTAGTGTCTACGATAATTCAGTGTCTACGGAAATTCAGTGTCTATGGTAATTCAGTGACTAATTCACTGCTGTGTTCCCATTTTGTCTACAAAAAATTTTATAAACTGCATATAATAAATCCATATTTATAAATCCATATTTAGAATAGAAATATTATTCACATTGTAATATTCTCAATGTACAGTATATACTAAAAGACAAAATCTTAGAATAATAAAAATAATAAAAAATATTAGAACAATAAAACTGTGTATCAGTACTACAAATAATTTTTTTTGTTCCCATAAAAGATATTAGAATTTTTACATTATTATATATATATGTAATATTAGTTCTTCATGCTGTGCAAATTCTGTCTGAAACGTCCTGTTTCTTTGGCAACCTTGTGCACTTCACTACAATTTCAAAAATCTCTACTGTATATACACATACACAAACACGCACACACACACAAGCACACACACACACACAAACAAACACAGACACACACACACCCCATCCTATCCACCACGTGACATCAGACATTCCAGATGAAGGTGGTACAGTTTGTTTTGATGAATCACACCAGTCACGTTCAACAAATGCAGATAATTGTGGTCAGTAATGCAGGTCACATACTGGGCCGAGTCACATTAAACACTCACTAAGATGTTTAAATACAATCTAAATCAGGTCCATAATACGCATATGATCCAATATAATTGCAATCTAGGATTTCTGCAATTATTTACTATGAACTCCTGTACTCCTATACTATGTATTTCTAACTGTAATCAATTACTTTGACCAAAAAAAATCCTACAATCTTTAATCAATAAATCTTGTAAAAAAAATATAGCACAAGTATTGCATTTAGATATTACAGGTAAAAGATCATAAAATATGTATTTTTATATTCGCTTGTTTACCTAAATGGACCTTCTATATTTCAAATTAATTCACGTGTAAAAACAGATATGGTAGAACAGAGACATTTCTTAATTCTTCAAAGAAGAATATTACTGAAAACTTTGAAAATCAATACGCAAATAAATCTCTCGCCTGCATGTAGTCCAGCGGGACTCTGACTGCAGCCAACACCTCTGCACAGTATAAAGCACCTTTACTGATGTAAAATTTAGCTGCCTTTGTGCTCATCAAGATTACACTGAGAGATAATCTGATAATCTAATGAAAACCTTTAGTTTACACTGAGAAATAATTTGATAATATAATGAAAACCTTTAGTTTACACTGAGAGATAATCTGATAATCTAATGAAAACCTTTAGATTACACTGAGAAATAATTTGATAATATAATGAAAACCTTTAGTTTACACTGAGAGATAATCTGATAATCTAATGAAA
>JAOYMR010000004.1:6016241-6029141 GCA_025802075.1 Tenebrosternarchus preto | reverse complement strand
ACCTTTAGATTACACTGAGAAATAATCTGATAATCTAATGAAAATTTTTAGTTTACACTGAGAGATAATCTGATAATATAATGAAAACCTTTAGTTTACACTGAGAAATAATCTGATAATCTAATGAAAACCTTTAGTTTACACTGAGAGATAATCTGATAATCTAATGAAAACCTTTAGTTTACACTGAGAGATAATCTGATAATCTAATGAAAACCTCACCTACATGCATTTCTTAACTATGACAACAAAATTCATCCCAAATTCCACAAGGCTTTTGGCAGACATCTTATACAACAGCAGCTAAGGATTATCGTAGCATCGAGCTTCTTCGCGTACTGCAGTCCACTCACCAGTGCCAGGCCGGCCCATGATGATGTCCTTGCGGGGGGCAGGATGCGGAGACTCTGCTGGTAGGATGAGGGGGAGGAGCGCAGTAGGCGTGGGGTGACAGGCGACGGGCTGTGGCAGCGCCCCGCCCAGCGCATCCATGTGCTCGCCCGGCTTCCTCTCTCGCTCTCGCCCCCCGGAGCCCGAGGCGGCCAGAGGCGGAGCGCCGCAAACACTGGACGCGGAGACGGAGCTGGGGCTGGAGTGGGCCGGCCGCCCCGCAGCCACCGTGGGGAGCGACTGGGCCGAGGTCACCAGCACCAAGGTGGGAGCCGGGCTCCGGAGGACGCCGCCGTTAGCGGTGGCCCGGTTGATGGGGACGGGGGCCTGGAGCCCCCCGGAGAGGTGCGACGGCTGGGCGTGCTCCCTGGAGCGGGAGTTCGCCCGGCGGCTCAGCGGCCCGTCGCTGAACTTGGCCAGCGGCACGTCCGGGTTGCGCACGATGACGGGCGAGTCGCGCAGGGGGACGAGACGGCGGGGACTGGGCTCCTGGGGCAGGGGCGAGGGCGGCGTGGGGGACACCAGCATGGGCGGAGGGGTGGACGCCGCGGAGGACGAGGGCCGGCTGGTGGCGCTCCTCGGCCGGGGGAAGGAAAGCGAGGAGGGAGTGGGCGGCTGGCTCTGGGGGGAAACCGCTCTGAACGCCGCAGCGTTGAGGCCTAGTGCCAGGTCGCCCAGCTGGGGGTCGGCAGCGTTAGGGACCGGGGCGTGGGGGACGTCCAGTTTGCGCTTGCTGGGACTCATGGGAACAGTGAAGGTCAGGTTGGTCTGGAAGGTTGGCATGATGCCGGAGAGATGGCGTTCTCTCTCCGAGCCCGGGTTGCCCACCTTGGTGCCGCTGAGGTGGCGTGGGCGGCGGGGGGTAAGCGAGGAGGGCGCTGTGATGGGGCTGAAGCTGGCCGGCCGGAAACCGAAGAGCGGGGACCGCGAGGGGGAGGGGGCGGGCGAGAAGGGCGACTGGTTGGACACGGGCGAGAAGGAGGGCGTGCCCGAGCGCGAGCTGCTCAGAGACACCAGCATGTTGGCGGCCTCGCACTCGTCGAAGTCGAAGCGGGACAGGTCCCGCGGCAGCTCCTGTGGGAGCAGAGAGGGCAGCACCAGGCGCGGGCGCGAGTCTCCGCCCCGGCTGCTGGCCTCGCTGCTGTCCCGCGACGTCTCGTCCCAGTCGAATTCACTGCCGGCACGGCCCAGGCGCAGGTCGGGCGTCAGGGTGCCGGTGCTGCCCCCCCCTCCGCCTCCTCGCTCCCGGCCCGTGCCTCCGCCCGCCTCCATCTCCTTGGTCCGCATGGAGAGGTGGCGTGAGCAGTATCCACGGCGCTGAGACTCCTTGGAGCAGCCCTCGCGCGAACACAAACGCCTCCACTGTTTGCCGTTGAACTTCTTGCGGATGCCTGTGGGCGTGCACACCACGTCGCCCTTCTTGTACTTCTGCTGGGCGGCCGTGAGGGGCGTGCGGGAACGCGAAGACGCCGGCGTCGCCGCCGACGAGGAGGAAGAGGAGGAGGAGGAGGAGGAGACTGCGCCGCCGACGGAGGCGGCATGAGAGCCTAGGGTGGAGGTCTTATCCAGGCATCCGCGGGAGGAGGATGAGGAGGAGGAGGAGGAGGAGGGTGGCATGGGAGGTAGGTGGGGAGCGGCGGAGATGACCGGCCCCGCGGCCGTGTCCAGGCCCAGGAGCATGGGGTTGCTGGGGTGGGGTACAAGGGACAGGTGGGGGGCTAAAGGCGCCCCGATGCCCCTCACCACAGACAGATGAGAGGTGAGGTAGTCTGCAGGCTTGGAGAGGATGGGCCGTTGCTGGGAGGGCAGTCCCAGAGGTTTGGCTCCCATGGCCGAGGCGAGGCCGCCCTCCCTGAGTGGGGCCAGGCTGAAATGGATGACCTCCATGTCCTCCTCCGGGGCCGAGGTCTGCAGAGCGACCCTCTCCCTATCTCGCTCTTTCTCCAGCTGCCTCTGCAGCTCCCTGTCCTTCTCTCGCTCCTTCTCACGGCCGCGCTCCCAGTCTCGGTCCGGAGCGAGAAGAGAAGAGACCGAAGAGGAGGCCGCAGGCGGCACCGGGGGAGGTGCGGATCCAGGGTGTAGCATCTCTCTCACCAGCACGGGGCCTCCCACGCTGTGCACCATGCTGAGACGGCACAATTCCACGTCCACCTCCATCTCCTCTCTCTCCTCCCACTCCCTCTGTCTGGCCCTGGAGGCACCGTGCTGGGGCAGCTCCAGGTCCCAGGGCGGCACCAGTAGACGGAGACTCTGCCGGGAGACCCAAACAGCCTGAGCGGACGGGGCCCTGCCGTCCTCCTCCACTCCCCTGCTCTCCTGCTCGTCGGACAGGTCTTCCCGGAGCTGGACGCGGTAGGGGAAGGAGACGACAGGGTGCGTGTCCACCTGGGTGATCACACCTTCTCGGTACCACTGTCGTGGCCCCTCGCTGCCTTCACCGCCCCCTCCAAAGGGCACACACACGCACGTGCCGATGGCCACGGGCTCATGCCCCGGTGGGGGAGCGTCTAGGATCAGGTCCACGGCCTCCATAACCCCTCTGAACGGGTACCGGCATAAGCTGTTCTCCCCGTTCAGCTGTACCTCCACGCTTCCGTGCTCCCCGCTGACCTCTCGGACCACGCCGGCGTGGAACACGGCCGAGGAGCCTCGCCCCCTGTCGGGCGGATAGCCGTCGCCCGTGCTGGCGCCCACCCTGGCCAAGACCCTTTGGTTCTTCAAGCCCTTGGCGAGTGCTTCAGACAGCCCGGGTGGAAGGGTCTCCTGCAGGGGAGGTGGGCTGGCGTGTGCCCGCGGGCCCTGGTGCCCGACCTGGGGTTCGGGGCGCTGCACCGTGCCCTCCAGCTCTGCCGAGTGCTCGCTGGCTGTGTCGGTAGAGGAGCAGCGCTGGGGGCTGGACGCTCCGCCCTTCTCCCTCCCGCCCTCGGCCCCTTGCTTGGCTGGAGCCGCGCCGCCGTAGGCGGTGGCGGCCTCAGCTGGGCGGCAAATCGGGTCGCGGGCTTCCCCGGTTGCGCCGTTATGAGCTGAGCTGCTTTTACTTTGTGGGGGAGTGCTGGGAGTGCTGGTGTTGCCATGGTTTCCAGCACAGTGCTCCGAGGTATATTTCTTCTTGGGCACGCGAGCCTTAAAGGTGGCGGTTTTGCGGTTGGACGAGGGGTTCGGGCTGTTGTTGGCACTGGCTGGGCTACTGTTGCTGTCACTCTGTGCGCCGCCCGACCTGAAGTTCCCAGAATGCTCCTCCAGTTTCCCACAATCCCCTGCTATATCGTGTATTCCCTCTTGCTGCCTCTCCCTCTCCGGAGTCCTGCTGGTTCTTACTGGTTCCTCCTGCGAGTAAGGAGGAGTAATGGAGGAGTCCGAATTCGAGGAGACCTGCCTCTTGGGAGAGGAGGGTGAAAGTTTGGACTTCTCCTCCATGTCTCTCTTCTCCTCCTCTGGGCTTGCTTCAGCCAAGCCCCTCCTCTTCCCTCCCTTGGCTCGTGTGGAAGGAGGTGACCGTCTACTTTGCTTCTTAATGGGCTTCATCCTTAATAGAGTGCTTGTTTTAGTCTTCGAGATTCCCCGTGTGTCCCAGCCTATCAAGAACTTCCACTCTGTTTCCCACTCTCATCCCGCCCCTTTTCTCTTTTAATCTCCGCCTTTTCCTGTTTGCTCTTAATTCAGACTCTGCAGTGGAACACAGAAAACATAACATATTACTTTTGATCTTAGCAGTACAAGAATTAAGCATATACAATGTAGACCATTAAAAAACATATAGTATACATCAGCGTTTATTATATAAAGAACATATATCATATATCAGACCAATCTTACATAATGTAGATCATTTAAGAACGTATACATCGGATCTATCTGACATAAACATAACTAAAGAACATATATCGTACATCAGACCAATCTTACATAATGTAGATAATTAAAGAACGTATACACCAGACCTATCTGACATAAACATAACTAAAAAACATATATCGTACATATTATCGGCCATAAATTATAAACATAATTTTAAAACATATCATAGATCAGACCTTTCTTACAAAAACATAGGCTAATTAAAGGACATATATAGATTCTTGAATCTTGAATCTATATTGTACATCAGACCTATCTTACAAAAACACAATTGAAGAACACATATCATAGATCAGACCTATCTTATACAAACATAATTAAAGAACATATATCATAGGTCAGACCTATCTTACAAAAACACAATTAAAGAACATGTATCATAGATCAGACCTATCTTACATAAACACAATTAAAGAACATGTATCATAGATCAGACCTATCTTACAAAAACATAATTAAAGAACATGTATCATAGATCAGACCTGTCTTACATAAACCCACTGCTGCACACTCCCATTCTACTGTACAGCAACTGACATTATGTAACATGCCATATACATAATCATATATATACTGTTTAATGTAACTTAATGCAATTTAGTATTACATGCCATATAAAAGATGGACTGAACACAAAGGAAAGTGCTTGCCCAGACAAGTCACATACTCTTTTTAGGTTCTTGGCTGGAACAACGGGGGAGGCGGGGGAATTCCTTGTTCTCTCTCTCGCTCTCTCACTCTCTCTCTCTCTTTCTCTCTCTCAAACACACACACACACACACTTGTTCACCCAACTGACCTTTATGCATTTCGTACCGAGACATTCCACCCCTACAATCCTCACTTCCTGTCACAGTATTACTATATCTCAGGCTACATCACCATCCCTCTCTCTCTCTCTCTCTCTCTCTCTCTCACTATCTTACTCAATTACTACTTCTCTCTCTGAGTCTTCCTACCAGTACACACTGAAAACTGCGAAGGCTAACAGCGCATCTCTAAAAAAAAACAGCAATATTTTTATATTCAGACACATGTCTGGTACTACAAATCTAGCACTTGCAAGAAAAAGCATATGTCACGGAATAAAGTCAGAATGTCACTGACCTCTTTACAGGGACGATTTAAACACAATGTGCCTGTGTTAGGCTTTGCTATAAAACTGTCCCATTTTGTTTAGAAAACCACAGTAACCACACTGTTCATGTACTTTTGCACTGTAATACCAGTTTGCAGGCCGTATGCAAATAAACGATATGATGTATACTGCTGACACTAATAAAAAGTCCATCATAAAGTAATTTAGTATGAGATGGGTAAAACAAATATGGTGCAAATAAGAGGAGACGAGTTACTGAACGGTATTAATAACATACGTATAATAGTATTATTAAGAGTAATAGCTGAAGATAGATACCAACCGACAATGTATAGCACAAGTCTCTACACAGGCAACTCAATCACTCAAGACCCGATCCACCGTACTACCTATATTTATACTACGAATCAATAATAAACGACAAACAATAGCTACTATATTTGTAAAAAAAATCTCCACATGCAAAAACAATATTAAAACACCGCCGCGAAACAATACGATCAAAGACGAAATAGCCTAAATTATTCGAGCTTGAATAAAAGCGTGCTAGAAAACAGGCTGAAACTCCTGCTTTATCGTCAACAAAAAGGAAGGCTGTCGTCGACTTGAGAAAGTTTTTGCTGAGTAGTGGACTAACTGAGTCTGTGTCAGACACTTTTATTGGTCGTAGTACCCTACTCTCCGCTTACAACCACCTACTACACAAAGAGTGAAGTCGAGTGACGCAGGCCTCTTCATAACAGAAGGCCGCAGAGCAGTTTTACGCTCTCAAATGCTTTTAAATATTGATCAATAATGAACGTAACCATTACTATTAGGGAAAATTGCGCCCGGTCACACTAAGACTTGCGTATCTGTAAGCTCGGGAAAAAGAATCCTCTAAATCAAATTACATTTGTAAAGCTTGCACGGAAGCGTTGCGTGAGACAGCGGCCAGTACTAACCGTAAAGGTAATCCACTACGCAATAACTGATCAACAGATATTTGTGTTTACGCATCATTCTTATCCGTCAAGAGAAAGACAACAAGGGCCTCGAGTAAAAGAAAGAACCTAGGGGTGAAAGTGTGTCATAATTACGCCGTGTTATGGAAATACCTAAGTTTAAAACGTAATAAAATAGACTTGGCCTCTTCTACATTACTACGTGCAAGTTTTTAAACCCCAATAAAATAGTTACGATCAGTTTAGCCAAACGCTATTTGTTCTGTCGTTCGAATATTTTTTGCAAAAAAGTTTTAGGCTGACTGTGCACCCTCACCCCTCCCTTTCTATGTGTGCGTGGTGAAATGCTTACACCCCTCGTCTCACTGCCCTCAAAGAAAGATAACCATTTGCGAAACATACGCTGAACCTTAGTCGCTAGCAACTGTTACAGAAAACACCCATCGTCGTAAGCTCAACACGGCAAAATAGGCAGATCACTGCAGTGCTGCAGAAGAAAGATTTGTAGCAAGCTTTCAACTCACCCTTTGAATATTTACAGTGACGATCAAATGATATTGAGTAAAAAAGAAATTGATATAAACACAGAACCTTCGCGAGTGCCAACGGGCAGGTTTACAAAATGTTTTTCTTCCGCAAAGCCACCCAAATGAGGAAAAGTATAGCCGCTTATGTTTCAGGCTACACTACAGTCGCAAAATGGTGAATGAAGCCCAAAGCCTTGACAACTACTCACATCAGCCAATGAGCGGACACTGTAGATTACAGTAACCAATTATAACATGAGTAACATTAGCGAAGGTGGAGAAATCTGTCAAAGTCTATCTGATTGACAGATCATTTAGACGAATCGGTTTGCGGGAAAACAAGAAACAGCTGGTCAGACCTGAAACTGTACTATCCAATGAGAATGTAGGGAATATCTAGTGAAAGGGAGTAGGAGGGCGATATGAAGAAAAATAACACTATTCACCAATCTACGACTTCAGACGTCGGATGCTGACGTTATACGGTGCACGTTGGGAAATGATGTTCATGAAGATAAATAATTTCTAAGGCGAAATGTAAAAACACCTGTTGAATTTCCAGTTCACCAGAGGTGTCTTGTTAAATTGGGGGAAATTGGATAGCTTCATACTCCGAACAAGAAATTCACTGGATGAGTAATGATAATTATTTACTGCGTATAGGGCTATGCTTCAAACTTACGCAAGCTTGAAATAAGAGACATCAGAAACAAGCTCTCCTTTTTCTGACTCTGCTTCCCATGACTGCTTCCACCCGATTTATACCTTAACAAATTCAGCCATTCACAGAGCGGTTTCCGACTATTTTTGACACTAGCTCGTGCTCTAAGCCCGCCTCCTCGTCCAACCCGAGTAGACGTTAGAGCTAACGTCATCAAATAAACCTGTGATTGGTCAAGTGATAGGGGGTCTCCAGACCAATAACCAGTCAATACGACGAGCTCATTATGCGTGTTGCCATCAGTGAGACCAAACAGGAAGGGCTGTGACTAAGAGTAAATTTGTCTAAACCAAAGATTATCCTCCAATACTTGACGGTGTGACTTATGGACCATAAACTGCAATTCACTTTTAGGCTGCTTTGACCCCCCTCCCCCTCCTGCCTATTTTGTACTACCATCTAATTTGAGTATCTCTTAGCATGTATTTAAATTAATGTAGGAGTGTATTTGCACATAATATGGACAGTAAATGTAATTGCATTTGCAGTGTGCATTTATGCATGTGAATTAGCTGTAGCTCACAACATTGTTGGAGATGATCACTGCTTATTTGTCGCACCTCAATCGGTCTCTCACACATGCTGTGTACAGTAATTATATGCAATAGAAGCTTACATAACTGCCGTGTACACACACACACACGCATCACACACACACACACACACACACACGCATCACAGACAGTGGCTGGAGGCAGCAGGAGTTGAAGAATCTCTACCACACCCTGGCATTACCGTACATTGTTTGCTTTGTTTACTTTGTCACAATTTCTCCTCACCTACTGGAGGTGACAACCAGATTATATATGACAGAATGAGGAGGTTGTAAAATGTCTTTAATATATGGAATATTGCATTTTAATTCATATTTATTCATTACTCTGTATTGTTTTATTTAAAGTCTGTGTGTGAAGTGTTAGATCATATAACTAGAAGAAGAATAAAAAATTAAATTGGTTTGGTCAACTGCTGAGGGAGATCAATTTTTGAGTTAAAATGACCAATCACAGAACAACATTAATGAGTATATTTTACATTTAATTATGTGAAAACAATAGGCTGAGTGAAAACAAAAGTACAATATGAAAAATAAATGTACCCAGGAAATGTATCCAATGTCATCCCAGACAACAACGAGACCCTGGGTCAAAGTACACAGTTGTAAACCAAGCCACAGTGAAGACACAGTGAAGACACAGTGACGAAGTTTGAGGGGAAAACATGTAAGGGTCCTTCCTGTCTGAGAGTAGCAAGACCAGGGCAAGTAAAAATCTGGGCTCAGGCAAATCACAGGACACTCTGGAACAAGAACCGATTAGAGAGATTTGACTCATCACACGGATGTACATGCGCACACATACACGTGTAATGCACATTCACTTGCTCACAAACACAGACAAGCAGCCAACTTACATGGAGGTGGTCAAGAGTTATTAAGAGACCAGGTACAGTAACCTTGGTTTATAAAGATTTACCTACAGTTTTGTTTTCCCATAAAAAGGCCAAATATATACGATAATAAATGCCATAGCATAGGTCTACTTAATAATATTTATGAACATAAATCACCAAAGAACATCTAAGAATCTTAAACTACTAAAAAATCCTGAATAGTTCAATATTCTCCTGACTGCAAGACAGACTATATTTCATATACTAAATATACTAAACAGTAAAGTTAATTGGTTTGATAAAAATAGAAAATCACATTCTAAGGATCTTCCACAGGATATTATATATACACACTGAAGATCGTTGGACAAAACATCTAGGTGGAATTTCAGGTTATTATAAAAGTCTCAGTCTCGTAAAGACAAGAATTATAAACATACGTGAACTAGGCCTTAAATGGTGCTGTGCACAGGTTATGAAGTAATGACAACTATTTTCCACTAGGTGGTGAACAAAAGTTTGTTCATATAGAGACAGTTTGTTCTGATGATTATTTGGATTATATTGGCGGGTCCCATTTTGGCAAACAAACAGTACACACGAAAACACACACACACACACACACACACACACACACACACACAAACAGCTTTTACGCTAAAACAGAAATGAAATGATGAGAAAAGGACTCAAGAAGGGGACAAAAATATTTGCCTCTAAAATGAATATGTAAACTTACAGGATATATACTTAATATATACTATATGATTATCTGGTAGCAATTTAAAAAATAAAAGATGAAAATCCTAAAGACATTACATAAAAATACAACTGAATAACATAACTGACAAATCTATATAACAGAAGGAAAGTTGTCTACACAAAGTGAAAACACATTATGACTTTTTTGCTCAATCTCAGAAGCAAAAAAGTAAGAAATAAAAGTGAGCAGAGACAGATCTGATTCACTTCTTGTATCTACATACCTTTTGTATAACAACAACAATAATAATAAATTACATTAGTGTAATAACACAGTAGTTTACTATAGTACCTGAGTACTAAAATATTACACACTATAAAATATAACCAAAGCTTAAGACACTGAACAGACATGTAGGATATTGAGAAGATATATGTGGAAACCTGGAGCTCTGACCCCAGGGACATCAGCAGGACAGTCTAGAGGAGCTCTGGTTCAGGCTTTTGCAGTTCATATTGTGATTGGTTACTACGCTGTCATACATAGCTGCTGAATTAACCAGAAGAGTGGCTGTGTCCTTTCACAACACACACAAGCACACTAATTAGGTCCCTTGCTTCCCCTTGGCAGCCCGCCTCCTGTTGAGCACGATTGGCTGTAGAATGTATGATTGATGGGTTGGGGTTAAAGAAGGCTAGAGCAGTGCTGGGTCTTGGTGATAAGGGCCTAAAGAATGTCAAAAGCTTGACAGTGACAAAACACAGAGCATACAGTAAGCAAACTTGTTTGTTGATGGATAGCAGTGTACAGTAAACACTGTACAAATGTTGAATTGTGGATGGGGAGACGACATTGAACTGTAATCACACTGTATTGTTAAAGGCCATTTTCAATATCCAATACACATCTTGAAAGTATTAGGTTTACAAAATGCGGTTTATGTAAAGATGCTAGAATTTCAATTCAAGATGACTTGTCTGGAAAATGGGCACCACTCTTTGAAGTCTCGCACACCAAAAAAGTGCTATACCTAAGAATGATTAAAATTACAGGGATCATGTTCTTTTGTTAACTTACTTTAACGCAAAAATCAGTTATTTTGTCTGGTGAGAGACAAGATGCAAATTATTTGATTGAGTGGAAAAAGTAACAGCTGAAGGAGAAGCTATTTTGCAATGAGGAGATACTGTTGGGCTTCAGCAGGGGGCGCTGTTTTCATAGCAATAGCACAAAACCTGAAACTCCAGTAAGAACTTCTCAAAACACTTTCCTAAAACACACCATGTGATTTCTGAATAGGTGGACAGTCATCTGACCAACCAGTGTAATATCACTACAAGTGCTTCAAGAGGTTCTTGATAGGTAGCGATATCCAGCAATGCTGCACCTGCTGAACAACAGATGTCTTTCAATCTGCAAAGCTGAAACCGTAGAACATTCACACTACATCATTAAGGGCCTTAAAGCAGGAGACAAAACAGGAGCATGAACCCACACACTGAGCCGGGATGCCTTCTACATAAACACCAAGCAGCTACACTGCAAATAAGTCAGTGACCATGTTTTTTGGTATATAGTGGCTCTGAAATGTTATGGAGGAACTTCCTTTGTAAGATTTTATTTTGGCTGTTATCTGTTCCCTGAACATCAGAGAATATCTTTGCAGTATTTAGGAATAGCCTCAAGCCATGTTGATGCTGTTAAAAGGAGAACGCATTTGTAAGGGATCTCAGTTTATATAGATATTTTTATGCCAGACTGCCACTGTTATCAATTATTATGCTTTCATAATTTGACGGTCACTATTCTGGCGTGAAGCAGAAAATACTGATTTACACAATGTGATGGATTATTTTGACAACAACGAACAATAACAAACATTTGATTGGCAACATGATTCAACACGAGAGTGAAATAAATAAATCACACACGCACACACCTAGCCAGATGGTACACCTGAACTGCTTGTTAACACAGATATCTAATCAGATACTTAAATGGCAGCAAAACGGTGGATTTAGTCACAGGTAAACATGAGGTCAAGACAACCTGCTGAATTTCAAATGGAGCATAAGACTGGGAAAGAAGTGCGATTGAAATGACTTTGAATATGACATGGTTGTTGGTCTGATTTTTTTCATAAACTGCTGATCTACTGGGGTTTTCATGCAGAACCATCTCTAAAGTTTACAGCAAATGGTCCAAAAAAGTAAAATATCCTGTGAGTGGCAGTTCTCTGGGCAAAAATTTCCACTGAGTGACAGTTCTCTGGCCAGTCTGGTTGAAGCGGTCAGAGAGACAATAGTAACTCAAATAACCGCTCACTACAACCCAGGTATGCAGAGGTGCCTTTGGAACACCACTCTGGGTATCACTCAGCTAAGAGGAGATAATTGATGCTTCCGTTTGCATGGGCTCACCAGAACTGTACAACAGAAGATAGGAAAAACCCTAATTCCAACCCGACAAGTCTCTGCTGTGACATTCAGATGGTAGGGTCAGAATTTTGTGTAAACATAAAAGCATGGCTGGTGGTGAAATGGTGTGGGGAATATTTTCTTGGAGCACTTCGGGCTCCATAACATCACTTGAGCATCGTTTAAACGACATGACCTGCCTGAGTATTATTGCTGACCATGTTCCTCTCTTATTCTGATGGCTACTTCTACCAGTATATCAGTATATTCCAGTATATCATCACACATCTCAAATTGGTTTCACAAAGATGACCAAATTCACTGTACTCAATTGGTCTCCACAGTGACCAGATCTCAGTCCAACAGGGCACGACTGCGATGTGATGGACCACGAGATCCTCATCATCGACGGAGCGGCCGACAAAACTACAGCAGCTGCTTGCCGTATTCACGTTAACATGCTGCAAACAGCGTGGCGGTACATGGGTCCAACACGGTACCAGCAAACCGGCGGCAAAACAATACAAACGACACCTATTCAACATGGCCAACATCAAGTCTATAGTCACATTTTTTACAGCAGAGGGGCTGAAAATATTCGCTGTCGTCTGCCCTCTTGTAGCTTTACATCCTCTACCTGCAAACAGCAACACTTGTTTTTCCTTGTTCAGCTCAAAAAGGACAGAACAGGTTCAACACTGCTCCAGTTGTTTGACACTTTGGAATTATTGACCCAGTAGTGGATTGGGGTACTTTGTAATTATTGCACCAATAGTGGATTGGGGTACTTTGTAATTATTGCACCAATAGTGGATTGGGGTACTTTGTAATTATTGCACCAATAGTGGA
>JAOYMR010000004.1:5989808-6016141 GCA_025802075.1 Tenebrosternarchus preto | reverse complement strand
TAGGGGTAGCTGAAAGAGCGAGGCTATTTCTAAACCATTGCCAAGGCCAACTACCTTTTGTGTTATTTCATTTGTGTACTCTCCAATTTTCCCTGTGTCAACAGATGACTAAGGATATTTGGCTTGTGCTTCCCCCAATATTTACACACATGCACAAGTGTGGGACAGTGGTCATGGGTAAGTGCTTAAATCCTAAAACTGCAGTGCTTAAAGGTAAAATATGAACATGGCTACATTGATTAAATGTTTTAGAATTAGAGATTTTATTTGACCTCACTGAAAAGTTAAGATTCCATTCAAGATCATGCTGATAAACAGTAACTACTTCAAATCAGTGTGGCAATAAAACGACAGTGGAGACAAGGTGATCGACGTTTACCTGTTTTTAATGAACCCTGATTACAGTTTTAATTACAAGAGGAAAAAAAAAAAGTAAAACTAAAGTGTACATATTTCCTCATGATGTCAAGTCTCCTCTCTTCTTTAAAAGTGTTATATAACCACTAAGAGAGAGAGAGAGTGTGTGTGAGAGAGAGACAAAGAGACACAGACAGCGAGGGATAACTGGATAAAAAAAAGAATGGTACAGACCTTATACACAATAAAGAAATACATTTGCCTTTTTCTTACACAAGTCCCCAAAAATGGAAAAAAATATATATGTACACAAGACAAAAAGAGAACATATTAAGATAAAAATGTGATAGCATAGTTTCCCCTTACCTGTTTTTTTTTCTCATATTGGTTTTGTTTTTTTTTCTTTTCAATAACAACACCAGCATAGATACAAAGCCGAAGAACTGCGTTTGCTGTTATGTAGTTTGTAAGAACAAACATTGCGGAAACGGTGCGCTGTGTTAAGGTTTAATCTTATGAAGCTAATCTTCAGGAAGGGGTAAAAAAAAAAATAAAAATAGTAATATCACTGTTAAAAATTATAAATGGTAATAACATTAACAATATGTATAATAAAAACAGCAATGTTTATACTGAAGAAGAATTGATATATTTTTTGTTTTTTTGTATTTTTTATACACAAGTGTGACTGAGTAAGGCAGTTGTCAGGTTAAGTATAAACACTGAGCTGGTGTGAGGCTGCTGCACTGAAAACACTGAACCGAGGGGCGTGAAAGAAAGGGGTGAATGGAGCAAAGGGGGCGGGGCATAGGCTGTAGGCGAAAGCTCATACTGCCTGCTCATTACTCACAGTATGCACTCAGCATAAATGAACACTTTTGGTATGGACTATTGAGTGAGAGATTAGGGAAGGGGGGGGTGTGCAGGTTCAAGCCGTACTGAGCCACTATAGCAGTGCAACTGTTTGCCCACTCTGCTCTGAGGAATCAGATGGTTCATTACGCCAGGGGAACTGCCACTGGAGCCCAGCTGACCTCTGTGCAGGAGAAAAATCAGGACAGGTCAGGTCCTGCACTGCTGCCTCAGGTCAGAGGACAGCTTGGGTCATGCTGGGTCATGTTTTTGAGAAGCAGAGATGTGAAGGGCAGCTCCAGGCTGGCACACCGGCTCCGCTCGCCCTGGCTCACCGTCACCCTCTTGAAAGGAGTCTGAAGCACTCCAGATAGGACAAATGAGAAAACACACACACATATACACACACACACACACACACACACACACACACACACACACACACACACACAGTCTGGTTTTGGGCCCTGGGTGGAGGGTGAGGGTGTGTGTGTGTGTGTGCGTCCAGAAATAAGAGACCATAAAATACAGAATTCATTTCTGAATGATTGATCGTTTACAGTCATTTTGCTCCATCTTCCAGTGACGCTTCACTCCTACTGAGTGAAGGGCTGCAGAATCCCTGGAACCAAAGTTTGAGGACATTAATATATATTCTCCATATATTCTTATCTTCAAAAATATACTTCTTTATCAAAACCAGAGTTTTGGATATAGATCTGTATCAAATATATATCATTAGTGTATGCAATATATAGAGAACATATGGGCTTTATTTTGATCTAATTTAGGATATTTCCTTCTATGCTAAAAAAATATAAAACAAAGGCATAACGTAGCAGTGTTTGAGGTCATGTTTCTAAGGCTTATGTGTGTCTGTGTGTTCGATTATGGGAGCGTATTTAAAAGCATATGGTACTAAGTCTCCGATTTACACAAAAAGGCACAGTTTCACTCAGAGGCTTTTTGATATACAGATACTATATTCTAAGTGAATCTATATAGTCGAGGTTAGGTCTTAGTGAAGTACGCCTGAGATCTGTACGCACAAATGCTCCATTTCTGTTTTTTTAAATATTCTTTAGACTGGTTTCGAGTTATATTCTCGAAAAAGCATATTCTGAAACCTTTCCATTTATTACCCATGATCACCCTTAGGATGAAGAGAAACCTCTTTCATGGTGCACTAATGTTTGATTCAGCATGAAAGCTGCTCACAGAACAGCTGACGCATCCTCACAGTCCATACTTCACTGCAGGGGTTCACGTCCATCTTAAATAGGGGGAGGGGCAGACAGACTCAAAATCTCTTCTGCAGGAGGTGTATTTACATCTGGAGATTTAAAAAGGCCGAATGGGTGGAGTGGTCCCTTTAACAGAGGCGAACGTGAGCAGGACTGGGCAGGATACTGGACCCCACGCCGGACCCCGAGCCTGTTCGACAGGCAGATTTAGGCAGGTTGGTACAACGGTGTCCTCTGGGTTGAAGGTAGCTGCTGTCCAACAGAGGTCCTGGATCTCAGGCCAAGGTAATGCTTGCTGGCTGGGCTCCTCCACAACATCCCCGGGGCCCGGGGCCAGAGTGTACGGCTCCATCCTCAAGCATGACTGAGCTGGACTGCAAAGAACTTGGTGTCTCAGTCGGAGTTTTGGAGAGTCCCCACCCGTCCTGCCCATGACCGCTGCTCTCCGTACTTCTGCAGAATGCGATAACCACTCATTCAGGCACTGCTGCTATTCTCAACCGTGTTGTGTAATGAGGTGGAAGGGTCCCCATGTTCCAAATAACAGACAGCATCACTCAGTGTGGTGGGAGGGAACTGAAGATGGAGCGGGGGAGGGGGAGGGGGGTGTTCTTACTGAATTCATACTGATAAGTGGTGTCAGTATTTACCCATTCTTAGTGTCGTGTCTCGGCACGTTGAGGTGTTTTTTCCCCAACCCTTTGCTTAACTGCGAGGAAGATACCTCAGACGTTTAAGAAAACTGGTATGAGTGACTGCATTTTTATTTTTAATATTTTTTTGCTGTTTTGTTTTCAGCCAATGGTTCTGAATGAAGTTTCATTTGAATCTGACTACAGCTCTGTGTAGTTTGCGAGCACGGGCACCTCAGCAGCCGTTATTCTCCAAAGACAGCTGGGCCGTGGCTCTCTGGAGCTCGGAGCTCACCCTCCTCTGGCCTGTGCCCAGGGGCGCCACCAAGCTCATGGGACTCCTCCCCTCTCCGTTCTCCTCCAACCTTTTAGGCTCCGCCTCTTGGACGGGTTCCTCCCTCTCGGCCCGGCTTTTCTTGTCCTCGGCCTCGTCGGCTTCGGCCTCCATGCGCTGGTCCTCGCTCCAGCGGCGCTTGAAGCGGAGCTTGAGGGGGATGCAGCGCGTGCCTCCGGGGCTGCTGGGAGGAGCCGCTCCCAGGACGGCCTCTCGAGGCTCCGCTTTGAGGCCCGCCAGGGCCGGACCGAGGCCGGCGCCGGGAGCTGGGGCAGCTGGGGCCTTGAAGACGTCCTCCTCGAGGTCTTCGTCGTCGGTGGCATCGTGGCGAGGCGCGGGGCCGGGGCCTCCGTTGGAGTGGGGCGGGGCAAACACGTCACAGCCGTCATCTTCCTCGCTGATGTCCGTGACCTCCACCTCTTCCTCGGACTCGATGTCGGAGATGGGCTCGACCTGGTACAGGGTGACAAAGGAAACCAGTGACAAATTTGCAGGACTCTGACCAACTGACGAAAAAGGATTCAAGTTGTAAACACAGACCTTGATCTTTGGTGGTCCTCCTGAGCTGCTGTTGACCAGGCCGGACGAGTTCGAACCCTGACCAGAGGCGGAGCCAAACGAGACGGAGGAGCCTAGTCCAGCGGGGACAACAGAAGGGGCATGGCCTGCACCGGAGGTGGGAGGCCCTTCTCTTTGTTTGCGGCCAAGCGGTGGTGGCTGCAGCTTGAACTTGAAAGGCGAGAGGTGGGGCTCCTCAGGCTGGTGGTGGTGCAGGGGGTGGGCAGGGAGATGTGGCCCCGCCCCTGCCGGCCCGCCCAGCCCCTTATCCGGCCGCTGGGGCTGAGGGATCACTATGTTGGGGTAGTGCAAGAAGGCGCGTGGGCTCAGGTGGTAGTTGTAGACGCTCTGGGTGTGGGCCTGCAGGTAGCGCTTCATGTCCTCCGGACTGAAGGAGAAGTGGGAGCCCAGCATGGGGGACAAGGAGGGCGAGGGAGTGTAGGGCAGATGTGAGGTGGGGGTCATGGACAGCGCTGGGGAGAGGGGAGGGGCCAGCAGGCCTCCGGGACCCGGCAGAGGGGACACGGGGAAGGGGGAGAGGGGCTCGGGGTGCACCCTGTGCTGGGGTGCATGGGGGGCGCCACGCGTCAGCCCCGGGGGGTTGGGAGGTGCGCCGTAGACCCGGAAGAGGGAGTCGTGCGACAGGCGGGGATGGAGAAGGCTCCGGAAGGCACGCTCTGCGGGACGCTCGTCACCCGCCGCCACGCCGGCCTCCTCCAGCTCAGAGTTGGTGGAGGTGCCGTCACTGCAGTCTGACACGGAGCCCCGCGCCATACGCCGGGCTACGGCGCTGAAAACGCCTGGACTGCGCAGCTCCTCGCTGGGGGAAAGTACGTCCGACGGCGTGGACGGAGGGAAACGGAAATGGGTTCCCACTCCTGAAGGGACAGGGGGGGCGCTCTGAGGAACTCCAGAGCCTAAACATGCGGGAGGGGAACAGATAGAAGCTAATGAGTCTTCTAGATTTTTAAAAATATATACAAATTCATAGAAAGATTTTGCCTTTCTCTTCCCTAAAAACAGAGTCGATTTACCTGCTGATCCCATGTCTATAAATGGGTAATTGACCAAAACCAGCTTGTTGAAGTTAAATTTGTAGGTGAATCTCTTCCCTTTGGTCTTGTGCAGAATCCTTTTGTTGTAATAGTACCTGGGCAGAAGAATGTTGGCATGGTTACGCGTCTGTGAAGGACGGTCAAGATTAGTTTGACTAAGCACTCAGTTTTCTTCCCAGCTACTGTATTTACCCATGTGGAAATGACAACCGAATTCAACTAACTGAACACAGCAAACAAACTGTGTAGTTCAACAGGGGGCGGGTGTGTTCTCTACTTTTCAGTGCTGGCACCATGATCAGGGTGCACAAGTGGCATTGTTTCTTCAGCTTGAAGGTGATCTGTATGTGTCTGTGTCACACACACACACACACACACACACACACACACACACACACACAGTGGTAAAGGCAGCGGATGTTTTTCGGCAAGCACATGCTCTTCATGTAACAGTGGCAGAAGAGAAAAAAGGCCGTGCGCACATGTGTGTGTGTGTGTGTGTGTGTGGCTGCACATGTGGGTTTAGGCATGCTGAAGCATGTGCACACGCGCTCACATATACACACTCTTTGAAGTGCATTTGAACTCACTTCAAAAAACAAAAAGGGGGGGGGGGGGTGTAGAAGAGACACAGCGCCGAGGCGCCGGTCTGTCCACGTGGGTCCAGCCATCAGACTGGAGGGATTGAGATCAGACTGGAGGATTTGAGATCAGACTGGAGGGTTTGAGGGGCTGCTGAAGCTAGGCATGATTCCCAGCGTAGGGCCACGAGCCTGAGGACTGGCCAGAGAGACACGTGTGAAGAACTTAACAGGGACTCTTTACAGGCTATAATCAGGCCCAAAGAGAAGCGAGAACCGTTTGGCGCCAAGGACACGTCCAAGTTCACAGGGCTTGTGGCTTCAGCCCTAATGAAGGAATTAATAGAGGCGGGTTTCAAGGTGTTCGTTTATAACGTCTTTTTTTTGTTGTTTTGGGATGATAATGAGAAAAGGTCCATCAAAGGAAGAGAATGTATGTGCTTTAGGTGGGAACTGAAAGCATACAAGAACGAGTGGCATTCTCCCCTCCCCTCCCAACCACACATGTACACATGGAGTGCAGAGTCCCTCTGTTCTACAGCTCTGTGAAACTTCACAACCTCTACCGTCACATAAAAGCTGCCAACTCTCCATCTTTTAGCTGCATTCCCCATGACTGATGGGCTGCCTCCACAACCCCCTCCCTGCCTCACCTCCATCACCCACCCCCTCCCTCCCTCTCTCACCATGGCCCTCCATTAAGCGCTTCCTTATTATGGGATGCTGAAAAAAGGCTTAGTGTGTGTTGAGTGGGCATTTGCCGTCTCCATGGAGACCACTGTGCAAGCCTGAATAACATGCAGACAGTAGGACTGAAGCATAGAAGGACAACAGTGAGGCTGTGGACAGTGCATGGAGGGGGAGGGGGAGAAGCATCAAAAACTAACAAAAAAATAAATAAATCCATAAAAGGGAACGAAGCAGAGGCATATCTGCTGAAGAAAACCTGCTATAATGGGGCAGGTAATGGGGGGTTAATACAGGTACAATAGAACAAGGACATTTAGACTAAAGAGAGAAAAGCACAGGGTGCACCACCACCACTGGACGGCAATTCCCACGTGGACGCTGCAGCACTTTAGGAACCATGTAAAAGCACCAGAAGTGCTTTCTGTGGCTCACTAACAGCCCCACAGAATATTTCTTACAATGTGTTGTGATGTGGGACCTCCACCCCCCCCCCCACTCTCCAAGGGAGTAATTAGTTTTTTGTTGTTGAACCAATTCTTATCATGATTCAGATTTTTATCTGGATTTTCCCCTGTAACCTCACCTCTCCCCTCAGCTCAAAGTGTCCCCAGGCAACCGAAAGCAAAGTCACTTGAACCCAAAAAGAATGTGTCCGGTGTCTGTGTGACCGGACCGGAGCTTCTTTCGACCAGCCTCGGATGGAGCGGGCGGAGGGAGGCTTACCGGAGGGCGCGGCTCAGCTTGTCGTAGTTCATCTGTGGTTTACACTTGCGGGCGCCCCACAGGCGCGCCACCTCGTCCGGGTCTTTGATGACGAACTCGCCGTAGTCCCCCTGCCAGGCGATGACGTCATGATACTCGTCCTTGCGCAGCAGCTCCAGGATGAAGTGCCACAGCTGGATCTGGCGAGAGCCCGGGCTCGACTCCGGCTTGTAGGCCCACTCGGGGAAGGCAAACCCTGGGGGACACAAGCGTGCACAGGCCAGACACGCCCCAGACACGCACGCCCAGACACGCCACAGACGCCCAGACATGCCACAGACACGCACCAGATCAGTGTAAGCAATCGAAGGAATAATCAGGTAAAACAGTAATTGTTCAAATCTCGATCTAACCACTCCTAGACAGACGTCCTAGACAGCAGGATGCAGACAGATAAGCACACTAGTTGTAACAGAGTTGATTTCTACCTGTAGTACCTTCCAAACGATAATTCAGGAGACTACAGTTTCTGCAGACTGGCATTACAAGCAAACATCTAAGTAGATTTAACTGAACCTTTGGAAGGCACGAGAAAGCCAAATCAGTGCCCAATTGATTATAGTTCGCATTTTACAAACATTTAAACAAGATATTCAATGGCCCGTATTCCTTGTAGCCGCAGCAGAGGCTCTGTCTCAGCGGCCCAGCTAGCGGAATGCGTACATGGACAAGAGTCGCTCGAATTAGAAGTTTGGGTTAAAGGGCAAGAAACACTTTCATTCTAATGTGGCGCTGCCGCTTGTGAGGGATTACAGGGACATCGGGCCATTTTTGTCCTTTACTGGCCCAGATCCAGGTGTAATTACCCAACGTTAAACACCATGTAGGCCCTCATGTCTACATGTTGTCATTCAGTGCTCGTCTATTATTGGTGCTCGCTGGGATCGACAGGGTTTTACATATCCATGCTCAGTCGAAAGCATCCCGAAAGAACAGCCGTCGCTGTCAAATTAACACTAACCCCTAGTTATCACAGTCCGCCGTGATGGATTCTTGGAAGAATGTGTAAATCGAAATAGTTTCGATGCTGCGACGCACAGAAGTCGGTATTTGGGCTTCTCTGCCGAACTGGTCCTCAACTCGACATCCTTGAGACGGCAGTCAAAACAAAGATCAACCCTACACTCCCACGAAGAGCAGAGCAATGTGTGTGTGTGTGTGTGTGTGTGTGTGTGTATGTGTGTGTGTCTTGGTTGTTAAAAGAACAGAGGTTCAACTCGTGCTCAGCAGTTTTGGGGTTGGAGCTGTGCTAGAGGAAAAGCTGGTACGGCATGGGTCGAATCGTACACCTTAAGGTCCGCAGGAGGACTGATTCCCAGGCTAAATTCTCTGCCATCAACACCGTTGAAGCGTTGCCCAATAGTATTGTCCACATAATCCAGAACATTCCAAAACGATCCCAAAATGTCTGGCTGCTGAATGGAGAGCGACACGCACACCCTGTGCACAAACCACCAGTTATGAACAGTTATGAACAGTGCTACACCGCGCCTCCAGAATCACAACACAACATTGCTGTTGAGTGGAGGCAACGGTGCTCCCGGGGGGGTGACGGTCCCTGAAGGTCGTACGAGTCTCATAAACGCCAACTGCTCGTTTGCTTTGGTTGGGTACATCCTGTCCATTTAACAAGCCGGGCTATTTACACCCCTCCCCTGACACCTCTGTTCTGCATGATGATGTGGGGATTGAGAGATTGCGTCCTTGTAAGCACGCAGCCCCATTAATTCCCTGTGTGCAATAGTTCTTCATACCACCAGCCCAATTACTCCAACTGGGAATGTCACTGCATCAATGCATTAATGAGTCAATGCAATAGCGAGTTGCATGCGTAATGGTGGTGTTTAACAAAGAGGTGAGACCTGGAGACAAACATCATACAGCTTAAGGCGAGGAAGAGACTAGGTGGTTGTTAAAGGCAACTGATATGCTAGTTTGAACAACACACAGCATTCAGCTACCTTCAACTAGGCATGGTCAAGTCCACTAGGAAGCACCCAAACCTTCAGCCTGAAGTGAACAGTCACCACCTTCTGACGTCCTGAAATTTTAAATGGCACTAAAATCCCCCAAAATTCCCACATGTAAAACACAATGACCGGGTGTTAAACTTAGATGCTATCTCTCACCTCACTGGGTGCCTAGCAGGAACGTCCAAAAATAAAACAGAATAATTCCCACACTTATAGGAAAGGGGAGAGGGAAAAAAGGGAGTCTGGGCACGCGATGTGTTTTGCTGACTTGAGTGCCCGTCTCTGGATGTCTGGAGCTCGTCTACTGATGAAGCGTGCGGCGCGTTGGCCGGAGAACACGGACAGTGTGAAGCACGGGGCAGCGTTTGCTTAACGACGAAGCCTGGATACAGAGCTTGAGGTGGGCGAAGGCACTCCTCCACCCTGCTGCAGTAGCAGTGCGGAGTTCGGTGCTCCTCCATGTCACAGAAGACTATCGTTTCAGTTCTAATGCAGTTTGCTTGAACACGACTCAGTAACCAAAGGCGTACTTAAACCAAGACTCACACCTACAGTACATCTTGTTTGCTTTGCTGTAATTGAGAGGGAAGTCACACCACACAGATGGGGCTCATACATGACTGGTCGAGTGTGTGTGGGACAAGGCCTCGAACATGTGCACATGCGCGTGCGTGCACGCGCGCACACACACACACACACAGCATCCCACTGTGCGTGTGCGTCAGTGCTGACTCACGGTGGGTGTGCGAGCATGTTTGTCATTCAGCTTTCAGAAGAAATGCACCTTTTCCCTCCGCTCATCCTTTTCTCTCTCTCTCTTTTGCTCCCTCGCTCCCATACCATATCCTAGCAACAAGACACTTCAGCTCTATAAATACACATGTAGCTAAAAGAAAAGGGAAAAAAAATTAAGCAAAACAAGATTCAATTATTCAAGATTCAAAAACTGGAGCTTAATAGGCGTTTTCATGTTCTGACGCCCAGTACGGATCCCAGTAACAGGGATCTACGGATCCCAGTAACAGGGATCTATGGAACCAGTAACAGGTCGGGAGGTGCAGCCTACCGCTTAATCCACTTATACAGAAATAAACTGAAAAGCAAACGCTACTTGGCGAAACGCTAGAGGCTGGTAAGAATGTTCTGGAACTGCACCGCCATGAAGCCATCAGACAAGTATGAAGGGAAAAAGGACTGAGCATAACATGGAGGATGAGAGACCTAAAAGATGATTAGTGAAAGGAGAAGTTAAGGGAGGTGCTCTGAGGAACAGCAGCATATGCTGCCCTCCTGAAGCAACTCCGCACGAATCAGGCCGACGCATCACGCCCAGCTGAGGCCACAAGGCTGCGGAGAGAACACAAACATGCTCGCAGGGCGATAACAGCTCGTGCAGGTTGGCCCCCTGGCTCCTGCCAGCCCTGCTGGGACCTCTGCTTCTCTGAAGGGTTCAGTCGCCACTGGGTACAGAGTTGAGAGACCACCTGACACACACACACACACACACACACACACACACACACACACACACACACACACACACACACCCACCCCTGACCTGGTGAACACTCACGTAAACACCCTGACACAATCCTTACGTGATATAACCAGTGCAAACCTGACTGTGGATACTTAAACAAAAGCTAGACCTTAAGGTGAGGGGGTTTGTTAAACTGCACACGTGCTGGTCCTCTGTGAGTCAGTCTGCCCAAGGCCTGGTGGAGCACAAAACGCTCTGCACATTTCTACCTTTTCTGCCACTAAAAACACCTGTCACTAAAGTGCATTAAGTAGAAACAGAATCTGCCCCATTCTCTGTTCTTTTTTTTTTTTTTTTTTTTGAAATATATATTTTTATGGAGACGCCGTGACGTCAATGCGGGGGGGGGGCACCATTGTGTGCAGAGTGTGTGCAGTGTGTTCACCTAATGGCTCCAGTATGTTGAAGTCCCCCACACTCATTCGCTCCCTCACTCCATCCATTCTACACTTCTCTCCCTTCCTCCTATTCTTTATGGGGTCTATATTTAGCCAGAGGAAAAGGTCGGCCTCCATCTGCTAATGATGGTGGTGGTGAGGAAAAAGGTAGTGTATGTGTGTGTGTGTGTGTGTGTGGTGTGTGTGTGTGTGTGTGGGGGGGGGGGGGGTGAGCAATACAAAACGCTAGGAATGGACTCTCTCCAATGTTCTGTGTATGGTTTGTTGCAAAAGTTCTCTGCTCAGTCCCAGAAAATAAAAGATGTAGTGAATGAACACTACACTGTGTGTGTGTGTGTGTGTGTGTGTGTGTGTGTGTGTGTGTGCGCGCGCGTGTGTGTATGCGAGTGCGTGCATACCCTCATGCAAATGACTGCTTTGGTAATTGATTGATTACTTTCCGATTTCTGTTTGAAATCGTGCCTGGTTGCACACTAGTGGTTGTGGCAGAAAACAAACTGCATGTGTGTAGGGTTACCACTCCCCTCGACACACCGTGTAAACACTCTGCTATTTCTTTCATTTCCCTGCAATAAACAAAACCTGAATAATACAAGCAGGCTCTTTCCCAGTACTGTTAGTATTCCAGGCATGTAAACAGCTGTTCGGGATTTTCTACCGAAACGTGTTTTATGCGCGAGGCTAATTGTGTGAGCGGTGTGTGTGTGTGTGTGTGTGTGTGTGTGTGTGAGAGGGGGGTGTTTGGCCAGGCCAGCGAGGCGGCAGGTGCCTACAAGCCACCGTTATCGCGCGCTTCACCCTGGCTGATTCTGATGACGGGTCTTTGACAGAGAGAAGGTGGCATCTCCCAATCCAATGCAAAACGGAGGCGTTTGCATAATTGGCCCAACGGCTGGTCGTGAAAACAAATCTCCGTTAACCTGCTCGTGTTTGTTTGCATTAGAGAGTGTAATAATAAACCGAATAATAAAATTCACCAAAAAATAGCTGCCAATAACCTGCTTTTAAAAAAACAAACAAACAAACAAAAAAAACTAGTAACCATAGCACTGCTGTTCATGTACAGGCATTTGGTTACTAAAACTTTTCAGTGCAGATAAACAATGCCTGTGCCAGAAATAGGAACCGACTGAGACAAACAAAAACAGCCAGCATCAAAATATGGAGCGTGAGAAGAGAGCTGAGAAGATGGTGAGAAAACAAGGTTAGGTGGAGGAAAAGACAGGAGAGGGGAGGGGAGGGGAGGAGGGAAAAAAGCAAGTGAAGCAGGAGAGGAGAACAGTGAGATCAAAGACGGGTCATCACCTGCAGGTGCACAACGCCTGCCTTGAGACCTCACAACATCCACACGGTTTGATTGCATCCACAGTGTGTGTGTGTGTGTGTGTGTGTGTCTGTCAACAGTGCAGTCACCTTTACCTTTGCCAACCCCAACAGTTGAGGTCCAGGGCTGCAGACCATATAGTGCACGCACGCACACGCACGCACGCCCTCATGACTGCTCGAGGTACCCGTTGAGTGTCCGAGAGGACGGACGACTGAGTGTCCGTGGGCAAGAAGAGCGGGGCGCCGGCCAAGGACGGACGGAGAACTCATGACTAACTTATTTTGTCTGAGCAAAACGCCGTTTTCACAGCTACGAGACTGAGACACTCTGCTCCCTCAACAATGTGTTTGGGCTAAGGGTACATAGTTAACAACTACATTTAATCTGCTCCAGAGCCACTGGCTTTAAGAGCAAATAAGCATTTTGTACAGCAAACGAATAAGCCTTCCAAGCACGGTTTTCATCTGACCGACTGGGATCAAATATATACCACTAAAAGCTTTTCACGATTATTTCATGCTCAAAGAAAGCAGATGATTGGGGAAGTACTGGCGGTCTGTGGCGTTTGGAGCTCTTGCAGACGGCGGTGGAAAGGCCCGACCCCGGGCGCGTTTGCGTTTTGGCGGACGTAGCGGCAGAAACGAGCCGCGTGAGATTCGCCGGCATCCTCCCGAGCTAAACCTCCGTCACAACAGCACCCGAGGACATGCTCTGGGAACGCCGTTTATGGACGCTTCCACTTCAGAGGCCCGAGGTCCGAAGGGAACCGCGCGTCTGCAAGGGGGCTCGATGTGGGTCACGTGGAGAACATTACCCACCCAAGGAGAGAGCAAAGTGGGTCTGTGGGCTGAAAATACAGCGACTAATGGGTGGGCATTAGCTGGGCCCAACACTTTTACAGCTGCAGCTCCATAAGCTAAACATCCAAGAGCTGTTATTTTCACGTCTGCAATCTTCGTGTCAACACCAGCGAGCCCAAAACTCCAGTTACCGGCAAAGCGGCGGTGGAGACGGTGCTCCAGATGTCCGGGACGCCATTGTGCGACAGCCAACTCTGCCCAGACAGAAACCAGACGCGTCACAGGGGAGTTCCTCGCAGGGCTATGATTAAATCTGCCATAGATGGTCAGGCAGGGCGCGTTTCTGGGCCAATTTTCCTGCTATGTGAGGAGTGGCGCACAAGAGGGGCAGCGCGCAACTGTAGCTTGCCAAGCGGCCCAGCCCGACTTCGGGCAGAGGCGAGCGCTGCCAGCAGGAGGCGCCGCTGAGCACACAGACTTCTCTGCGCTGGACTTAATGCACTTGTCCATCTTCAAAAACAGCTGGCGCCGTCATCGGTATCAAATGATCAAGGAAAGGTCAGGCGCATCAGTACCACTACCTAGTGGGAATGTTGGTATGGTTCTGATTCAGGTGTGATTAAACACTAGGCTTGAACTGGGATTTTCAGACTGGGACATATAGTGGTTGGACCAACTTTCTAGCTCTTTCTAGCACTTTGTGATGATTCAGTCAGACTTTGTGGTACTGATGCTATATTCGGTCAAGTCTTTGGCGACAAGTCGGCGGTCTTCCACCCAGCAGTTGAGCAAAAGTCATTTGAATCAGCCGAGGCCGCAGGCGTGACCCAGCTCCTCATCTTCCTGATAAAGCTTTACGCTGCTAATATCTTATCAGACCTAAGCTTTCATCTTGCCTTATCTTCTTCTGGCAACAACCTCGCATGAACTAATGACCTGATGCCCCGACCTCCTTTGTGTCCAACCTGTATAGAACAGCCCCCCCAGGGTCCTCTAGAGCAGACCGATCCAAACCGGCTTGAAAGCACACGTTCGAAACTCAGAAACGCCGGCGCAGTAAAACCCAAAGCAAAGATCTGGTGACAGCGTCGACTTAAAAGCACAGAGGATCTCAAGCAATCGCAAAAGAGCCTGTCTGTTCTTGGGAAGGAACGTTGGGAAGGAAAGTCCCAAGAAATAAGCAGACACCTTTAGAAGCCTGGGCTCGAGCCAGCCAACGAGCGTCTTGGGCTGCGAGCCTCCGGCGGCGGCCTGGACCCGAGCGGAGCCCGCTTTCCGCCGGAGGGCAAGAGGTCGACGAGGTTCAAGCTTTGCCTCTTGTCCTTGGCGCCGGGCTCATTCCGAGCATCTAATTTTAAGTGCCACGGCCCTGCCTGAGTTGGGCTGCAGCGGGCCAGGCTGGATGGGCAGACGGGGCACAGCTCCTGCCCTGCTCAAAAACAGCAACGTTCCCTGCAGCCGTACGCAGCAGCTAAAACGGTTTTGAGGAATAAACACGGTCCACATATAATCTACCGTCTTGGCCCGTCTAATTGTGTAGATTTTTTTTTTTGGGGTCTGGACTTAATGTAGCAGTCTGACGAGCTTTTACTTCATGGTTTAAGCTCTGATTTATGTCCTTGTCCGTCTATGCATTGAAATAACATGCAATTGTAGTAGTAGCCTAAAAAAACAAAACAAAAAAACCATTTCTGCTTAGACCATTTAAATACAGACATAAACGCTTAAATAAAAAAATTGTTTAGGCTCTATAAGCAATGCGCACACAAAACAAACAAACAAAATACAAAACCACAAAACTGAACGTTGTGGTTTATTAAGTGGGGTCCTTATCCTAAAGCATACAGACCTTTCAAATGCAAGCACCCTGCAGTGGCCTTACCAACAACAACAGGGCCCGTCACACCCTGAAGGGAGTCGAGAGACAGCGATCTGCCGGCAGCAATCAGCTCGAGTGTGGAACTCGGCTGGAGGGCTCGCTGAACCCAGGTGGGGCAAGGGGGGGTAGGGAGACTCGCTGTCTGAGCGGATGAACGTCAATCCGCCGAAAGGGGTCCCGACTACACCAAAGCCAAATCACTCCGATTTCTAACCTTCTCAAATCAGCAAAGTTCAATCAACCACCTCAATGCTAAAATTCTGCTCTCTGGGTTCCTGCAGTCTTAATCCTCAACAAATGCGTATATAGGAATCTTGCATGCAAGAGTTGCTATGGTGGCATTTTGCAAAACTTGGCAAAGTAAATCCAAAAAGAGTCAAAACGAGAAAGAAGATGATGAGGCGAGAGAGCAGAGATGGTGCCAGAGATGGTGCCAGGCGCAGTGGAAAAATGCTGAGGAAGGCAGGGAGCGGATGGGTGAGAACGAGAGATTTGCCTATTTTCAAGTTCTGTGTTGTGGTTAGGGCACAAGACGCCATCGTTACTTTCATTTTCCTCCAGGCACGCGTGAGCGTGCACCCGCAGACGGGGTGCCTCGCTGCTCGCTGGCCCTGGTTTTGGGGAGCGGGGTGCAACCACAGCCCGACCCCCACTGCCCTTTACGAGCCCCCCAGCCGGCACACGGACACCAGACTCCCGTGGACGTCGCCAAGCTGCACCACAGTCTCTAGCCACCCGGGTCGCGGAGCTAGAAAAACACCTAGCGCCCTGGAACGGCCTGCAGGCCACCAAAAAGTCGCACTTCTTGATTAACAAATAAGTGTGTAGCTTCATTTCTACTGTTCCACAAGAGTGACGCGTTCCACCGCCCAGCGGGGTGGCCTACACAGTCGGAAATCCACCGACGAATTGTGAGAGCACTCTCGCCTTCCCACGAGGGCTCCAGTGAGTCAGAGCAAGAGGAACTGTGGTACCTGGACGGAGGAGCCCCTCAGACGGAGCGCCTCGTGGCCAGGCTACTGTGAGGTCCCGCGCGGCACATGTTCAGGCCCTCTGGATCCAAACCCCGCTGCGCTAACACTGGATCCGCCTGCTAAACTAAATTGGCTGAGTAACAATAAGAGAGCGAGCGAGTCAAAGTGGCGTCACCACAAAGATGGCAACGCAAGAGAGGGAGCGAGCGCGAGTGTGAGAATTAGGAAAGTGTGTGTCCCTGTCTGCTTAAGGGGGTGTGTTTATAACGCAATGCAGACACCAACCATTAAAGTGGAATGTGGGGGGTCTGCCCCCCTATAAACTGTGTGCGTGTGTGTTTTACACTCAACCCCGTACGAACCCTAACTTCTTGTGTTCATTACAAGCAAATTACGGGTTGAACAGCATTGCCAGGGTGAGAAAAATGCTTTAATTGAGATTTGTGACAAACAGGGTTTTTTTGTTTGGTGTCACCACAAGTTTTTGATCATTACCCTCCAGCTCCAATTACTCAGCACAGAGCAAGACAGCACAGAGTATGAGGGACTTTACCCTTACTTTCTTATTTAAGCAAATCTGTGTGAGAGAGAAAAGACTCTCCAAGCAACAACTTAAAGGAATATTTCACAGAATAACACTAATGTTGCACATATCTAACGAAGGCCAGTTTGTTTTAAGCAAACTGTTCGAGCTGGCCCTGGTTTCTCAAAGCTCGTTTGTAAGACGGAGGAGAGTTTTTGTTTAACGTCGGTTTTTTAAATCCACCGCTTTCCTGCTGCACCTTCTCTCTCTTCCCGGGCGGACTGACACCAGAGAGGCTGGCAAACGCTTTCCAAGACTTCACAGACAGAAACTTGCTCCCGTCTCACCCTCGGTCTGGGCACGGGCTCTGAAGGGATGCTTTGAAAATGTCGCAAAGGACACACAAGCGCGCGCACACACACACACACACTCGTGCGAGCGTGACCACACGTGCACCTACCCACCCTGAAGGGAGAGGTGAAGCCACACACATGCACAGGCTGAGCGCCGGCAGACGAAACCTCAGAGTTCCCACCAAAGCGTGGCTTCCAGCAGACACAACATGGCAGCGGCCTCGTTCACGCACAAGCTGTTGCTGGAGGGAGGCGGTGTGCCCTTCAGTCGGAGACCTGCTCCTCAGCCACAGGAGATGCGAGAAGCCCACTGCCGAAGCAAAGCTGGGTCTAACATATTAAAAGCCCTAAATGGTAGATGTTAATTAAGAACCAGGTCGATATATACTCAAGCAGTGGAGACTTTGGAAATTTTTATTGCTAAGTAAAGTTGTTCAGACCAACACTGTAAGGTAAAACTAACACTGAGGTGTGTGCGTGTGTGTGTGTGGGGGGAGAACAGAACAACTATCTCAGGTTTCAGAGGGAAACATGCCAAAAGGTGTTCGGAGATAGCCGTCTTAAATTCTAAATGGTCTCGTAACCCCCCCCAGTTTGGTTCCGGTTGGCTGGATTTCTCGTTACACCTATGAGTGATAAGCACA
This sequence comes from Tenebrosternarchus preto, assembly GCA_025802075.1. NCBI lineage: Eukaryota > Metazoa > Chordata > Actinopteri > Gymnotiformes > Apteronotidae > Tenebrosternarchus > Tenebrosternarchus preto. The sequence continues at coordinate 5,998,665 of JAOYMR010000004.1, read as the reverse complement.
TCTTCAGCATGTGTGTGTTTATGTCTTGCTGTCTTCGAGGCCAAGCCATGTCAGCATTGCATCCTGGCATGTGGTTTTTGGTTAAGCTCACATTACCTGTGCCTCACCATGTGTTGTGTTCATCGCTGATCTCTCATCTCTCTGCCGTTTCCAGGAAAAACCTGCTTCCTGTGCATCACCACAGGTCAGACAGGAAGTACAGCCAATCCAATGCGACTTATGTCATGTGCCAGCCAATCAAAACTCTGCTGCCTGGGTGGCTCTGCTGTTATGGCAGACAAATAAGCAAAACTAATGATGGCAAACCTAACTTATGGAAAGCCGTTAGGCAGAGGACTCAAAACACCCCCCCTCCCCCCCCGAGCCATGGAGAGAACAGAGGACAGTATTCCACAGCTACACAGCAAGCCAGACCATTATGCACACGTGTGGCCTCCCTGCTGGAGTGCCAACAGGCCACATCCACAAACCCACAGGAGTGTGCCTACTGCACGAGGCGAAAGGAACTTCACGCCCGGGCCTCGAAATGCCCGAGGCCCTTCCGTGTCGGTGCAGGGGTGAATCATACCTGCAGAGCTCTCCAGCCTCTGCCACCTCCACCCAGCCCACCCGCCTCGCCACTGCCTTCCTTTGAAACTAATAGAGGCCATGGCTGCCTTCTCTAAATGCTGGCTAATTGCCCATATGGGCCCTTTCACTCCACATGCTGGAAGAGACAACGACGTGCCCGTTTCCAGATGTGCCGCCTCTCATGTGGAGAAATGTTGATATAATGAGCAATGCAAGTGGAAAAAAAAAAACCCATGCCGAGACGCTATTGGTCTGTGAGGTAGATGGACGGATATTAGGTTTAGCTGCTAAACAGACTAGGACCCAGTGGAGCACTAAATGATGTGAACTCTGGGACTTTTGTTTTTCAGTTCTTGCTAAAGTGCCCTACACTTTCAAATATGTGACCTACTTTATCAGTAAAACAAACATCATAGGATTTTCCACTTTATTACATAAACAGGTTAAATCAGACATTTAGATGTACTGCAAGTTAATACAAAATCATATATGGTGTCCTGAGTTAACATAACACACAGGCTATGCTGGGAAATACATTATCTGTCTGTTGTGCAGGTGGATGGAACAGTAGCAGGGAGTGTAGTAAAATAGTCATTTTAGTGCAATTAACTCCTTGGGTACCCAAGCAAGAATTTGCAGGAAGAGAGATTTCAGAGTTCCTGCATACAGTAGGCTTGGGTGGGGAGCACACTGCCTAAAGCACACAGTCGGATACAAATACACAATGTGATACAGCTTCTGAACACATGAACACCTCATATACTTTCTGAACTTGTCTGTTTAATACTCAAAAATCAACCACCAAGTTACTTACAAAACAGGATGACTTTCTATGCAAGATGTGTAATTGCTGTCACAGCGCATGCTCAGATTCAGTAGAAGGTGAGCATTTCTACAGTAACAGTAGAACTCTAAAGGAACCGACACGCTTCGATTTCTGTCGCACGTAATATCGCCATTCACCATAAAAAAGCTGAATTGGGCGTTATTGTCGTGTACCGATTTGTGGGAAAAAGCGTTTAAAGACACTTCACCGTACAGACATCCCACTTCTGCTCACCTACACGGAGAGCTACCCGCGTCCTAGACACGACGCACTAAATGGAACACTCCCACCATACCATAAAAAGGGTAACTTTATGTCAAAGCTTTGGACACAACTTGAGGGGGAGGGGAATGGAAGAAATCAGCTAATGGTTGAATTCACGAAAACATGACTTCACTGTCGGCTAAATGAATTTTACGATACAACTGAAGACCAAGAGACGCAATCGCCCGAATTCCATAAATTTAGAAGGGGATCCGAATTTGAACACTTCCTTCTCGGTAACTCCAGAAAGCGCATACCTTTGGACACAAAAACGTGCACTTAATCATCCATGTAACATTACACTTGAGCGCTAAATAGCAATGCGATTGTGTATAACCCTAGCTGAGCGCCATATTATAAAACATGAAACACTCATTTAACATGCATGTATGCGATTTAAAGCAGGCCGAAAAGTATCCGAACTTCCGGAAAGCTAAGGTTGACAAACAGATAGTTGGAAGCAAGGTAACCTCTGATGTTGCAAACGTGTTCATTTAGTAGTAAACTCATAGTTTCATCACTAATTTAATTAAGGTTCATATTGCCAACTCGTAGAAACTCGATGTTCGCTGTGTGCTACTATACGCCATGCATCCAGCAGGCCGAACAAAGACGCCTTCCAGAGGGTTGTGATCTAGGCTAGCTAGTCTTTAGCACAACTTTCTCAAGCCAAATGGCTGGCAAGAAAACTAGCAAATGGTGGCCATAACGAGGCACAATTGCCGATTATAACACCGTACGTCCATTCCTTCACGATCGTCCTTGTTCGACAAAGTTATTGGCATCATAAAACTAAGGCAGTCGCCAAGCTAATCAACGAAATCAAGCCCTATGGAAAAATAAACAAATCAGAAAATGTAGGTAGCTAGCTAATTAGCACAGAAGGGTTAGTCAGCTGGGGAGAATTCAACGGAACGACCGAAAGTTAGCCCAAACTTGTGTGCAGCGAATAACTTTTTCGGTTCCGTTTCAAAGCAAACTTTGCATTCTCTATCTGATTTCACATTGACATTATGGTAAAAAAAATCCCCCCGGTTAGTTATGTAGCCCTTCTGACCAGGTGCAATACATGACAACAAACAGGGCAGCAAGCAACTTTCATCGAATGCAAACTAAGTTCGCTTGGGCTAGTTAGCTAACTTAGCTTAGACTTTCCTGATGAAACGGCTAGATAGCTCGTATCTAGCTAACATTTCTCGGCTAATCTTGTTTTTTTTGTTTTGTTTTTTTTATTCAGTTAAAGTGTAGACAACCTCTTGAAGAAAAGAAGGACAATGAATACGTTATCAGGCTAGACAAGTTAAAAACAATAAACAGAAAATGTTTTAGCGGAACTACTATAGATTTTCCTTACTTGTCTAGCTAGCTAGGTTAACTATCTATAGGCATAAAGTTAGCCCAATACCTGGTACGCTAACGAAACCCGGTATGCTGTATATTACACGGTTACGGTTAGTATTCAGAGTCTAATCCACCAACAAATAAAACAGAATATGCGTAGCTAGCCAGTCAGCTATCTACATCGACCCGTAACTAATTAGTTCCAAGTAGTTAGCTAGCTAGCTAGCGGCGTATTCATTGTTATGAACTTACCCGAATCCCCCGGGGTCTTCATGTTGATAGTAGCTAATTCGTTAGCCTGCTTGCTAACAAGAAGTGAGTCAATCACTGTAGTGGTGAAATCGACAGTCTTCTGTCTCAGTGTTCCTCCTGGCGTGATAACGCGCTCACCGCAAACTCGTCGCTAACTTTTCTACCCTTAGCTACTTTCACTCAGCGTCTCGGTCTTCCACTCTCACGCGCTCTACTCGGGCCCCCTACTGTTCCCGAGTTTGTTTTGAGGTTGTAGCTTTTGATTACAACGTGGAGCGGTTGAATACTGCTTTAGTTCAGGAGAACCTCACTATTGTCAAATAGCTTGAGCGAAGAACTTCGAGCACGTCGCGCCGACTGACGGGAATTGCCTGGGAACGCTACCCAGAGTATACTTGGTAAATTACTAATTAGTTTAGTCGTGTTACAACGTTGCATATTCAACACTTCCACGTCATTCTTATAGTCAAAACATACCATGTCCGAAAAGGAAAAAAAATCACTGTCTGAGGCAGTTTTCTCCTTCTCTTTTCACAGAATTTTCTCTTTTTCCACTCACTCTATGCACTCTTTCCCCGTCAGCCCCCCTCCCTCCGTTTCGGAGTGTCGTGTTTCGTTCTCCCGACCACACGGGGCCGCCCACGCGGAGTGGAGGGGGGAGGGAGGGGGGGGGTCACGCCCACTCGCCATTTGCTCGGCTGGCGTCATTGCAGCTCGCGGCGTTACTGTGGAGACCGCCAACGCCGCTGAACATAGATTGCTACGTCACAACATTGTCCCACACACACACAGCCCCGAAAGGACAACCACCTCACCCTACTGTGTGAAAGTGAACCCCTTAAACGTCCAGTAGCTCACTAGACCAGAGCAGATATGTGATCTGCACAAGATGTGACTGCAGAATACAGTTCTGACCGACCATATGTAGTCTATAATGTGCTCTTGTACACCAACACACAGGCAGGCGTTTCGCACGACTTTGAAATTATGCAATAGTAGTGTTGCGATCCTTCAGCTCCTACCACCTGACCCACATTCTTCCTCTATTGATAAATACAGGTAGCTTCTGGCCTTTAAGTGCATAATTATTTTTTTTCTTGATAGTGAATGGGACAAATAAGTTTGAATTCACTGTCAGAGGGAAGGTTTTTCACACATCATAGTACATCATGAATATAATATATAATTAATAAGTTCAGACAGTTTGTTAACATATTCATTAAAATGCAGCTCAGGCTAACCTGTTCAAGTCAGTGATTTTTACTCTACATATTCTTTATACATAATAGGTTAGTGAGTGGTTTTGGTCAACGTTGGTTTAAAAAAAAAAAAAGCAGGTGTGCTTGCTTGTGTGCATTGTATTATATTCCTGCGTCAGTGTTATATATGTATACAGTGTTACGCATACATGTGACAGCTCAAAACATATTTCAACCCTGACAGAAGAGTGGAATAAGGGAGGTTGAATGGAAAAAGGAAAAAAAATGGGTGATGGTAGGCGGCCTTCTCCACCGTCCCACTTCCCTTTCCTTCGTTCACCTCCGCTTTTCTCCGTCTGCAGCATAGACACAATGACATCTCTGAAGCATTTGCACATCAATGCGAAATTAACAATACAGTGTTAATTTTCGTCCATCTCTCACTCTCTCAGACACAAGCAAGATTATAAGCCTTCCCCATAACTAACATTTTATCAAGAGAATTATCTTGGCTTGCAGTGGGTTTGTATCAATAGTTTTTAGAGGAGAAAGTTCACACTGAAAGTTTGAAACTGAATTGAAATGAAGCTAGCACAAGAGGAAACTTCAGTGCCTAAGAGTTTAGACTTCACCTGCTGATGTTAATGTGAATCTGCCACTGTAGGCCCTTTGTAGACATTTGGTTTCAACACGAGTGGCCAAATATGGTCTGTGGCCTCGTTTCTTTTCTGTTTTTCTTTCTCTCCTCTCTTTTGTGGGGGCAACCTTGCCATCCCTAATCAGGATGACAGACGGACGCGGTAGCAGAGAAAGAACGCGGGAGAGATAGAGATGAGAAAGGAATGAGAAAAGGAGGGGGAGGGGCTATAGAAGCGAGGATCCTGCCCTTCTACCACTGACTGGCGCATTCTCCTGCGGCCTAGTGTGTGATATGCCACAGAGCGTCTGATATGCCACAGAGGGTCCGATATGCCACAGAGGGTCCGATATGCCACAGAGCGTCTGCGCTGGTGGGAAAACGCTGCTTCACTACTGAGGAATCTTCAAGGCCTGTGACACTTCTGAACAGGAGTCAGGCCAGGACCAGGTCGAAACCTTTGGTTTTGGCAGTCGACCAGCTGGAGGTTACTCTTCACTTCAACCTGAAATCATGGTGCCTCCAAATGGTGTGGTGGGCTGGCTGGAGTTGAAAAACTTCCTCAATTCCTCTAAAGAGGAAGAACAGACTAAAGTGCAGTCAGTGGAGTAGATCACCTGGGCCGTGCAGGGTTAGTCCTGACAGAGCTGTTACAAGACTACACATCAAACACTGAAGAGACTGCTAACAGTCAAGAGGCAAGAAACAGTGTTCCTAATCCACTTGAATGATCAAATCTGGAAAAGTGTGATATTATCTTTTAAAATATGTACTCCAAAAACCTCATCTAAGGAGGATCTAAAGAAGGACCTCATTAAAGTACATTTCCAGATTTCCTGATTAAAAATATAAAATTTGATTATTGATGTAAATTTCAACTTATTGATGATCATTAACTATGAACTAATTGTATGAACTAATTGCATAAAACTATTGTTATAGCATGAACTAATAGCATGAACTAATTGTATAAAGATTCCTTACACAGTTTATCTGAACCCTAGGTTTAATAGTGTCTCAAAACGTTAACTTTGGTAAATCTTACTTAAATAAAATAAACAGTGCATAATTTATTTAAGCAGGTATGTATTAGCATCATATATATGCTTCAGGCTATCATTGAAGTCTACTCACATATGATAAACTGTGAGCCATTAAATGATTAAATTAAGCCTTTGATAGACCAAGTTGACTAACTTTTGACAGCTGGCTTTTGAAACAAAAGCTGAACGCGTTGGGAAACTATATAAGGGTTGTGAACATGACGAACGGATGCAGATGCCACATGTCAGCCTGATTCGAACCATCATTTATCTGCTCATCGCTGCCTCCCGTAACCAGGAGCAACGGGCCGAAGCGTTCGTCTCCAGCGCTTTACGGTGAGTGGCTTTTTCCCGGCGCTGAATTGACGGCGGATTGCGACGGACTGATCGCTCCGCTGACAAGCAATTGCTGGTCAGACGAGATTAACCCCCCAACAGCCAATGGGGGCCTAAAGATCGGCTAGCCACAGAAGGAGCAGATAAAATTGATTAAACCGGTGACCTAGATTTGCAGGTCGAGTCGGTGCCAAGCAGACAGAGAGCCCTGTGGGGAGCAACCCACTACAGCCGGCCCGCAAGCTCTCTGCTGCGATTTAAGAGGACCTGACTAAGGAAATCTAACGGTAATGTGATTGGAATCCAATAGGGAAAGTGCCCCTCCCTAGGCAACTCCCATACATGACTATAGGTTTTAAATGGCTCCCATTCACCATGTAAAGGGGCACCAAAATACATGTCTACACATATGCATACAGAATCCAAACACTTGTGCACACACAAAGGCTGCTTTGTGTTCTCCCTGCAGCGGGTTTTCCTTTGTGTGTGTGTGTGTGTGTGTGTGTGTGTGTGTAATATGAAGCGTTATAAAGACGTTTCAAGGTGCTGTGGTTGGCAGCCTGCTTCTTGACTCCTGTCTGAGTAGTTCTATCTTCTCCTTCATCCACCTTTTTGCTAAAAATGGCACAGAGCGTAGAAACTGAGGTCTTTTCGAGACTTCGGCGCTCGGCCTAAGTGTAGGAAAGAGAGAGGGAGGGGACGAGAGACATAGAGACAGAGAGAGAGAGAACGAGGGGGAGAGAGAGAAAGTGGAAGTGGGGTGGTGTGTGGGAGAGGGGAGAGAAGCCTCAGGAGAATTAGGGATTAGGAAAGAGGGTCAGGGAGAGAAAGAAAGGGGTGGAGACTAAATAGTGAAAGTGTAAAGACATAAAACAGTCCAAAATGAAAGAGAGAGAGAGAGAGAGAGAGAGAGAGCTTCTCTGTAGGTAGGAGAAAAGGAAGCAGAGGCAGGAGAGAGAAAGAGAAAAAGAGAGAGGGAAAGAAAGACAGAGAGCATGTGTGAATGGAGTCATTGTGACTTACTTGTTTTCTTGGTGCTGGAAGCTTTCAGGAAACACATTTGGCCCTGTCTCACTGCTGTGTGCCTCACACACACACACACACACACACACACACACACACACACACACACACACACACACACACACACACACACACACACTTATTTACAGTTCTGAACTAGGAACTAAATTCTATGCTTCTTTCTCAAAAGCCCATTCACTGAACTGGAGAAAGGTTCCAGAGTTGCACTATATTATGTTAACCATATGAATATAACATAATCTATATTAATATTAACCCCAAAAGCAGAAAAATACTATCAAATCACAGTGTTAAAATAAACTTTACGCTTTCCTGTCATTTGGTCCTCACAATAAGCAAAATATACATGACCCCCCCTCAACACACACACACACATGGTTCACTGTCCTGTCCCTCCCCTTCTCCTTGTCCCAGCTGGTATTCACACATTTGTAATGAGATTAACACACTCTGGCTCTGAGGATAGACAGAATAGACAGGCAAAGAGAAAGACAGAGTACAAGGCAGTTAGGAGGTCAAAATGGGGAAAAGAGGATAAGAAAGAAAGAAAGAAAGAAAGAAAGAAAGAAAGAAAGAAAGAAGACTTGCGATTCATGTTTAATTTGTCTTGGTACTTTGGTGTTTTGGGAATATTGCTCTTATCCTAGAGAAGATGTGTTAATGTTCCAAATAGAAAAACAACCCTTTCTATTCAGGTAGAAGACAAAGTGCCATTATAGTGATAATGAACATATGGTTAGAAAGGATTATGGGCATTTTGCAGAATATTGTGCATAGTAACGTCATGTTAGGAACATACGTATGTATGACCGTTTTAAATCAATAGTTCAAAAGTAGTACAGCCAGGTGACTTCTTACCACTCAATTAAGTGTAAATAAAATCTATTGTAACCCTATGGAGAGAGAGAGAGAGTGTGTGTATGTGTGTGTGTGTGTTTGTGTTTGTGTGTGAGTGTATAAGAGAGGGGCCATGGTAAGTCAGTAAGGAAGAGAGTCTGCATGAGAGGAATTCCAGAGTTATATTTGACCCATTTCAGGCACTGTGCCAAGACAGCCTATAACACCCAGCCTGTGAGCACTGGGAGAGAGAGAGAGAGAGAGAGAGAGAGAGAGAGAGAGAGAGAGGATTAAAAGTAGGAACATGAGTAGAACATGGTGGAGAGGTTAAGCAAGAGGTTAGGACAGGCTGAGCACACTTCTGTGTGTGTGTGTGTGTGTGTGAAGAGTTTAGGACAGGGTGAGCACACATCTGTGTGTGAGTGTGTGTATGTGTGTGTGTGTGTGTGAAGAGTTTAGGACAGGGTGAGCACACATCTGTGTGTGAGTGTGTGTATGTGTGTGTGTG
>JAOYMR010000004.1:5945461-5956703 GCA_025802075.1 Tenebrosternarchus preto | reverse complement strand
AGAGCGACTTACAAAGTGCTTAGGGATACTTGGAATATCTAGTGTAGCCCAGATAGACCTGAATTCTTGTACTCAAATGATAATGGCATATATTCATAGAAAAATAATACATATGATTGTAAAACCAAGCAAGATTTTTATCATAATGCAACAACATAAAAATAAAATAAAAGACTTTTTGAAAATGGTCGGGCGTTCTGTTATTAGGGTTCTATACCTTTGCTTATGCTGAAGTACATGACACATATATTTTATGGTTTTGTATTGACACTAGGAAGGATAATCCAGCAAGTACTGGCTGCACTGGGTCTCACAAATGTAACTCACACTGGGGGGGGGGGGTTAAGAATCACACTGGTTTTCACATTGTACATTGTACAGATTACAGTTGATTCGAATTGCTGATAGAAAACAGAAACTTCATTTAAGCATCTGTGAACAAAAATATAAAATTATAAATTCATCCTAAAATTGCAGAAAAAAATCATTTCCCCCCTCTTGTTATGCAGTTATAGAGCATACTAACTGTACCAGTGTGACAAACCCTTCCAGCCTATGAAGCCATCTCACTATGTCTCTATATGTTTGTAAAAATTCAGCATAGGTTGCGCATCCATAACTCCAGCCAGCCTGCCACGCTCTGGATGTGAACATGCACTGAAGGTGTAAAAATACTGCCCTGTATAAATAGCAACAGCTTAATTAGTGGTAAACTGTCAAAGACTCCATTTTTTAAACAGTAAAAGGTCAAATTGTGTGTGTGTGGGTGTAGATATGCTGTGTGAGTGTATATATGTCCTGCTTCTCTAGATAGATAGATAGATAGATAGATAGATAGATAGATAGATAGATAGATAGATAGATAGATGTGTGTTTGCGTGACAGGGAGAGAAAGACAGGAGTGATGTGATGTGTCTTGATTGCAAAGCTGTGGTCATGCTGGGTGCAAGGTAGATGGTGGTGCCAGATAAAGAGAGAAAGAAAGAGGGAGGGAGATAGAGGGAGAGAGAGAGAGAGGCTTTGGAGGGCTCCAGTCCCCCAGCCGACCACCATTTCACACTGGTGACCAACACAAATTGGATCAGGCCGCGTTCTCATTGCAACAGCAAAAAAAAAAAAAAAAAAATAGACACAAAATGGCCGAATCTCCAGCTCTGAGCCATGGAAATGCTGGAGCACACAGGGTCAGCACATACAGTCCATAACAACTGACCTCCAACCAAACCACGACTAGAGCCTGGCACCAACCAGGAATCTATCAGCAGAACTGGCCTCCAACAAGGAAACAGGAAGCACAGGAAGAACTGTCCACCAAACCAGAAAATCACAACCAACATTTTGAAATGTAACTTTCATTTCAGTACATAATTATGAAAATTCAAACATTTATTGACACCATATTTATATGTGGAGTTTAACATATTACTGTGCGAAATGTCATTAAAGAGTGAAAAGAAAACACTTTACATTATGTTAGATTGAGCTTAGCGATATTACACTTTATGACATTAGTGTTATTCATGTTATTAATTATACAGTTAATAATGGACAGAGAGGAGAGAGACGTTACTTTTGCAATAGATGACACATTTATCACATTTAGTATTATTGGTCTAAAGAAATTCAAAATGTCTTTAATCAGGGAAAACGCATTTAATAATGAATTTTGAAAGAATGTTGGTGTGGGCCAGCCTGCAAAAACCACCTTAAACCAGTTCTGACTGCCCTGTGAAGCACTAGCTTGGGTCCTTGGGCCCTTGAGAGACCTCCATGGTGTTGTCAGTAGGTTCTGTGTACCAAACTTACCCAGAGGACTGAGTCCACGATGTGGGCGTGCACGGTTCGTCACGGGCACGCTCACCCAGAGGACTGAGTCCACGATGCGGGCGTGCACGGTTCGTCACGGGCACGCTCACCCAGAGGACCTAGTCCTCGATGCGGGAGTGCACGGTTCGTGACGCTCACCCAGAGCACAGCATCCCCGCTGAGGGTGGGCATGGCTCTCTTTGGCACATTTGCTTATGCACGAGTGTGTGAATGCGTGTGTGAAGTTTGTGTATGTGTGGTCTGGGCACCATGTGCTCGCTGTGTTTACACTGGGAGAGAGAGGGCCACGCGGCCCGATATCTCACGGCAATCGATGGAGAGCAGGGCGGAGGGGCGGAGGGGGGAGAGGGAGGGGAGATCAGTAAGGAAAGCAGGTTATCTCCAGTCATTAATGGGGGGGATTCCCAGGCGGGTGGAGTTTGCGTGCGTGTGTGTGTGTGTGTGTGTGTGTGGGTGGGTGTATGCTGGGGGAAGACCTGGATTCATTCAGAAAAAACACAGACTGTTTGGCATCGGGAGAAAGCAGACAATTATCTGTATTGATTAACGCCAGCCAGCCAGCACACTGAAGACAGAAAACTATGACTAGATCAATAGAGAGAGAGAGAGAGAGAGAGAGAGAGAGGGAGCGAGAGAGAGAGAGAGGCAGGGAGGGAGGGAAGGGAGGAGGAGGGGTGCTCGAAATAGGGCAGATCGTGAATTTGCAGAAAAAAATAGGAGCGTAGCAACAGTTGTGCAGAGCGAAAGGGCTGCCGTCGAACCAGGAAAACCAAAACACCGGTGGTCCATCGGAAATGATCTCCAGAGCAGGAACAACATGCAACTAGCAGAAATTACATGACAGCAACTTCATTAGGACATGTTTACCTCATAAAACTGCTAATGGTACTAGGAGAAGGTAGTGATGGAAAAGTAGTAAGGATAGGTAGTGAGGGATAGGTAGTAAGGATATGTAGTGAGGGATAGGTAGTGAGGGATAGGTAGTGAGGATAGGTAGTGAGGATAGGTAGTGAGGAATAGGTAGTGAGGGTAGGTAGTGAGGATAGGTAGTGAGGATAGGTAGTGAGGAATAGGTAGTGAGGATAGGTAGTGAGGGATAGATAGTGAGGGATAGGTAGTGAGGATAGGTAGTGAGGGATAGGTAGTGAGGGATAGGTAGTGAGGATAGGTAGTGAGGGATAGATAGTGAGGATAGGTAGTGAGGATAGGTAGTGAGGGATAGATAGTGAGGATAGGTAGTGAGGGATAGGTAGTGAGGGATAGGTAGTGAGGGAAGGGTGGAATATCAAAAGCATTTTGAAAGTTTGGACAACCAAAAATAAAAGCTTCTCCAAACCAAGATTGTTGAAGAACTTTGATATTACATGTCACAAACTGGGTTTCAAGCCTCAAAAAAAAAAAACTGGGAACGTTCCTAAAAGAGCTCGAGGTCACTTCTCATCTTCCCTCACTTTTACAACCTTAGTACAAGACGGGAGCGAGGCAGGGAGAGGCCCAGTGGAACAGGACAGGTGTATAGTTATGTATGCTCAACATCGCAAGTCTCCGCCCCCAGCCAAGGGAGACCTTGGAAACGGTCGCTAAGGGAACAGACGGTAAAGGGCGAGGTGTGTGTGTGTGTGTGTGTACATTACCTAACATGTGAAGAAAGATTAGTCAAGGTGGAGAGAAAAGCGGTACAGAGAATAATAAAGGGAGTGGTGTGTGTGAGGTAAAGGGAGTGGTGTGTGTGAGGTAAAGGGAGTGGTGTGTGTGTGAGATAAAGGGAGTGATGTGTGTGAGATAAAGGGAGTGATGTGTGTGTGTGTGTGTACGAGCCTGAGTAACATGTGGGGTTTCTGTTGTTGGTAAAAATATACCTTTATCACAATTAAACTTGAAAGACCCACTGTGCCTGAAACAAGCCACTTCAGAATCAGCAAACAATCATGCCTGTGTGCACACACACACACTCACACACACACACACACACACTCACCTGTTACAACCTTAACAACATGGTAGTGCACAAACCTGGCCTGATTACAGTGTGAGTGTGTAAGAGGGAGTGTGTGTGTGTGTGTTGTGTTGTGTCAGAGAGTAAGTGTGTGTGTATGTTTGTGTGTGTGTTCTCGTGTTTGTGTATGTATGTGTGTGTGTGTGTGTTCTCGTGTATGTGTGTACACACAGGGCTTTCCTAGGCTGTAAGGCCTGGGAGAAATGGAGCTTAAATGGCCCTCACTGGCTCTCAAACTCCAGTTGGTTTTATTGATGCACTGGCCTGCTGCCAAACCAGGGCCCATTTCCACTTCAAAGGGTCCTCATTCACACACACACACACACACACACACACACACACACACACACACACACACACACCTGTGAGCATGCAAGGTACTTCAACCTCTATCTGTAGTTTGGGTCTCCGTCCCCAACCCGTGTGTCCATTTGTAGTTGTATATATAAATATGGTTCACGTGAGTGAAGCATCGTGTGGCTCAGACTCTCCCTCATATAGGACGATCCAGTGTGTCATGGCTGTAGACTGTGTCAGTTTCAGCTCTTTAGGTATGGGCTCTCATACATAAACACACACTCACACAGACACACGCACACGCACACACTCACACACGTGCGTAAAACCACACGTGCGATTCTATGCTTTGTTGCTTTTATATTAAGACACATGTTGCATGGTGTGTGCCTCTGCATGTTCTCAAGCCAATCAAAACAGAGAAAGGGAAAACAAAGACAGTTCCTATGAGGGAGGTGGAGAGCACTGTGCTAGAAAACTGTTCTGGATCCCTGCGCTAAATCCTTGTACTGGATTCCTTTGCTGAATCCCTGTGCTAGATCCCTGTGCTAAATACTTGTGCTGGATCTCTGTGCTGAATCCCAGTGCTGAATTCCTGTGCTGGAAGCCTGTGCTGCTTTCACTGGCAGCTGTATTACCTGTGCTAGCTATGCGCACAGCACAAAACCTCCCCATGCCATGAGTTGTAGCAAAACGATTCATGTGTTATTCATACATGCACTGTAAAAAAGAAAACCCCTGTGGTCCTGAATTGTGTCCTTGGCTCCGCCTATTCTGGATGATTCAGATCTACAAATAATACTCATAATGTGACAATAACACATGCACATGTGAAAATCGAACAGTCCACGAGTCATTATGGCTAAAGTGGCAAAGCAAATCCCCAAACCACACACACACACACACACACACACACAAAGGAAATAATGTCCACAAGCAGCCACCTGGTGCGTGAGCACAGGAGCGTTTCCCCGGGTGCACGTGTGATTCCGGGGCTGCTGCCGCTCCAGCAGACAGAAGCAGAGTGTTTCAGCTCCACAGGTACAAGGTGGAAACCTTACAATCGCCAGATGATGAAATTCGCAAACATCAATATCGTCCACATGTCTACATCTTAGCCTTTGCATTTCAATGCTGCCTCTTTAAATTATTTATGAAGCCCACATCAAAAAAAAAATGTACCGGCCTAGAGCTTCACACCTATCCCCATAGTAACCAGCTGTCTGAGGCCTATAGGTGTATAAAGACACCTACCTATAGAATGCATATGTAGTGTATACACACACACACACACACACACATCTACACCTGAATGTATGCACATGCATAATAGACAGGTTCTTGTGTGCAGGATGCGTGTGTGAGTGTGTGTCCAGTGTTCTGTGCAGGATGCGTTTGTGAGTGTGTGTCCAGTGTTCTGTGCAGGATGCGTGTGTGAGTGTGTATCCAGTGTTCTGTGCAGGATGTGTTTGTGAGTGTGTGTCCTGTGTTCAGTGCAGGATGCGTGTGCGAGTGTGTGTCCAGTGTTCTATGCAGTATGTGTGTGTGAGTGTGTGTCCTGTGTTCAGTACAGGATGCGTGTGTGTCCTCGAGACTTCTGGACGGATGTGGTGTGGACATAAACTTGTGTTTGGATGTCTGTTTTTTTTTTACACACAATAAATGCAGTGTGTGTGTGTGTGTGTGTGTGTGTGTGTGTGTGTGTGCATGCAGAGACTTCCTGTGACCACATCCATGCAGCCCTTTCAGACATTGCAGCTTTGCTCAGCATCTCTGCCACTCGGAGCTGCCACTCGGACAATAGCCTATTGCTGCTGCACCCAACACTTAATGAACAACAGTCTCCATCCTCCTACCCCACCAGCCCATTTTTACTTCCACAACTACCCCCCCAACAGCTCTACACTCCCCATCCCCGACCAGCAACCACTGTTGTCCACTGTTCACCTCATCCATAGCAGACAGTATTGATTTTCAGCGGGCAAAATAAAAAAGGCCATGAATTTTAATGTCTGCCTTTCTGTCTGCCCCTCCCCCCGCCCAACCCCACCTTACCCCCTTTCTCTTCCTGACCCATCCCTGCGCTCACTCTCTGTCTATCTCCTCCCTCGTTCCTTCCTGGGGGAAGGATAAAGAGGTGGGGGAAGGGCCAGGGAAGGAGGAGTAGGGGGAGAGAGTGTGTGTGTGTGGGGGGGGGGTCGGTGGACTGGGGGATGGGATGTAGCAGTGAAAGCGGTTTGATGTGGTGTTGGGTCATTTCTCATTTCCGAGCTCCGCTCTGTTAACATGGACGCAGCCTTTTCCGTTAACGAGGTTCCTGGTGGTGACGCCGAGGGCGGGACAAGAAGAGGCGGGGCGTGTGGAATCCTCCTTCCTTTGCACCGCTTGCACGCCTGTCCCCCGTACCGTCCCTCGTTTGCTACGCCCATTACTGAGCTACGAGACTTTGTCCTGCCCCAACTCCTCACCTCCCTCACCCCGTATGGTCCGCCTGCGTTCAGGTGCCCCTGTCACCCGGCTGAAACACCCAAAAAACTATTTGCTGACTACTGCACTTAAAAGAACAGAGAGACCATGTTTATTTATGGCCGAAATCTAGATACCTTCTCACATCTGACCATCTGACCACAAATAACACAAGCACAGTGTGGATGGCCTGGCCCTCATTAGAGCTCTCCATCACCTTGACAACTGTTTTAATAATTCGAGCAGTGGAAAATGGAAGCATCAGTGCTTCACTCCTCTTGCTGCACTAGGGGAGGGGGGGCGGGGTTTAGTAGTGGGGTGGGATTATATTGGACTGCAGATGGCCACCCACACCTTTAATTTAACCCCAGTTTAATAATCCAATAATAATCCATATTCAACACCGGTACCTGCTTCATTTGGGTAAATTAAAAGGAAAATGCGGTGACTTTATCTTTGAGGCATAGGAGGGTTGAGGTCTCAAAAGCACATTTTTATGTGTTATTATCTATATAGAGTTTTTCAAGGCCATCTGATATAAAAGCAGAGTAAGAGAGGCATGGGGAGAGAGAGAAATGGGCAAAATTGCAGGAGCAAAAAGGGGCTTTTAGGACAGAAAGCACAGACTGTGTGTGTGTGTGTGTGTGAGTGTGTGTGTGTGTGTGTGTGTGTGTGAGTGTGAGTGTGTGTGTGTGTGTGTGTGTGTGTGTGTGTGTGTGCACGTGTGGACACGTGCGTATGTATGTTCGAGAAAAATTCGGAGAGATCTTAAAAACTGCACCTACCGATGGTACAGACAGACAGTAATGTGTTTTCTTTTCTTTTAAAGGCCTTACAGAAAACTGTAATTACGGTGCCTTCTTCTGAAATCACGACAGATTCAATTTGTACGTACATTTTACCTTTGGAACAGTCATGCACGATTTTTCAAAGGGCACTACCACTGAGCATTAGGATCACTACACTGGAAAACAGAGTTTAGGTTAACTAAACTGTGTGTTTACAAGCCACACTACGGAGCTCGTTTCTAATGATCAAATGTTTTCTTCGAACCCTAACCCTTTAAAAGTTTCTTGACATTTTTAAAATGACGGTGTTGTAGGCTTTGTGCCAGAGCCTAACTCATAGCATTCAGAGAGTCAGTCGTGAACATTTTTCAGTTTTAGTCACACAGTTTTAGCTTTTGCTCAAAAACCAAAAATATATGTAACCCAGACAAGTTCTAGCATCACCTTTTACACTGCAGAATAAAAAATATTCCCCATGATATTCTAGCTTCCCTTTTAATTATACAAGGATTTTTTTTTTTTTTTTAGTTGTACAGGTGTTTCCCCTCATTTATGCTACACCTCTGCTAACTCCAACTATGAGCTAACCCTCTTTTCTTCACCCTCAGTTCCAACCCCACCCTCAAAAGGCAACACAATCGCCCGTAAACTTTCCCTTTAAATTCTGCATCCTTCAGAACTGTGAATTTTTTTTCTCAACAATTTCTTGGCCAGTCTGTCTCCCATCTAAGTGTATGATCTGAGGCGTGTTAACAGGGCTGCATCTGAATGAGTCTGTGTGGACATGTTTACTGGCTTCTCTTCAAAGCCCCACGTGATGAGCCAAGCATATAATTGAGGTGTTTTGGTCTATTAAGAAAAGATGAAGGGTTTACTGGCAGGATTGGTGCGTTTCACGTGGTCTGAGATTTTCATCTGAGTATCTTTGACTTTTTGTGTCTGTGTTTGACTTTACATTGAGCTTAACAGCTCAAAATCAGGTTACACAGTTAAGAGGCAAGAATTCTTCTGCACAAGGTTGACTGAACATTGTAGGAAGATTCTAAATTAGCTTCAGGTATTTTAAATTAGAACCGAGTATATATGTTTATCGGTACATGTAAAACCATTGATCTCTGAGAAAAAGATTCTATTCACTTCAGATTCACTGAAGTGTTAATTTCTAGATTGGCCAGTGCCCTCTTGAAGTCTCTTTGCCTGTGCAGTGGAAGCCTGGCCAGAACCTTGAACTTGAGACCACAGCCAGGTCAAGAGGCGACACACGAAGTGACGAGGGCCAGATGAAAACGAGGAGAAGGGGGTGAAGGGCGGCTGCATATAAATGGAAGGGGCACGAGAGGTGGGAGGTGGAGAGGCGAGGCAAAGGTCAGGGGTCAACCTGTCGACCCCCCACCACCAGACTGCGCAGACAAAAGAAACCAGGAGGCGTTGGACCACACGGCTGAATGGAGAACTGGTGAACGCTCTCCACTGGAGAGTCCCTCAACCACCAACACACACACACACACACATACACACACACTCTCCTTCATACTCTCAACACATCACTTCATATACAACACATATCCTTGTACCATAATATTTGGTTCTCATTCAAGGCCTTTGACGAGATTCATCTGAAAGCTTGGCCTTGACAAGTTCAGTTGTACTTGTAATGTCTGCTCTGGAGCCTCTAAAGACCTATTTTATTTGATCCTGTCAATAAAAAAACATGCATAAATTTTATTTATTTATATTATGCCTTTCATACATAAAGAAAAGGAGATCGAAGCATTTCATAGCAAAGGAGAAGCTCAAACTATGGAGTTTAATGTTGTTCCTCCGGTGCGTTGAGTCTCTAACTACATTTCAAGGGTCAGACACCCCCCTGCACTGAGCGCTCCATTTACCTCTCTAACATGGTGGAAAATCAAATCGTGGTGAGCACAGTGCTGATACTCCCAGGTCTGCTGGGTTTGTCGCACAAACACATTCACCACAGTCGGGCTTTACAGCTTTGTAAAACATATACGTTCCCAAATCTGCGTTGGGCCACACGCTTGCCTGAGCGTTTGTGCACATGTGTGTGCTCGTTAGTTTAGTCCATGTGTGCGCTGTCTGGCTGGAGGTGGGTGGGTTCACACTGGTGGGGGGCGGGGAGTTATTTATCTTAGCTGCGGGATTAGCTGGCTGGCTTGTCAGGTAAACTGCGGCCGGCCCTGAGTGGCCCGTTCCTGCTGCTCTTCCCCCTGGGTAATCAGGGTGACTCCTGCTTTAGAGAATTATGCAGCTGGACCCCTTCGCATATTCACCATATTCATCCTGCATATGGAAGAGGGAGAATAAAGGGGAAAATAGGAGAAGAGGGAAGGATGTCACCTGACCTGGTTATGCTCACACACACACACACACACTCATTGCCACAAAAAAAACATATAAGCCATTATGTGCAAGTGCTTAGACAAATAAGAGCAGGCAGGAATCCATTATGAATCGCTCTCTGCTTTCTTTCTGGCAAAGTTCAGAAAATGATCATATACACTGGAAATAAGGTAGAGGTCATCACTGGACTGATTCATGGTAATAATGGAGTAAAACACTCCAAGTAATGTAGTATGAACACTGTCTCAGTGCAATGCACACACACACACACACACACACACACACACACACACACACACACTACACTCTTAACTGTGCTATTAACTGAGCGGCCTGCTGGATGTATATCAGGATGTGTGTGTGTGTGTGTGTGTGTGTGTGTGTGTGTGTGTATGTTTATGTGAGTGTGTGTGTGTGTGTGTGTGTGTGTGTGTGCACCCACATGTGTGTAAGTGAATCACCTGAGGAAGGCATCACAGAAGCTTTGTCAGGTTGTCAGCAGTGTTTCAGTGTGTGTGTGTGTGTGTGTGTGTGTGTGTGTATGTGTGCGTGTGTTTGTGCATGTGTATGTGTGTGTGTATGTTTGCGTGTGTATGTGTGTGTTTTGTGCGAATGTCTTCTTATGTGTGATTCTGGCGTGTGTGTTTGTATTTCACTGTACATACAAAGCTTTATGGCAAAGACTAACAGATTCATACCAGCACGAAGATGTTAGAGAGAGAGCTCCAATCCCTTCTTTAAAGAGAGCTGGTGAAGGAAGAGGATAAAACTAGAGAGAGAGAGAGAGAGAACAAAAGGGGACCAGAGTACAAGTGGACCATAACACAAGTACAACAGATTAATTTCAGTCAAGACAGAGAAATGTGGATGAATAAAGCACAGAGGAAATGTCCTGCTGGAGAAATAAACCAGCCGTCTTTCTCTGGATGTGTGACTGAAAGCACAAACTCTTCCCTTCACATCAGTTAACACTGCGTACCACTTGCCAGACCTTTACATACAACGTCATGTTTATGTGCTTTAACATCAGCTAAAACATTTTGTTACTCTCCACTTCGGTATCACAATTCCCGCCTTTTCAGGTGATCTGGTAGGATTTTTAACATGTATTCAGATGTATATACACATGAAGACTTGCTTAAGTCTCATAGGCGAACCGTCTCTCTGTACATTCACTGGTGTGTATTCATCTGTTTAAGTGTGCTCAAGTGCATGCATGTATACTCTGTCAGTTTGTGTGTGTGTGTGTGTGTGTGTGTGTGTGTGTGTCTCTGTCTGTCTGAGGGGTTAAGGATGGGGTTACTTTGAAGAGATTGAAATGCAGAAGCACTCCGATTTATTAAAAGCTGGCCCTCACACCTCTCTCCCTGTCTCTCTCTCTCTCTCTCTCTCTCTCTCTCTCTCTCTCTCTCTCTCTCCCTGTCTCTCTCTCTCTCTCTCTCTCTCCCTGTCTCTCTCTCTCTCTCTCTCTCTCTCTCCCTGTCTCTCTCTCTCTCTCTCTCTCTCT